>CM062820.1:408848487-409285987 GCA_031772625.1 Pinus tabuliformis | reverse complement strand
TTTCTTATATAGAAGTTTTATACATGCATTTATTTAAACAGTTAGCTTGCAATGTCAAACATATCTAAGGATGCACACAATACGTTGCATCTTTAGTGCTGGTGTGTGAACTTGAGACAAAGAAGTCCAACATTAACAGTTTGCCTCCAATATGCACTAATAGAATAGGTGAACAATAGTATTGTAGGTATGTGTTATCAAAATATGTATTGCAGGCCAATAAGAGTATGGTTGGAACATTCATGTCCAACCCTTCCAATCTTTCCTATAATTTTCACTGGTCTAATAAGTGAACAATAGAACTGTAGATGTGCATTTTGTATCACTTACATAAATCCATCACCTTCAACATAGAAATTTCAAAGAATATGTCCAGAACTGGTAGGTAATTTGCAAAATGAAAGAGTTGGCTTGATTGTTTATGGAGAAGACTAGATTCTTACATTGTTCAATGTAAATTCATGATATTTTTCCAAGCTTAGATGGAACAAAAAGGAACCAAGCTAGAAGGTTATTTAAAGAATCCTTACTTAGCTAGGGTAAAATGTTAGCCCTTTTTTGTCAAAAAGGATAAATGTAAAAAAATTAATAAATTCAATGAAGAGATTGTAGAAATGTTCTTATCAAACCACTAACGTAAACAAAGCTAAGAAATATTTCTTTGTAGAAGAGATATTCATGGTCAAATTAACAAGAAAGTGACCTTTTAGCATAGTTAATGCACTAGTTCTCATGTCGTAGGCATCCCAGGGCATGCTAGGGACTACAAGGAGTGCTCATGTACATCTAGAGAAGAGGTGGGGAGACATCGAGCTGTAGTCAAGAGGACTACAAGCGATGAGGGGTAGATACTTGAGGTACCCAACCTCTTGGATTATACCTTGCTATGGGAGCCCCGAAGAGAGAGTAGCAGGACTAGCGGATGTGGGTAGAGATGGATGCAGATGAAGTAGCAGAGAGTGCTACAGTGCAGGAGTCCCCGGGCAGCGCGAGGCTAGCAGGCTGCAATAGTGTGAGCCCTAGTTGTGGTCACAAAGGAGCCCTAGTTGTAGTCATGAAGGGAGACCTAGACACAGACTTGAAGGAGCTCTAGCCGTAGTAAAAAAGGAATCCCTAGCTATAGTAAAAGGCAGCCCTAACCGCAATCAAAAGGAGGCTTAGCCACAACAAGGGAGAGGCCTAAGACGCAGTCTAGAGAGAGGCCTAAGATGCAGTCAAGAGAGGCATAAAGACGCAGTCAAGAGAGGCCAGATATGTAGCAAAAGGAAGGCTCTTATCCACAACAAAGGAGGCCTTAATCCATAGCAAGAGGGAGGCCCTTATTATCCATCAAGAAGAAGCATATAGTTGCAGTCAAGGAAGGTCTAAAGCAGCACTCAGAGAGGCCCTAGACGCAATCAAAGGGAGGCCCTAGCCACTGCAAGAAGGATCCATAAGACAGCAAGAAAGAAGCCCTAGAAGCAACGTGGAAGTCTTATGTTTTGCTGTAGGTACAATGTGTGAAAGAGAGGTTGTTTTGAGTGTTGTTCTTGGGTGCTCTTGTAGGGAGAAGGGCCGAAGTTTGAAGTTTAAGATCACAACAAGAAGAGGAATTCAACGTGGGTTAAATAGGGTTGTTCTATAGCTATTCCAAGAAGACTGAAGGGTTGAAAAGAGGCCGAGTATCTTTCTTGAAGCTTCAACTAAAGGATGAAACTCAACTAAAGGATGACTTAGCTTAATAAAGTTCATGATGGCCTTTTACAATCATATACTTATGAGTGAACCCAACTCTTATTATTGGGACTTATCCTAGTGTCCTGATAGGTGGGATATAGAGGACAAATACAATCTCCCTTTCTCCATTGCATTCCTCCCACCTTGAAAATAAAAAGGGGACATAATGAATTTCATATACACATACTTAATAGATATATATTCCCAATCTCTTGCCATCTACTAGTTGCGCCTGCTTGAGCTAGGCTCAAGCAATTAGTCAATCCAAAGCATGCATATCCCTACTTATTCTCCACACACCTCTAGGTGGATCTCTCTATCCCTGTAGTGCCAGTAAAAGGGTTTGGGTATGGTAAGGGTTGCTAGCTAGTTTTTTGAACCTTTGTATTTACATCTATTTTCGCCTGGCCTTACCCTACTCTCATCTCTATGTATTCTCAAATTAAACCAACTACACAATCGGAAACTTTGTTCTTGTGTGGTATCTCAAAATACTTTTCAAACATAAAATTACAACATACTGTCACAAGGAGACTAATCATGGTTTAACAGATCAAACTTGACATCTTACATTAACAATTTCCTTTTACGTGATGCCAGTCTTCTGCCCAGGCCTTGGAACCATGCCTAAAGGGGTGTACTACATGACCAGGGGTTTGCACTGCTAGTAAACTTAATTATAACTAATTATGAGAACAATATATCAATTTTTACATACCAGATTTCTTAAATTAAATATTAGTTTCCTGTATGAATCACAATTCACTTATAGAAACAAAGATAGTTTCCAACAAAAAGCACCCAAAAAAGAAGCAAAAGTCATAGGATGCACTTATTTCGCTTCTTCGGTGCTGGTCTTTGAATTCCTCCACCACCATCATCACTTCCACATTCATCCTCCTGCACCTCAAGAGTTGCAGGTACCACTCTACCCCTGTTTCTTGAAATCTCTCTGATAGGAGTCTCTACAACCTTCTCAGAACAAGGAATCATAAGTGGATTGGTTCTGTGAGGCATCAACTCCTCACCACTTTCAACAGCTTCCATCATCAACTTCTAGTCTTTAAAATCAAACCGAAAAACAAATTGGCTGTAAGAAGCTTCTCCATATGCCATTTCTGTAGCTCTGGGAGCATTTTTGGGGACAAAAAAATGTTTTCCATTTTCATTGACATTTATTTCAACTCTACCATCCTTTACTAGAAATGATAACGCAAAGATGTTTTCTACTGTCTGGGAAAATGATATTCTATTTAGAACCAAATTCTCTAATCTGGATTGCTTCTGTTTTCAGAAAATGTTAAATATGCTTGCCATATTCTTGTTTGTTTTTTATTTTTCATCTTCCGGGGACTCTTTCACTACTTCAGGTCGAGTGCTTTCTGTCAGCTTAGTCTGTTTTCTCTGTACTATAGCTTTCCTTTGCTTGGGTTCATTATCCATTGGTCCAAGCATAGTGCAAATTCCTGCCACATGCTAGAAAACAAAAGCAGCTAAAAGCCCAATATTTCTCCATGATATTTGGGTTTGATCGTCATTTCCCTCCAAAGACCTACTTCCATATGCCTGGTCACTATAGTTTCTTAGAATATCACTACTAATAAAATCAACTGGAGTATCACCATCATTGTTTTGTGATATTTAACAATAACGAGGAATGTGGATGTGAGATCAAAGAGTGTATCAGCATCTGTAACTTACTCACGAGGTATCTAAACAAAATTGTGCAAGATTTCCACTTTGCTAATTATAGCCCCAAATTTTCTAGATTCTACTTTTAAAATATTTTCTTTCTCCTCAGCAATCGAAGTCTTGAGGGGATGATAATGGTACCTTAATCTACAGTGTTGCACCATACTCTGATTGTTACCATTGCATGCAGTAGCATCTTCTTTCCCTCTCGGGGGCTTACTGTGGCCTTGTTGTGATCCTTTTACCCCACGAGAGGAATCTTCCAGTGTCTGACTCAATGTTTCTTCCTCTTTAACTCTAGCTTGGGTATCAAGCCTTCTACCCATCCTTTCTATCACCTACTTTTGGAGTTGATAGAAATGAAAATATTCAACCAATGCTGGAAGGAAGGGCCTGAAATTGAGATTTCTAATAGAACTATCGTGAAATGGAAAGAGAGTAAGAAAATATTTTTGTGTTGCATTGAAATGAGGGAGGGAAAGGAGTTGTGATTTCCCCTACCCTGAGAAGTCTGCTTTGTAATAGAAGAGGGATGAAGGCCCACTACAGTGGATATAAAGTCCCAAGACATACGCATTGTCGAATGAAATGTGTAGGTGCAGTGTGCCAATTAAGCGTGAGGATTGGGAGAAGTGACACATGTGGGAGAGTGGCCATATTATTGAAGAATTGTTTACATTGAGGAAGGACACCATTTGAATATGGTAAGAATGTCAATTCTAACGTGGAGAGTTTCCAACACCACTTTCTCATCTACATGAGGGAGTTTACAATTTGTATATCTTTGTCTCAGTCCCATGGTGAATATATTAGTGTGAGGATCCACTGTTTCATGATCCATATGTTGGATGCTTTTTTGAACTTGATATTTATAAGGAAATCTCTTTAGATATCCATAACGTCTCAGAAATTTATTTGAACAATTATTGTCTTGCAACAATGTTTATTGATGATAAATTGCTTGGTAATGTACACATGCATAGAAGAGTGTGACTGATGGCATGGATACTCGGCCTTTTGGGTTGAAATGGCTACCTCTAAAGATAATATTTGGAATATCCTTTGAGCCTTTCTTTGAGATGGCATCCAATAAGTTGGAGTGAGGACATCAAGGAACTCTATATCTTGACATATTCCAATTGAATCCACAAACATGGAAGAGAAACTAAAACCAGGGGTTATATGTAATATCCCCAGTGTATGGGAAATCCAGAGTTTTAGAGGAATATTTCCACATTTAATAATTGAATGAGTATGAATATTTATGTTACACTATGTGTTGTTATTGATATGTTTGGACGTTTTGGGTGAACACTTGGCCCATCTTCAAGAACATCCAATAGCGTTTGAATCCAAGACAAATTTAAAGAGATCATTTATCAAATTAGTTGTCCAGCTATGAAAGACAATCAAGTTTTGGAAGAGATACATCATAGTACTATCAAAGCATATTGTGGACCATGTTAGAAAATGGATCAAAAAGGTTTTCAGAATGTCTGCTAAAATTTGACATTTAGCATTGTCTTATCATTTTCTTATCAACTTTCGTGGAGGCAAAAAGTGACAGGAGAAACTTGCACAATAATGGCGGCCACTATAATGAGAAACACAATGAATTAGAAAAATGGAATCTGTTGCTATGATGACACATGGGAAGATACTTATTACTCTCAATGTGGTTGTATAGGAAAAAAAGTTTTTGCCTTTGAGTGTAGTTGATATATCGTAATGTAGCAGTTGTTTTCCTGCTGCAATAAAACAAAATATATATCCATCTCAAGGTGAAAGAATAACACTAGTATATCTTTGAATGATATGGGCTATGTGTTGTGATCAACAACTAGGAAAGTCTTTATCGTTCATAGTACGATGAAGTGATGGGTTCGGGTTTCCTTGCCCATGCTGTCAAAGTATATCGACACAAGTGATGAAAAAACATATGTTCAATTCCCTAGAACATATCTTATTTTCATTACTTGTCCAGGATAAATCCACAACCATAGTTGAGAAATGTAATCAAAAGAAAATAATTATGTAGTTTATTTAAACAAATGTGGCATGAGCGGAAAACATATGCACCAAATTACAAAATGCGAAAGTCAAAGTTATGTATAAAAGTTTTAAATTAAAAAAATTCAAACAGTTGCTAGGAAGTTTAACGAATGCAACTGCCCAGCACTCATCCAATGGCCATTCAAGGGGGGTCGAAGCCATCCATCAATATGAAGAGATCTATAAAAGCAAACAGGGACTTTGAAGAAGGGATCCCTAATTTTTCATACTCAAATGTTGCCCAATTATTGAGCAAGGGCCTGACGAGTTAGTGAGGGTTTCCATTTTGTTTTCTTTTTCAATCTATTTTCATGCTTAGATTTTTGCTATTATGATGTCATTGGTGGACCTTAATATACGGCGTTGCACCATACTCTAACTATTACCACTGCATGCAGTAGCATCTTCGTTCTCTCTCGGGGGCTTATTATGGCCTTGTTGTGATCCTTTTACCCCACGAGAGAAATCTTGCATCATACTCAAATGTTGCCCAAGTATTGAGCAAGGGCATGATGAGTTAGTGAGGGTTTCCCTTTTGTTTTTGTTTCAATCTATTTTCATGCTTAGATTTTTGCTAATATGATGTCATTGGTGGACCTTAATATACAGCGCTGCACCATACTCTAATTGTTACCACTGCATGCGGTAGCATCTTCGTTCTCTCTCGGGGGCTTATTATGGCCTTGTTGTGATCCTTTTACCCCACGAGAGGAATCTTGCAGTGTCTGACTCAATGTTTCTTCCTCTTTAACTCTATCTCGGGTACCAAGCTTTCTACCCATCCCTTCTATCACCTGCTTTTGGAGTTGAGAGCAATGCAGAAATTCAACCAAAGCTAGAAGGAAGGGCTTGAAATCTATGTTACTAGAAACCAGAAAGGGGAAATGAAACGAGAAATGACAATGAGATGAGAAACGGAGTTTGGAGATTTCACATTCAAGAAACGAGGAGAGAGAAAAACAAGACAAATATGAAACATACAACCAAGAATTTGTTTCACATTCAAGAAACAAGGAGAGAGAAAAAACAAGAAAAATATGAAACATAAAACCAAGCATTCATCATTAACATTCTTGAATACTATGGTTCATAGGTAGTTGCTCATAGGCTTTAGCTACTCACATTGGCCATTCCTTAATACTTATAGTGATCAACAAAGCTTCCATTTCTCACATAATCCATTCTTGAATACCCATGTTTGATCCTCTAGGCTGGCAAATACAATAGTGAAGAAACACTTGGCACCGAATTCAAGTTTGATTTAGCCTTTGCATTTTCCGAATGAGTACATGATCCCACATACATTGTATATATTCTTGGATGTGACATGAGTGGACCTCAAATTTGGGATCTATTGTATCATTTTCCACACAATTATTGGGTTATTGTTTTCATGGTTGGGTAACAAGATGGTGGAGATTGAGTTGATCTCCATTGGATATAGAGCCAAAAATAGAGGGTTGTCTCGAACTATTGCCACTTGCAGAACCATAAATACTACAACATGTGTTTGAAGACAAAATCTAAAGAGAAAACTTTCAAAAATTTATCTTTAATCCATTATAATAGAAAACTAATTTTTATAATAATAAAAATAATATATTTTAAAAGTATAGTTGAACTAGATATTAAATTGCTAGTTTGTGAGAAAAAAAAATTAACTAAATTATTTAACTACTAATTTATAAAAATATATATATAATATCTATACACATTACTAATTTATAAAAAAGATTTTATCCCTTTAGGGTGTTGGTATATCCGAAATTAAGATGGATCTAGGCTAGTATATATTATTTACCATAATTATTGTTAAAGTGTATAATGGCTACCTCATATTTGTATTTGCATTGATTAAATGATCATTATATGTAGTCATATTTTATATTAATTATTTTAATGCATCATATATATGGTTTTGTATAATAAATTTATTTTTATGTTAAATTTTAATAGTTAAATTTAGATATCCATTAAAATTTGTTCTCGAGTCAATGTTTCCAATTAACAAGTGTGGTTGATCAATATAAATAAGTGAAATAAATTATTAAATTGTGATTTTTTTAGTCCCTAGATTTGTTTATGTTAAAATAACTTTTGAAAAAATGTTATGGCCAATAGTTTTGTTATATTCCATGGTTTTGTACTTTATATTCATTTAATTTGCTAGTTTTTGCACATGGTTTTGTTAGATTCCATGGTTCTACATTCAATATCTATTTAATTTATTAGTTTTTTTTCTCATCAATTTTCTTTCATAAATTAAAACAAGCAAGAGAGACCTTGAAGTCTTGAAAAGAAATGTCATAATCTAGGTATTTTATTGTAGGCCTCTCTTAATATATTTTTGGTTGTTAGATTTTTGAGCCAAGAGACCCTTTCCACCTGGGGAATATGTTATAATATTTGGCATTTTAACTCAATCAAAATAAAACAAAATCAAATCAAATAAAAAATTAAAAAACCTAAAATTCTCCGGTGCATAGTTTTTTCTTGCCCATGGTTTTTTCCCATGGTACTCCTAACCCATGGTTTTTGTCCATGGTATTTTTGTGCGATGTAGCCTATTCAAAGGCTAATAAATAAAGCAACCTAAATCCATTTTAACTGTGGATCAAGCGTCGAGAGGACCAAATCTCTTCACTTAAAGAGGTTTGTAATAAAATCAAATAAAAAAATTAAAAAACATAAAATTCTCCAATGCATAGTTTTTTCTTGCCCATGGTTTTTCCCATGGCACTCCTAACCCATGGTTTTTGTCCATGGTATTTTTCTGCAATGTAGCCTATTCAAAGGCTAATAACTAAAGTAACCTAGATCCATTTTAACTATGGATCAAGTATTGAGAGGATCAAATCTCTTCACTTAAAGAGGTTTGTATCTTGAGAGAGAGAGAGAGATTTGATCTCACTTATGCTCGAGAGAGATAGATCTACGCTGGTTATTTATAAATGAAGAGGAGTATTTTCTTGTAGTAGTACTCCTATTTGTTTTGTATTTAAAATTTATTAAATGATGGATTTCTATTTTGTATTTTGATTTTTGAGACTTGTTTATTTTTATAAATTTACAATTATTTCTATCACTATTTTTATGTAATTATGAAACTTTCCATATTTATCATAGACATATTAATCAATAGCTTGTTGCTCTTAAGCTTTATTATTGCAAATTACCTAACATAATCTCTCTTATCACCGATGAAAAAAGTATTTATGGGATAAAACTATTAATGGGATGGATAATAGATAATTATTATTTTTTATATATTAAATTAATGTCTTTGGTTGATGATATTTAATATTATAGATAGTCTAATAGTTGATAAAAGTTTCTATAGGATGGTTTTATCAAAATCCTTTTCCAATCATTTGAGAGGTTATAAACCAGACCAACGGCAAAAAAAATATTGTGTTCCAATATTTATATAAAATAATTAATTAACTAGAAAAAATAACTAAATTATTTAACTACTAATTTATAAAAATATATATAAAATATCTATATACATTACTAATTTATAAAAATATATATAAAAAAAACCTTATACATTTAAATTTATAATTTTATATAAAATACGCATTTTAAATATTAGATACAATCACTAAATCCACTTTTAAATAAAAGCAACACAAAAATAACAAAAAAAAATTGTAAAAGCCTAACCATACACTGCTACACATTAATGGCTACAATTAAAATAAATAACATAACTTTAACTAATAAAATCCCTAAATAGTCAACGTTGTTAAAGATATATTAAGCACTATTGCAAGGTGTTGTCACTAGGGAGAACACGCAACCTATTTGCAACAAACCTATTGTGTTAGCACCTAAGCTATATATGGTTGACTTCTAACCATAGACTATGAAAATGCCTTAAAAAACTATCCAGAAAACCAATGCTTTTTATGATTCATGTCGACGTCCAATCGGGAGGAGATCCATATTGCAAATGAACGAGATTAACGTTTTCTATAAAACGATTTCAAGAAATGAACAGTTTTTGGAAAACCCAGATTAACGTTTTCTATAAAATGGTTTCAAGAAATGAACCCTTTTTGGAAAAACCAGTTTCTTGCATTAAAAAATGATAACGTTTTCTATAAAACAGTTTCAAGAAATGAACCATTTTTGGAAAACCCAGTTTCTTGCATTAAAAAGCGAAAACTACCGTATAAAACACTGTTTTCGTACCGTTCCATTTTTTATATGATTTTTTTTTTCAGAAACGAAGACTTTCCGTTTCAGAGAGCTTGAAATTGAGATTTCTAATTAAGAACTGTCGTGAAATGGAAAGAGAGCAAGAAAATCTTTTCGTGTTGCATTGAAATGAGGGAGGGCAGGGAGTTACCCGTTTCTGGTAACAGAGAGCTTGAAATTGAGATTTCTAATTAAGAACTGTCGTGAAATGGAAAGAGAGCAAGAAAATCTTTTCGTGTTGCATT
Organism: Pinus tabuliformis; assembly: GCA_031772625.1. Lineage (NCBI taxonomy): Eukaryota > Viridiplantae > Streptophyta > Pinopsida > Pinales > Pinaceae > Pinus > Pinus tabuliformis. The sequence goes on along the minus strand of CM062820.1, from coordinate 409,276,079 downwards.
GAAATGAGGGAGGGCAGGGAGTTACCCTGAGAAGTCTACGTTGTTGTTTTTTCCTTGTTTCCTGGTGTGGTATACTACCAAACTACTACTTCTGTAATTTCTGGTGTGGTATACTACCAAACTACTATAAGAGTTCGGCATATATTTAATATAAATTTCATAGCCAATATAGTAATTGTGGGGCTAGTTCATTTGAAGCTAAATTCTTAAAAAACAAAACCCAAATAACCTAATTTCATGTGAAAAAGTTGGTAGATTATTTGAAGCAATTGAAATCGAGGAAGGAATTAAAGGAGAGAAAGGGTGCCTGTGCAAGTATTTTCTTGGGCTCTTGAAAGAAGACCGAGGATTCTGATCTTTCCATCGTGGTCCAAATTTGTTTTCTAAACAAGCCATTGAAGAGATCCTGCTCAATCTTTTTTCTCAACACATACAAATTCAACCGTAAAACAATAACTTCCAGCCAATTACTGCAACATTTCATGTGAAAATATAAAACAAATTTGCAAATCAATTCTAAGAATGACCATCTATCTAGTAACCCTAAAAATTGATCCAATGACATGTACCTGTTTCCATATAGCCATCAGATTGTATTGTGCCCATGGTCTTTCCTTTTTTTTCAACTACTCAACATACATTTCATGTGAAAATATAAAACAAATCTGCAAATCAGTTCTAAGAATGGCCATCGATCTAGAAACCCTAAAGATTGATCCAACGACCTGTACCTATTTCCATATAGCCATAGATGAGATTGTATTATGCCCATGGTCTTTCCCTTTTTTTCAAGTACTCAACATTCATTCGAATACACTAAGGAGGGAAGAAAACTTGTTCTGGTCTTTCCTTTTTTTTTTCAACTACTCAATATTCATTCGAATACACTAAGGCAAGGAAGAAAACGCGACATAATGTTCTTTCCTCTTTTTTCAACTACTCAAAACTTCATTCGAATACACTAAGGTGGGGAAGAAAACGGGGAAAAATGGTCTTTCCTTTTTTTTCAACTACTCAACATTCATTCGAATACACTAAAGGTGTGAAAGAAAACGTTGCAGAAATTAAATTTTTAATTTAGATTTTTATAATTTTTAAAAACATTATATTTTATGAATATATCAAAATGTATGGAATGTATATTTTCTTATCTTATTGTATACTCATTTCAAAAAATTATATTTTTTATTTTTCAAAATTACAAAAGAATTAACCATGTTGTAAGTTGTAATTTTAAACAAATTCGCATTTGGATTTTATATAATTAAACAAAAAACTATAAATATTTTTTATTAATGTTTAATTATCTAATACTAATATTATGGGTTTCCATGTTATTTAGACAAATGAGATTTGGTTTTATAATGATTATGTCAAACTTTAAAGCTAAAAAATAACTTTTAACAATGCAATCTTTTATAACCAATTTGAATGTAGTTAATGAATCTCATGAGTCAATTTGGTTGTAATTCATTGTGATGGTAGTAAAAAATGAATCTCATGAGCCTTGTCCCACCCACACATTGGTATAGTTCCACCCAAGGAACCATTGATCTTTCTCCATGAAACAGTAATATTGTACCAAGAAGCACCATATGTATGGCATTTCTATTTCCCACTACTGAAAAAGCATCGTAAATCCTTCTACATGAGCATTTTTCTTCTGTATTGTTGAAGTAAACATGGCAAGACTTTCCTGTGGCAACAAGAATTTCCAAAACCCTCATCCCCCCTATCACAATATATCTTATAATTCGTCATGTTGGAGTGTAGTATCCCTAGTAAGCATATAGCAGTGTAGGCAAACACAACCTCAAAGTCAATGGGAAACCAAGGGGAAAGGTTTGTGCATCTAAGAGGGATACCTCGATTACATAGATGTGGTTTTCTAAGATTTTGCATTAATCAAATGTATATTTGAGAGGGAATTCAGCCATAAAAAATGCTTGACAGAATTTTCATACACAAGGGTTGATTCCACTTCATATTTTGATACTTTGTGTTTACTCACTTTAATGTCATTACATATAACTAATTATTTGCAAGTCCTTGTCTCATTTGATCTCATTTTATTTCAATTGTGAAGTGACTAAGCCTTGAACCCAAAATCCTCATAGCTAAGATTTACAAAGTATGCATTGCCTCATTTCCTCTCATTTTACTTCAGTTAAATGGAGCAACTATGCCTTAACCCCAAACCCACATAACTAAGCTTTGCACACTATAGGATCCTCTCTCTCCCTGGTATTATACTTGGTTTAGATATACTTTTCTTAGAAGAGAAGCAATGTCTCACTAAATACCTTACATGTTAACTTATCATGTGATCCCGTTACATTTTCCAAGCATTGAGGACATTAATAAAATTTCAAAATTCAATTTCACACTCATTTGATGTAATTACCATGTTCCATCAATTTCAGGTAAACTCTAGAAATAAATGTAAGTAATTATTTTGATTTTTTTCATTGATTCTAAAGTAATAAGTGAGAAAACTGCAGATGCATCTTTATTTTTAAAGTACAATCATCCAAAAAACTCATCAAAGACTAAAGATAGGTTAAAACCTTGATGGAGTGAAAATATTATTGGTATCCTCCAAAATAACACTACTTTCAGAAGTTGGGTTCAGATTTTACCACAAATGCAAGAACCAAAGTGAGAAGCTTATTTTAAAGTTTTTATAACATGATATATTATGAAAAAAAATTGAAGAAGCACACAATACAAAAAAAGTTTTGTATCTAGTATCATTCTAGATAGAGAAAAGTACTCGTTAGGCTATCTATGACATGAGTAAGAATTGCTACCCACCTACTTTCAAAATCATCATGGACATTTAATATTAAAAAAGGAATTGATTAGGCTACCTATGAATAAATAAGAGTTATTCCCCACCTTTCCAAACTATCATGTACATTTTAGCTATCATATTTTATCAACATCCTTTCTATGATGCAACATGTTACAACTTTCCATTATCTTTATGCATTATATGAGTTGATGTACTTGTAAGGTGCATAAATTCCAAAATAATTGTCCAAATACCCATGTTTCCACAAAATTAATTGTTTAAGAGACACATTCTATTGTAGGAAGCATGCATCAATTAAACACTGCTCTACTCATAGTTTACAAACCCAACCAATTTTTCATACACAAACGCATTCAAGACTAATCCAAAATAACAAAAATGCTCAAAACAATATTCTTCATCAGACATCTACCAATGCATAAACAATGAGGAGAAAAGATATACATAGAATATGCGATCCACCAGGGCCAAAACCTCTCCAACATGAGAGGAAAATCCAAACGATATCTTCTTCTTATATAGACTTCAATTGACGAATACCAAGACCATGGCCTAGACCCTTCAATCAATGACCTCTCCAAGACCAAGTCACAAGCCTCCTTGATTCAACTTCCTTATTTTTCCTTAAGTCAATGATGATCAGGATTCTTCCTTCAATAACTTGACTATCCTTCAAATTCCAGTTCCCTGGATCAGATCTGTAGTTCTTGGCCCTCTTGCATAAACCCTAGAACGTGTGGTTGACCAACCTTTTGAACCTTGATCTTCGTCGCTTGGATGGTATGAACTCTTATTATAATTTGGTGTGTAACTTTGTTTATCTTCTTCCTTGATTTGACTTCTTGGACAACAACAAGATCTTCGACCTTTTCTATAGTAGATAGTTCTTGCTTCCTTCGCACGTGTGGATCTATTAGCCCTAAAACAAACCCATAGACAACCCCAAAATCTTCTCTCTTTGTTTCCTTCTCTTGGTTGGTTACCTTCGCACTTCTTATTGCAGACTTACTTAACCAAATTTGTTTGTCCACAAATGGAGGATGAGCTGCCCTATATATAGTGTTTTGTCCATCAAAAACACCTTCTAGGAAGTGTTAAGGAATGCTAGGGGAACACAAGGGAGAAATAGGTGAAAATAATGCATGCAAATGAACGATTAATAATTTGTGACATGAAGTGTCAGTGAGTTCCAAGTGTGCTAAGGAAGGAGCGATAAGGTATGCTAGGCAGTGTTAAGGCATATTAGAAGCCAAGCAAAAATGCCAAGATGTGTCAGGTGCTAGGGTGTGCCAATGCATGCCATAGAGTGTTATGGAGTGCCAGGGAAACATAAGGGAGTACTAGTTTCAATTGCATGGAAATGAATGTCTAAGAGTGTGTGACAAGGAGAGTCAGCGAGTTCTAGGTGTTCTAAGGAGGGGATGACAAGGTATGTTAAGTGATGCCAAGAAATGATAGAGTTTTAGGGCAACATGCCAGGGTATGCCAATGCATGTCAGGGTGTGCCAATGCGTGTCAGGGAGTGTTAGGGAGTGCAACATAAACACAAAGGAAAACTAGTTCAAAATGCATGGAAATGAACGAATAAGAGTGTATGATAGGGAGTGTCAGTGAATTCCAAGTGTGCTTCAGAGGGAGTGACAAATTTATATGCTAGGTAGTTCCAAGGCATGTAAGAGTGCCATGACATGTCAAGGAGTGGTACAGTATGATAGGGAGTGCTAAATCATGCCATGGCATGCAGGGAATGCCAACATGTGCCACATAGTGCCAAGGGATTGTTAGACATGCCAGGTGCTATGCCATGTCAAGATGTAAACTATGTTGCTTAGTTGTTTTATGGCCATGGTTAGACGTGAGCCTTGACTTGGTAACTTCTTAAGTGAGATGAGCTAAGATTGGGCATGAGTAGCCTAAGATGAGTTATAGGCCATTCTTAGGTGAACAAGGGATAGTATTGTTGTAGTAACTGTAACTCGGTCAAGATCTTGTAGTCAAGGTAGGACTTGGTTGGTTCCCAAGTCTTAAAACCAATAAGGGTAGTTATGTGGGCATGATAGCTGAGTGCCATGGCATGCCAAGGAATGAAAAGGTGTGATAACACATGCCAGAAAATGTCAATGCATGTTGTTGGGGAGTGTGAGGGCATCACAAGGGAGAACTTGGTCAAAGTGCATGGAAACAAACGAATAAGAGTGTCTTTCAAGTGTCCCAAGGATGAAGTGTATTAGGATAATTTCATAATAGGACTTGTAATAGGTAAGTCTACGATTACGATAAGGGGATGGAAAAAGCAATTTTAGACAAAGGGAGACTTTTTTCTAGGGACAACATTATTTTTCAATGACTTGGTTGGGTTCCAAAGTCACAAAAAAAGTAAGTCTATCTATGAGGGCATGATAACTAGGGAGTGCCAAGGTGTGCAAGGAATTCCAAGAAGTTATAGCACATGCTAGAAAATTCCAAGGCATGTTAGTCATTCCAAGACATTCTAAGTGCTAAGGCATGCCAAGAGGTGTCAGGTGCTAGGGTGTGGCGCCAACGCATGCTAGGGAGTGCCATGGAAACACAAGGGAGGACTAGTTTCAATTTCATGTAAATGAATGAATAAGAGTGTGCGATAGGGAGTGTTAGCAAGTTATGGGTGTGCTAAGGAGGCATTGACAAGGTATGTTAGGTAGTGTCAGGGAAACACAAGGAAGGACTAGTTTCAATTGCATGGAAATGAATGAATAATAATGTATGATAGGGAGTGTTATCAAGTTCTAGGTGTGCTAATGAGGCATCTCTGGACAAATTTTGTGTTATGAAACCAATTCACAAAAAGATAGAAAATATAGATGAACATCTTAGAAATAAGCCTCTTCGAGGGGAAAACCTCCTTTACATTACACAAATGAACAATTCTTCGATGATACAAATGACAAGACCTCCTCTTTATATATAGGAGTCTAAGGGGTCATAATATAATCAGAGCCGACATAACAATAATAATGTAAGGGCACAATAATAACAATAGTGGGCTTCTATGGGGCACAATAATAACAATATGGGGACTACATGGGCACAACAATATAATAACGGGGTTGTACTAATAAAAATAAGGGGTTACACTAGTAGTATAGGGACCTAACATTTTGGGAGGGTTTGGAGAAAATTTTGTGCTTTGGTGCAAACTTGCAATTTTTTGGCAATTTTTTGTCTAGCAGCACAGCGAGCTCACGCTTTGCTTCTTCCTCAGGGCTACAAATGATGTAAAATCAAAAATTTTGGAAAGCTTATGACCCCATCTCAAACCCTATTTTCCCAATTTCCTGGTCTGGGGCTCAGGTTTTGAGAAATTTGCAAAAAAATAGGCCAAAAATCACCTTTCTGCCCCTCTCTTTCCATTTCGTTGCGCACCTGAAGACACCTTGGGAGAATGGCCATATCTCAGCCAAAAATTGGTCATTTTGAGTGAAATAATACTCTAAGGACATATACACTCTCCCATGTTTCCAGAAAAGGCTTCCGATCTTGATTTGGAGTTCAGAAAGGCACTCAAAAATGGCCTCCAACAGCTCGTTGTACACCTAGAAATTTTTGAGATTTTTGTAAAATTTTCACTATGTAATTTTTTGTAATTCCTAGTTTGAATCTGGTAAAATTCAAAAGGGTGAAGTATATGAATGTGAGGGGTAAAAGTAAATGTAAATAATGGGTGGTTAGTATTTATAAGTTGTTTTGATGTAAATTTGACCTCATTTATGAGAGAGGTTGGAGTCAATGTTAATTGTAGAAGTCGTTTTTAACTTCCCTAGACATTAGGGTTTGTTTAGAACACCTCATGGAACAGTTCCTAGATTCATTGATTCAACCCCTAAGAGTGGGGAGATGTTGTTTTGGTCTTTATGTATCAATTTCTCAGTGATAGAACGGGTTGGATTTCATAGGAGAGAACTATTGTAGCTTGTACTTGGACATGTTCGGGAAATCAAAGGACACAATTTGCAACTATTATCTAGGAATTCATGTGCAATAAGTTTGTGATGTTATTTTTTCTATATTATAGCTTTATATGAAAGATATTAATCTTCTCTTTCCATTCATAAATTATTCAATGGTTTTCCTTACTTTTTATAAACAAAATTCTTTGCATAAAGCTCTATTTTGATGGAAAAATCATTATGTGTTACTTTATTTCTTGCTTAATGAATTCATGTTTCATGCTCATTAATAAATTTCACTTCATTTAAACACTACACTGAAAAACCCTAAGGTCTATCACAAAGGTAATGCTACCTTTCTCCTTTTTGTTTTTTTTGTTGTGACCCTTTGGTCCTCTGACCTAGCTACCTGGTTTTTCTCCCTTATCCAGCAACAAAACCCTAAATTTTCCAAAACCCACTTGAACCTAGCTATCTGGCCTAAAATCCTTTACATTCCAATCATCTCTTTGTTGTGATTTCATAGAGAGATCCCTCTCTGGTTTGGTAGGACTAGCTACCAAACTAAAAGCTTGGTCTGTGATTACCTCTATCGATCTCCTCATCAGCCTGGGACATTGTGGAGGATAATAGAGGGCATGAAAACTAGGGAGTGCCAAGGTGTTCTAGTGAATTTAATGTTCCCAAGTCATGGAAAAATGTAATGCTAGTTGTAAGGTCATGACAGCCAAGGCGTGTTATGGAATTCTAGGGCATGCTAACATGTGTCAGATAATACGAAGACATGTCAAACAAGATAAGACGTGCCAAGTGCGAAGGCATGCCAAGATGTACAAGGGTGTGAAAATGCATGCCAGGGATTGTCAAGGGAACAAAAGGGAGGAACAAGTTAAACTACAAGTAAATGAGCACATAATAGGGTTAATAAGTCATCAATTTACCTTTTCCATGAGGGTCATGCTAGGAAAACCAACACTAGGTGCAAATAGGTGCCAAGTGCCAAGTGTCAATGCATTCTAAGTGCCAAATCTTCCTCCATTTCTTCTCATCTAGTTTCCAATAATTGATCTCAAATAACTTTAATATTAAACCATGCCAAATCATACCAAGTCATCTCAACGCATGCCAAATATGCTAATACCTGCCAAGTGCCAACACATCCCAAGTGCCAACACGTACCAAGTGCCAATGTGCATCAGGGAGTGTGATGCATGCTATGAAGTGGAAGAGCATATCGAAGAGTGCTAAGGTGTGCTAGAGAGTGCCAATGCATGTTGAGTAATTTTAGGGAGTACTAGGACAACACAAGGGAGCACTAGGTGAAAATGCATGGAAGTGAATGAATATAAGGGTGTGTCAGGGAGTGTTAATGAGTGTTGGCTATCATGCCAAGGAGGGATTGACAAGGTATGCTAAGCACGGGTAAGGCACGCAAGGTAATATCAGGGAATCTCAAGAAGTGCTAGAGTGTGCTAGGTATTTTAGGGGTGTGCTAGCATGTGCCAAATAGTGCCAAGGCATTCCAGGTGCTAAGACATGCTAGGATGTGCATGGTGCCATAGTATTCCAATATGCATCAAGGAGTTTCAAGGCAACAAAAGGAATAAACAAGCTAAATGCAAGGAAATGAACACATAAGAGAGTTAATAAGTCGGGACTTTATCTTTTTCAAAAGGGGCATGTTAGGCACACTTATAATATGTTCCAATACATGCCAAGTGCCAATGTGTGCCAAGTTCTAATGTTTTTCGATGCAATATTTTGCCAAGGTGTTCCAGGGCATGCCAACACATGATAGGGGAGTGTTATGCTATGCTAGGTCATGCTAACATGTGCTTGGGCATCCTACTCATTACAAGATGTTCTAGGTACAAAGATGTTCCAAGACATGCGAGGTGTCAAGGAATGTTAGTGTACTGTTCCAAAGCATGTTAACATGTTCCATGAGTGCTGAGGAGTGCTAGGTCTCTCTCACTAATAGAATCGATAGAGCTTGATTATGTATTAAATAATATAGTTCCTACACACACTAGTGGAACTTTATTTAAATGAAATTTTCTAGATAATAAACCTAATAGATATGAATCATGTGTTGACTCATAGGAAAACTATATTCTTATGACTTGAGGGAAATGATACACACTAATTAATTCTTAACAAATTGACTGACTATTATAACCACGATGACCTTGGACACATAATAAAAAAGACTCCACAACAATGGTCTTAAATCATTATCTTTTGACAAAAAATATAGTAACAAGTACATACCTTCATCAAAAACTCATTGGAATGATCAATGATGACGAACATTTTTTGACCGTCACCAAAAGTAACCAAAAAGAGCATTGGTGAGGGTCAATAAAATATCGTCACTAGAAGTGTCACCAAAAAGAGAATTAGTGATGGGCCTTTAACGACCCTCACCAAAAGTGTCACCAAAGAGAAAATTAGTGATGGGCCTTTAACGATCCTCACCAAAAGTGTCATTGAAAATGGATTTGGTGACAGACCTTAAAGGACCATCACAATATACACTTACAACAACGATTTTTTAAAGACCATCACCATATGCAACATTGGTGACAAACCTTAAAGGTCCGTCACAAGAATGAAGTGTCATAAAAAACTCATTGGAATGATCAGTGATGACGAACATTTACTGACCGTCACCAAAAGTAACCAAAAATATCATTGGTGATGGTCAATAAAATATCGTCACTAGAAGTGTCACCAAAGTGAGAATTGGTGATGGGCATTTAACAACCCTCACCAAAAGTGTCACCAAAGAGAGAATTAGTGATGAGCCTTTAACAACCCTCACCAAAAGTGTCATTGAAAATGGCTTTGGTGACAAACTTTAAAGGACCATCACTATATACACTTACAACAATGCTTTTTTAAAGACCATCACCATATGTCACATTGGTGATGAACCTTAAAGGTGCATCACAGGCATGACCCTCACCAATGACCTTTCTTGATATTCCCGAGTTTTTTTAATAACATTGTGGGAGCTTTATCGTCATTAAACTTTTTCTAAAAACAACTTCTTAAACTCCCTCCAACTATGGATTGAATTGGCTAGAAGACTGTGATACCATATTGATGCTTTACCTTTTAGAGTGTACGGAAAAAAGTCTACAAGAAACATCATCAAAATGTACCTCAAGCATTCATAAATTCATGTAGAAATCATCAATATGGTCTTCATATTCAGTGTTCTTATCATGATTGAACTTTGACAACAAATTTTCCTAGTGTTTAGGCATACAGTGAAGATTATACAAAAGAGTAAGTGGCCCTTGGTCCATCCAATCCAAATATGCATCAGCCATGTCTTCTTCTCCTTCCTCCTCCTCTCTTTATGAATTAGAAGAGCCTTATCCTTCACCGTTGAAGTCTTCATTATAATCAGATTGCTCTTTGTCCCTTGGGAGTTCTTTGTAAGAAAATTGAAAATATTTCCCGTCATCGTCTAAATCCTTGTCAATAGGTGGAAGAGTCCTTTGTTGATTTGTTTTTTCCACAAAACTAGCTAAATATTCAAGGGTGGAAATAACCAAATCTTCCACTAAAGAAACCAATACAACGTTAAGAGTTGTTTCTTTATTTTTTGGTGTGTGAGGAAGAATAGAAGCAATGAGAAGTAACCTAATATATCTCACAAACTGACGAGTAATAGGTCGGATTGTCCGGAGTTGATCATAAGTAACTTCAAATGCTTGTTCCAAACCAATATGAGAATACCCTCCTACCTCAGGAGTAGGATTTGGAGTGAAACTCACTGCATTACTGCTTTGGACAGCAGATGAGTTGTTGAGATGTGGTGTGTTATCATTTATAAAAAGGTGGTTTCCCTCCTTCTAGTGCTAGAAAATTGATGGTGTTGGAACTTTCCAACATGCAAGGGGGTATCCCTGATGTGAAGTCCTAATTAGACCTCACACCATTTGGTATAGGAACCCTTCCAGAAATAAGGCCTCAACAAAGTGAGCATCAAATCCAATGAAATAGTTCAATTTATATAGTACAAATGAGAACGCATATCGCAAAAATCAAAAGAATATTTTTACAACATTTACAATATACGCATGAAAGTGTGTTGGCTCAATGAGCTTCAAGTATCAAGCGAAAGTTCCAAGATACATCGATACAATGAACAGTGCTAGCTCCAATAGTGGAGCATTAGGCCGCCACTTTCTCTCCAAAAGAACTATCTTCATCTCTAATGCCTAGTTGGAGAAGCCAAGGTGAAAAGTTCTTTGCTTGAGTTGTGAAGGTGTATATATAAAAAATGAGGTGACTCTCTACCTCCCATATGGCTCTTGAGCTCCCCTCATGACTCTTGAACTTCCATATGACGTTTTGACTTCTCATGAGACCCTTTCAGTTCTACATGTCCTTTCACATTCTGTAGGTGGCCTTTGGACTTTCACTTACTTTTTACATTTCTCATTTTATTTAAAATTACACAATTACATCCACAAATGATGTAGCACATGATGACTCATATGACTCTTCAAATGACATCTTGAAAAGACATGACTTGCATGGACTCGATGATGATTTTTCAATGTCAAGCTTCTCCTCTTGCTACTACCTTTGTGTCTTTATGAAAGATGTTGCATGTTCTTCCTCTTCCCCGTTTATATAAAATAGTGTCGCTTCATCTTCTTATTTAATGATAATCTTGTCCTCACAGCTTAAGTGGCATCTAGAATAGTCTCCTTCTCCTCCTTTCTAAGCATAATCCTATCATGTCAAAATATAATACCTGCAAGTGAAATCCACTCATGACAAGATGACATCAGTCCGGAAATATCCTAACCTAATTCTCTTCATGGAAATCATTAATTGTCTACATGGTAAATAGGGCCCATTCATACCAAAGGTCCCTCTAACATTGAACCATAACTCTACTTTTACAATGTGTGACACTTCCCATGCCAAAAGACGACACTTAGGTTTTCTTCCCAAAGGGACTAGAAGACTTAGAGGATTACATGGGATGACTCTTGCTACTAGAGACGACAACTCACAATGTCAACGTAGGCTCTAAAATTTGGATATAGGCCAAAATTTTGGAGGGTGTTGTATTAGCAACAACATAAGTTTAGCAATAACTCTTTTATGTAGTTAATATTCATTTCCATGCATTTATCTTATTTAGATTGTTGTTTCCTTCTTGTCATACATTTTTGTATTTTGTTATTGCATAAATTCTTGTTTTTACAGAGCTATACGAAACCCTAGCATCACTCTTTTGGTGAATAAACTCATCCATCATAGGTATAGGGACTTGGAAAAGATATATTTTCCATCCTTTAGCTTCCCTCAACTTATCCTTCCTTCAAACCACATCTAAAATGTGTTTTTATGCTCACTGGATTGTCGCCTGTAGCAAAATAGGGACTCCTGTAGCAACCCTTATTTGCATCAAAAACTCATTCAGATTTCCATATGTTGCATGGTTAACATTAATTATCATAATACAACATCCCCAAGACCCTGAGGATGAAATTTGGAAGCCCACAAACCTCACATAATCTTTGAACTAGTTATTATAGCAAAACTGCCCTTTTTCAGTAAAATTAGGGTTTGATGTTTCAACGCTTTATTTGAGCTGAAAGTTAATTTGCAATGCACAGTAGAGTAGATTTACTTTTTTTTCAACATGATTGAATTGGTTTTCCTCCTTTTTCTTGCAAATATAATATATTACTTAATGTTCTCTCTTCCCTACAATTTTGAGTATTTGTTGTAGCATAGACAATAGAATGGTCTTTGTGTAACCTAGTTTCTCTTCAATTGCTTTCACTTGGATAAGATCAACAAAAGAATAATACATTACATGTTGCACACATAGTGTAAGTTTGTAGAACCCCATGTTGACAGCTAAAGTTAAGACCCTTTCAAAGTTGCAACATTCTTGTAGTAATACTGAGGGCCATCAATATGTATGTATGTATGTATGTATGTATGTGTTAGCACCTAAATCTGCCCTAGGTTGAAGGAAGGAAAAAGTCAGGGTAACCACAAAGCACGCTCAGTCTGGTAGCTAGCCCTACCAGAACAAGAGAGGGCTCTCTCCGAGTCACGCTCAGTGAATAAATAAGCGAAACGGTCTGAGATGACTTACAGTGGAATATTGATCTTAGGATAGTGAGTGAATATGGATACAAGAAACAATTTTTATGAATGACCGAGCTTCTGGGATGGTAATGGGACTAACGGTCAACAAAGAACAGAGAATTTAATACAAAGGCACAGATTACTTCGTGAGGCAAGGCAGGCGGAAAGTGTAGCAATTTAGTTTGGAATAACACATAACAGAGAGATTGCTGAGGAGTGTGAAAAGGGCATAGGAACATGAATCCTTTTCAACAGAAGAAGAACACTGAACATGAAATTTTCCCACGGGCAGAGCAATAAAATTGAATTCTACCTAATCTCACTCAGAAAATTTCACTGGAAATGAACATGAATTGAATTATGAAACATAATGAAATACACATGAAAACATAAGAGACACATTTGCTACACTCACAACCACAAGAATCTCATGAAACAGAGTCACTGCCTTTCATTAATTCTCTGTAAAAAATATACAGTGAAGAAACAGAGTTTCTTTCCCACAGTCTCCCAGAAGTTACAAGCCAACCAACCCTTTGCAAATGGTTTGCATACAATATATAGAATGTGCCATGAAGAGATAGAACACCCAAGGGTTGGGGAGTTACTCGAATCATTACAAAATGGAGATGAAGAGCCAACCATCAGCTACAGGTGCAGCGCTACAAACATGACATTTGGCTTGGGTGATCGTTTGCCTTCCTTCACCACTTGGATAGAAGCCCATCTGGAGAGAAAATGCTTTAAATGCCACCTTTGGTGCCAAAAAACCGAAGTGTAGATGAGCGGGCCCACTTGGAGAAGTCGCGAATTGAAATTTCGCGAAACGGAAGCAAATTTGGCAATTTTTCCTTTGTGCGTCGCGCTACTTTGGGGCCTATTTTTGGGCACTAGTAGGTGTCCAAAATGTGCTCAAGTGGGCTTGTTGGAAAGCCCGTCCAGTCTACCTTCTAACCCCACTGGAATTTTTGAATTTGGTGCTCATTTGCCCCTCCAAATCTCCATTCTCCCAAGACTGCTTCCTGTGTGTAAAAAAGGGGTAGAGAGGCCATTTTTTTGGGTGTTTTTGACCTCTTGGAGACTCATATCTTGCCAAAATTTATTGTCCAAGCACCAGTAGTCGTGATTTTCCATGTTGAATCCAAAAATGCAAACCATTCCTCATTTGGAGCTTCCGATTTTTAGCACAGGGAGAAAAAACCTGTGTTTTGCCCAAAATTTTGTCATGTGACCAAAATTTCCCCAAATTTCTTGAAATTTGGGTTGGAGGTCCTCTATGAAGTGCTATGTTGTGCCAAGTAAGCTTCAGCCAAGATTCGAAGCCGATCTTGCTCTTTTTCCGCTTTTTCCTCTTTTTTTGCTTTGTCAATTTTGCCTTCAAGCTCCTTATCCGAACCCTTGCACTCATGTTTCGTGTCCTGTAATGATAAACCATCCTCCTCAGTATGGTTTTGTCTCTGTCGGCCTTCTCCAGCAGTCTCTCTAGGTGGATGTTGACTCTCTCAAGATTGGCCTCCCGGTCCTCATTGATCTCTCGCTCCAATGGCGTGAGCTCAACTCCTCTCCTTTGTGCAGCTTGGTGATGCTCACGAATGCTTTGTAGCTCCATGATCGTTCGCTGATCCTCAAGCTATTTGTTTCTCTGCTCCAGGTACTTCATGTTCCACTTGGCCCTCTCCAAGTCAAGGGATAAGGCCTCAATCATTGATTGCTACTCCTAGATGATCTCTCCAAGCTCTGCATTTGTAGGTTCTATATCTGTCTCATCATCATGAAGGAGAACGAATTTTGTCTCTCGTTCACCTGATGGCTCACCTGAAGGTCCCTCATCATGCACTAGCTCCTTACCTCTGCCTTGCTCCTATGATGCTGATGTCAGAAGTGAGGCCCCTTCCACCCTGGGTGGAGATAACACTCGCTTTGCTGCTGCAAATAAGGGTCTACTGCCTTTCTGATATGTGATGAATACTGGCATAGTAACAGTCTCATGGCGCTCATACTGATGTGAAGGGCCACCCATCTCATGCTCTGCCTCTGATACTACCTGTGGAGTGTTGAAGAAGTCATGGGAGATGAAGTCCTCCCAAGAAATACCCTGCAATCCCAACTGATGATCCACCAAAATCCAGATAAGAGCAAAGTGATAAACATTGTTGAGCTGCTGCCGAGGGGTCTTATGCTGCATGAAAATTTTCATCCTCTCTATGTTCCTGCAAATGAAAAATGGGAGGTTCATCATTCGCACCCTGGTAAAGTGCATGAGAAACCTAATGTGATAGGCATAAAGGCGAGAAAACCTCCCCTCACAACTGAAATACTTCATGATCAATTTCATGAGCAGAGCATACTCATCTCTCAAAAATCTGAATGGGAAAACTCTCGTGAGCTGACTCAAACAACTGGCCTTAATGTAAGGCTCATAATGGTGCCTCTCCACCTTCTTCTTCTTATGCCACTGTTCTCCAACATTTGGTATGCCTGTTGCCACTGATATGGTTTCGGGTGTCAATTTGAAAGTGACCCCGATCAAGATAGACTGACCTCCATGTAGGTGAAGCGCAAAAAGACGGGCCAACTCATGATGAACTCTGACATTTGCCACCCTTTGACAAAATTCAAAACATGCTAGGTGCTGGAAACATGACATAGCAAGAGGGCATGCCTGCAACTCAGTGAGGGTGTTTGGCTCATCTCTAACATGTTTTCCACTCAGGTGATGTCTCCTGGGGGCCTGTTCTCCTGAAGCTATATAATTGTTGGTTTCCTCCTCATACTCTGATGGAACCTCGGATGCCATGACTGCTATTTTATAAACTGAATTTAGGCTGCCCCTTTGATGATGGTGAAAGCTAGGTTGTTTTGATAATCTGCCACCAAGGGGACAATGAAACAAGGGAATATTAGGAGGGGAATAATATAATGGGAACAGGGGTTATAGGGAGAATTTTGTTTAGGGACATGTAGGGGGTTCAGGTTTTTTTTATTTTTATTTTTATTTTTTTTTCCAGCTGGTTCACGAACCCTGGTCAGTTCGGGTGGGGTCCACCCCTCGGTCACCACAGACCTAACCCCAAGAGCTTTCGGGTTTCGACCCTGTGACCTCCCATTGGCGAGGCCCTGACTTGACCGATTGAGCTAACCCTTGGGGCTCGGGTTCAGGTATTTTTGATAGGGTAGGGTTTGGGTTTTTGGCAAGGTAGGGTTTTAGGGTTTGTATTGAGTAATGGGATGAGGGGTAAGGGAATATGAGTTTGGTAGTGTTAGGGTAGTGATAGTAGGAAGAATGCAATCGGGGAATAAGGAACAGGGGTAGGGTAGGGAAAATACCTTGGCAGCAATAACACTGTTACACAACCCTAGCAAGATGATTTCTTGGTGTTCTTTTGTAGTTGCTTTAAGAAATTTTTACATTCAATCATGGGCATAAAACCATCATACCTTTACCAAATTTGATGCATAAGTGAGTTTAGGTAGCCTACCTTGCAATTAGAGTGTATTCACAAAAAAATTGTTTCAAGAGTCCTAAGCCAAGAGGTAACTTGACTAATATAACAACTAAGAAGTAAATTAAGATAAAATTCATTCTTCTCATGATTTTCTACTGAAAGAGAAAATCATGAGGGATTTGATCGAATAGATCGCTTCAAAGGTTGCTCAATCATTTCAACACTTGCTTGATCCTGCCATGAATCACCTTCAAAATATGCTTATTGTTGGAGTGTCATAACTAAAGTTGACTTTTGGTTTGACTTCCAGATCTCTCAAACCATGTAACTTGCTAGATCACCAAGACAAGTGGATATCCATATGCTGACCATTTTCCATATGTTGGTACCTTTTATTCATCCTCTGGTGCACTAGAACCTGTCTAACCATGGAGATAGTTGCAGAATTATTGGTTAGCTGTAGAATGAATGAGATTTGGTAGCTATAGGAATGTTTAAATTAAATTTCACAAAGAAACAACAAATTATAAATCATGGATGATAAATACCTTTTTAGATATTTGAGCATATCTAGGATGACCTTTAGCTTGAAACTACAACAAAATTATTATGGAAAAGGATGGAAAGGAAGGAAAAAGGTTTGTCAAAAAGAGGACAATTTCAGACTTCAACATTCCCCCACACCGAAGGTTTTTCATGTCCTCATGCAAAAAAATTTCAAAATTTATCTAGTCCTTCATTCAATGTACTATTTTATGAAGCTTGAGCTAGGACATTCAGACTAGTGCTCCTCTTTCTTTTCTTGATACTAAATACTTCCCTTGGTTTCTTCATTATAATTTTGCTCTATAACCCTCTAACTTTGTTTCAGAGGAATCTATTGTTTGCTTTGAGTTTCTTGTTCTTCTTATACCAGTGGCACAAATGCAAAAGTATATTGTCATTCTGAGTCCTCAATATTTCATTTTGTACCTTTATTGCCTCATGCTCTTGTTTGAGATGTTTGTTCAATATTTCCAACTCATATATATCTTGCTTCAAAGCATCTTCAATTCTATATTCTTTCTCAAGAATATTATCTGTTAGAGGAATTTCTTCATTAAAAGTATCTTCTTGATTCTGAGAAGGAGAGTTTACCTTTTGTTGTGCTTTTTGTTCCAAATATTCCACATAATCATAGATTTGTTGTTGTATTGGATCAATATCTGGTGTCTTCCTTATTGGACTCAGAGTCTAAGGTGGTATTCTGCAATCTTCTTCTTCGAGATCAACTACTTCTAGAGCCTACATACTTGAAAGTTTAGAAATTCACCTGCTTCTTCTCAATTTTATCCCCGATTCTTCAGTGTTTTGGATGTTTTTCCTTTTATTGGTTCCTCTTTGTTTCTTATCCTCTAGTTCTTCATATTTTTCTTCAGGTGGCTTGTCACTTGAGCTGGCTTTATTTCTTCTAACATTTTCTTTTCCATTTTTCTGTTTAATATTTTCCAAAAACTGAAAGAGGAGTATCATCTTCAAGCGGGTCTTCTAATTCCTCTGTTTCATTAAGAGCCAAACCCTCTTTTTCACTTACATCCTCAGGGTTAGGGTTTGAGAGAAATTTTCATCAACTTCTTTTGAATTTTATACTTGTTTCCTCCTCTGGGGCTTCTACAAAGTGGTTATGGACTAGAAATCTCTACCAATTGTCTCCTTTGGCTTCTAAGTGTGCTTCTATGAGAATTTTAATGAGTCCATGATGACAGAGAGCACTGTCGAGGGTTTTCGATTCTCACTGCACACTAGAGGCCATCTTCTTAAGGCTATAGAGTAGGAAATATGGAAAATTTACTTCATTCCTATTAATGAAATGAACCAAAAATCAGGCATGATAAAAGAACATGGTTCTAAACCTCCCTTCATAGGTTACGAATTTCTGAATGACTAGCAATAAATTCCTCCATTTACTTTTCAATGTTGTTACTAGAATTCCCTTTTTGAAAATAGAAATGTCCATACCTGGGTTTCTGAGGAAGGTTGTCCACTCTTTCTCCTTGATTTTCTTGTTTTTGAACCAACTTTCTCCGTTTTTGGGTAATTTTGTAGCCACTGCCACTATGGATTCTGTAAGTATAAGTTTGATGTCACCAATTTCTGCCTCTATCCCATCAAAAGCCCGTGCAAAATATTTTGTGACCTCTATATCATGCCCATCAAAATTTTCAAAGAATTTGAGCCAACCCACTTGCTGTAATTGTTCTCTAACTTGTGGATATGCCTGAAGAAACTTGACTCCATTGGGCTTTGATCGAACAATAACACCCATGGTGGGGAGAAGTCTTAGTCTTGGACTCTCTTTTCAAAAAAGGTGATGGAGGCTAGTAGGAAGAATGATTGACAGAGCTGGATGGAGAAGGGTATGGAATGGGGTTGAGTGATGGTGAAATAAGGTGCTTGTGTGGTATTCAATTCATAATAGGACTACCTTATTTCACATGATTTCTGCGATTTTAAGATCTGATTTCAAGTGTTAGTGTCAGTCTTTCCAGCCTTCCTCCAGTGATCAAATATGCTCTTACAAAGTGGTCTCAGAGTTTCCAAGTCAAATTTTGTCATTTCAAAAAGTTTTCAAGCAAAATTTGGTCACTAGGCATTAGGTCTAGGGTTTGCCTTAACTCCTTCTAAAGTTGTCCAAATGTCAGTCCATGTCATCATTCAGCTGAGCCTATCATCATTCATAGGGTTTTCATTATCATGTCAGTGTCGAATGAGTCATTTTACACCTTATTCATGCTTCAGTTGTGCCTAGGCAAGCTCATTTCCCTCTCCTAGGGTTTTGGAGGTAATTTCTCTTGGGCGGTCAAATCATTAGCAAAACTTGTTTCCTGATGTTCATACACCTTCCCCTATCCTTAATGTACCTTATCAAGCACTTCCCAACACTCAGATCCCCCAAAATCCTCATTTTTGCACAAACCCTAGTTTCTAGCTACAACCTGGCAATTTTCTAGGTTGGGCCTGTGTTTTGCCCTTTTGGACCCCTTCCCCTCGCTCAATCTCTGAGATTCCACTTTCCCCTGTTTCCTAACATCCCTCCCCACTCCCAAAAATTTCCTCAAGAATTTAGAAGCCCCCTATCTCCTTCATTTCGCTTCATTTCGACGAAATTCCTTGTTTCACACATCGGGATAAGTTTCACTCAAAAGCTGTTTCTGAGCAATCAAAGATGAATTTTGGAAAACTGAGAGAGGTTATTGTCCAAAACATGCCAAGGAAGAAAAACCTCCTTCACTTTTTACACAGGTTTCAAGGTTTGAGAGAAATGTCAAGAATTCCGTTGCCTCAGGAGAATCAAAGACACCTCTGAAGTGACCTTGGGAAAATCAAGTTTTCTCCTAGCTTGGTTAGCCAAATGATTTTCTTGATGGGTAAACTGATAACTAGACACAAAGATATTTCCAATGAGCTATCATGAGTTCAATTTTGGGTTGAGGAAGGCATTCAAAAGTTGACTGCAACAACACTCTTCCTTGAGGCAGCCTCATTTGGCACTTTTTGACCAGTCTTGGGAGATTTGATTTTTGATAGGTAAAATCAACTCCAAATTGAAAAATTCCACCTGGGTTGGAAATTAGACTCAAATACCTTTCCAACGAGCCATCCTGCGCCTGATTCTGACACCGAGAAGGCCTCCAAAATCCTCCTGCAAAAGCGCGACCCGTTGGGAGGTGCGCGACCCGTTGAGAGCCCTCCTGCAGTGTAAAAAATCAACGTGCGCGACCCGTTGGGAGGGGCGCGACCCGTTGAGGATTTCTCCACAAAAACTTGCCAGTGAGCTGCCAAGTGACCACAAACTTGCTCAATCTTCCTCCAAATCATCAAATTTGTTTGAGGTAGGCCTTCTACACTTCAGTTGGTGGTTTGTCATGATTGATGGCTCTCGTGTGCAAAAGTTGAATTGTGCAAGTGGATGAAATTTTAAATGGCTCCTCAAACATGTCAGACACTGAAACATATGAGCAGAGTGATGACCATTCATCATCTTCAGAGGTTCAGGTACAGAGGAGGCCACATAGAGGTGGAAAAGGTGGCCATCACAGGAGAGAGGAGCCTACTTCTTTGGCAGGTCTACAAGCTTGTCCTTTGGCAGTTTCTTGCTTTCAGTACATGTCCTGTTATGAGTTTTGTGAGAGGATCTCTCGGATTCAACACCACCGAGAGTTGGCCCGCCTCTTTGTCTTGCACTTGCATGAAGGACATGTCAACCTTGCCGGGGTGGATTTCACTTTGACACCCGAGGTGATTGCACAGGCTACAGGGATTCCAAATGTTGGGGAGATATGAGAAAGTCCTTGATGAGCTATGGAGGATTCGAGGAGACCGAATCTTGAAAAGAAGGAGGCCCGGTGACCTATTGCTTGCGGAACGAGAGTCCATGCTCATCCAGGTGAATGCACACTTAGAAAGGCTGTTGGCTAAGGCCAACCAAGAGAAAAAGCTGCTGAGAAACATGAAGAATCACTATTGGGCGAGGATGCATGTTTGCAAGGCAAAAATGAAAATGTTCCAAAGGAGGTTGTCCGAGGCTCTTAGGCGGAAGAAGAAAACCAACCCACTCCGTATCTTGGCTGAGGCATCCCTCAAGGATCATGGCACTCATTAGCATCAACTACAGCACAAATCCCAAAATTTTTTGAGAATTTTGGGTAATTTTGGTATTTTTGGGAAATTTACAGGTTTTGGCTTCTCAACGGGTCTCATCCCCGGTGAGACCCTTTGTCATCGTAGCTCCGTTTTGCAAAAACTCAACATTTCTAGATTTTTCATGCAAAGTTACACATGCCTAGTGATGGACTTGAGTTTTTATGGGGTTTTGGGCCTCCAGAAGGTCAAAATACAGGCAAAATTTAACTTTCTGCCCCTTTTTTGAGTTGCAGAAGCAGTTTTGGGAGAATTGACTTTTGACTGGCAAATGACCTCCAAATCCAAAAATTCCAGTTGGGTTGGAAAGTAGACTCGCAGACCTTTCCAACGAGCTATCCTGAACTCAATTCTGATACCGGAAAGGCCTCCAAACAGAGCTGCCAATGTGCGCGACCCATTGAGAAAATGTGCGCGACCCGTTGAGGAAATTTTGCCAGATTTGACCAGTTCAGCCCAGAAAACGCAGTTTGGCTCCAGTTTGACTTTTTGAGGTTGATGGTGGTCCTCTTGGATGTAATTGTGACACTTTTTGGATATTTTTACTCTTGTTTAACTCTTCTAGAAGATTCTCTCATGTAAAGGGTAAAAATTGAATGTATGAACTGGTTTCCAAGTTTATAGAGGCAAGTTGTTTTGACTGCCTATTTTGTAGTGCTTAGTTTAGAAGTGGTTCAAACAGCTCCTAAGATAGTGATCTCGACCCATGGAGGCAGGGAAAGAGGTTAGATCATCTATATTATGTACTTTTTTGCTCATTTTCATGGTTGGACTCTTGAGGGAGAAGCTATCATTGTATTATCACTTGTATCTCTGCAATTTTTGGCTAAGGAAGACCAGGGTTTTGCAGTCATCTTTGGGATTCTTGTGGACTCATGTGTTGATGGTGTGTTTCTTCATGTTCTTGTAAGCTTTGTTATGTGATTCATTTCCTTTCTATACTGCTGCATATTAAACAAATGAAGTGATAAAGTTAGAATTCATGCTTGCCATGCTCTGCTTTTAATTTTGTTTAATTTCTATGTTTTCTGATGTCTAAAGAGAATTCAAATCCATTGTTTGCTCTCTTTAGCTTTCTTATCTTTCCTCCTAATCATCCACTTCAGTTAAAGACATCAATACAGGCTCCTACCTTGCCCCAAAGACCCCCCTGCAGAAACTGTGTCAAATCCCCGCACCCTAAATTTCAGCTCCTCAATTTGCCACCAAAAACCCAAAAAACCCCCAAATCAACCTTCAAATCAGTTTACTAACCTAATATCAGTGTTACCTTGATTGGTCATCTCTTCCTATTGAAAATTTACCGAGATTGACCGGAGAGAGCCTTCTCCTGCCCCGTAGGGCTAGCTACGAGGCTAAATGGTTTGATGTAGCCTTGAGGTTTACCTTTCTCAGCCTGAGGTGAAATTTCAAGCGCTAACACATAGGATCATTAAACGATTTTGAAGATAATTGACGTGACGGGTTTGTTTATTATGATAGGATATGATTATAACAATTGCGATGTAGAGGTATAATATTAGGCAGTGCTATGAGGTCTTTTAATTGCTCGAGAATATGATCATCCCATGAATTTAAAATCTTAATTTTCCTTAAATGAAAAATAATTCAACACCCTACATACCTCATCATGTTTGTAATGTCCTTTGCCGCAAGTTTTGTTTTTTTGTTTTTTGTTTTTGTTTTTGTTTTTTTGTTTTTGTTTTTGTTTTTGTTTTTTTGTTTTTGTTTTTGTTTGTTTTTAATGTAGACTGATCTGGATGTAGGAATTGATATCAACTACGGAATTGGATATTAGCTGCAGAATGTTATTGATTCTATAGCTATTGAAAAACTTTTGTTGCTGCATGAAAAAGAATATTGCTACTACATCTTGGTGAAAATTGAAGAAGGTTGATCCTTAGAAGTGCTGCTTGAGATCTGAAAAATTATTAGAAGGAAAAGAGGGATAAAAAGAAATGGGAAAGAGATAAGGGAATTATGAAAATCTAAACCGCCAAGAAGTCTTGGTTTTCAGTTAAGATTTTCTGTATAAACATGCCAACAATGTTGGTTTTCATGCTTATATATATATATATATATATATATATATATATATATATATATATATATATTCATTCATTATTGACAAAAAAAATACAATTGAGTTGGGAGATGAGGAGAAAGATCTCCTTTCTCAACCAACTTGAATTCAAAATTATCTTGCAAATATTTGACAAACTCTTCTCTTGTTAATGGTTTATGATATAATCTTAATCTATGACCATTAACAAGGAAAGTAACTTGTTCATCAATAGTTTTGATTTTGACTACTCCATTATCAAAGATAATATCTATCTCATAAGGACCAAGCCAATGAGTTTGAAATTTTCCTTGAAAATCTTTAAATTTAGAATAAAAAAGAAGAGCCCAATCACCTAGCTTGAATATTTTGGCCTTAATGAATTTGTCATGCCATCTTGATCTTTGCTACTGAATTTTGTTGGTTCTTTGCTTGAACATCTTGTCGGATCTCATATATCTCATTAAATTGTGCTAATCTTTATTTTTTAGCTTCAGAGATATCAAGGCCCAAGTTGGATGATGTTCTTAAGGTCTCCACATGGAAATAAATTGGAAGCAAAACTTGCTTCCCATAAACAAGCTCATAAGGAGTGTGTCCAATTATGTTTCTACATGTGGTTTGATATGCCAATAGTGCCTCTGGAAGCTTTTTTGCCCAATATCTTCTGTGCATATGCACAATATTGGTTAGAATTTCTTCAAGTACCTTATTGGTGGATTTCACTTGTCCATTGGCTTGTGGATGATACGGAGTAGACTTTCGATGTTTTATCTTATATTACTCCATTATCTTCTGCACCAAATTGGATGTGAATTGATGATCCAGACTTATATAGGAACACAACATAATACAAATACAAACATAAACACCAAGATGCAACATAAATAAAACTTCATTTCGTTAATATCAAAGAACTAAAATATGCTTACATACAAAATGGAAATAAACTAGCTCAGGCGATGGTAGCTTATCTCTGAGAAGATATGTGGTGGCTACATGCCTCTGAACTGTGTTACAATGAGGCTCAAAGGAATTTTTGTTATTGAACAACAAGGGAAAACCCTAAACAACTAAAACCGTAACCACATGAGATGGAACACCAAGATTTGGTGGCCCATTGGGGTTAGTTGGGCAACCAACTTCCCAGGGTCATAACTTGGTGATATGATCTCCGTTTGGCGCTTATGATACCTCGTTGGAAATATCTCTTTGAGTACTACAAGATTTGCCACAGACCTTGTTGGCCTATTGCAGACCTTAAAAAAACATCATTTACGGGGTCAAAACAGCTCTGAAAGTTCAGGACTCGAAAAATTACTAAAAATAGTAAATGTTGCTATAATCAAGGAAATGGATGAAACTGAGTAGAGGTCTAGGTGGAATAGGCAGGTGGCCACCAATATCCACCTGGATCAATTGAGCACCTTGATCTATCACAATTTCTCTTAAAAAACCATACGAGTAAAAATATCCTCAAAAAGAAATGTAACTACAACATTTTCAGTTGCAAATGGAAGTGCTTTAGCTTCTACCCATTTTGTAACATAATATGTACAAACAAGTATATACATTTTCTATTTAGATGGAGGATTGATAGGTCCAACAAAATCTAGAACCCATTTTTCAAAAGGCTCTATAAGTACCTGTGGTTGTAGAGGCATTTCATCTAATGGAATAGGCTTTCCCATTCTTTGACAACTATCACATATTTTGACATATTCCTTGGCATCCTTGAAAAGAGAAGGCCAATAATATCCCAAAATAAGGATCTTGTAAGAAGTTCTTCTATCAACAAAGTTTCCTCCACATGGCTCATCATGACAATATTTCAAGATTTCTGGTACTTCATCTTCCCGAACACATCTTTGAATGATCAAATCAGGTCTAGTTTTGTATAATTCTCCATCTATCCAAGAATAAGGTGCACTAGATTTGATAACTTTTTGCTTCTCTTTGGCTGATAATTGTGGGGGTAACTTCCCTGTAGCTAAATAATTAGCAATATCTGCAAACCAAGGAGTTTTAATAGATACTGCAAAAATATATTCATCAGGAAAATTATCCTTTACAGGAACATCATCACTATTATTCTACATTCTAGAAAAAGAATCAACAATTGTGTTTTCTTTTCCTAGTCTATCAAGGATAGTAATGTTGAATTCATACAATAATAACAACCATCTTGTAATTCTACCATTACTAATTGGTTTGTATTTTAGATATCTAATAGCAGAATGATCTGTATGAATGAAAGTTTCATGAACAATGATATAATGACAAAATTTATTGATGGCATGCACAACAACTAAAAACTCCTTTTTTGTTACGGTATAGTTTAACTCTGGAAGAGTCAAATTTTTTCTTGTATAATAAATAACATAAGGAGTTAGATATTTATGTCCCAACACAACTCCTAAGGCTATATCTAAAGCATCAGTTGAAATGTGAAAAGGGAGAGACCAATTAGGCCCTCTTAAAATTGGTGCTTAAGTGATTTTTTACTTCAATGTTTCAAATGTTTTATGGCAGTCATAATTCCAAACAAATTCACAATCTTTTGTAAGAAGTTTGAAAAGTGGAGAGGTTATTTTTGTGAAATTTTCTATGAATATTTTATAATAACCAATGAAACCAAGAAAAATTCTAACATCTCTTTGACAAACAAGAATTGAAATTTTAGAAATTACTTCTACCTTAGATGTATCCACTTTAATTCCATCACTTGAAATATGGTGGCCTAAAACAATTCCTTCATTAAACATCATAAAACACTTCTCATGACTTAATGAAATATTTTCTTCTTTACATCTAATGAGAACTTTTTCTATTTTTTCAAGAGATTCTTCAAAAGTATTTCCATAAACAGTAAATTCATCCATGTACACTTCCACACAATCTTTAATTAGATAAGAAAATATACCCAAAACTTTTCTTTGGAATGTTGTAGGAACATTGCGTAATCCAAAAGGAAGTGCCCTATAGGCATATGTTCCCCATGGACATGTAAAGGTTGTTTTATCTTGATCCTCTAGTGCTAGTTGGATTTGGTTATACCCACTGAAACCATCAAGAAATGAAAAATATTTCTTCCCTGCTAAGGTATCTAATACTTGATCTATAAAAGGTAGTGGAAAATGATCTTTCAAAGTAGCTTTGTTCAATTCCCTATAATCAATGCATACTCTCCATTTTCCATTCTTATTTGGAACAATCACCAAAGGTGATACCCATTGACTATCTGATATCAGATAAATGAAATTCACATTAAGTAACTTTTATAATTCCTCTTTAACAATTTCTCTTAGATTAGGATTCATCCTTCTCTGAGATTGTCTAACTAGCTTTCCATTTTCCTAGATATAAATATGATGCATACAAGTTTGGGATCATTCCCTTTCATATCAGTGTATTCCCATGCATAGGAAAATGAATGCTTTTGTAGTATCTTTATCAAGTTTCTCCAATGAAATTCTTCCAAGCTATCATTGATGTTTAATGTTTTTCTTGGAAAGATTTCTACTAAATAATTGCTAAACTTTTCCATAGAATACAAAGCCATTTGATAAGATGATAGATATTCAATATTACATTGTTCCTGAATACTTTGATCTTGTTCATAGTATGAAGAAGAATCATTTTTATTCATTAAGTTTATTAATTGATTGTATTCATCTATTTTTGAAAGAGTAAATATTGGTTGAATATCATCAAAGTCTTCATTATCATCATCTATCCAGACTTCATTTTCTACTTCAGTTATTGTTTTTGTAGGTGGATACAATGTGAATTTATTTTTAGAGTTTCCATAAAAAATATACATATCACCAGATCTATAACTTATGAATGCATCAGCTGTAGCTAGCAAGGTATACCAAGGATTAGTGGATGGCCTCCTAAATTATTCTTTGGAGTTAAAATCATAAAATAAATAAGATTTTCCCAAGGAAATAAAGAAATAGATACATCTTCCAATGTACCATTTGGTTTCATAACATATCTATCTGCTAATTGTAATAATGTAGGGGTATATTGAAGATTGGGAAGCTTTAATTGATCCATAGTTTGTTTGCTCATGATATTATGGTTTCTCCTAAATCAATCAAGGTGTTTGGAATCTCGATACCATTGATGTGAATTTTTACAATATGGCTACTTGGATCTAGATATTTTTGAACTATTGGTTTCCCCATCATAATATCAACAATTTTTCCTACCAATTGGTTTTTCTTGACATTTTTTCGTTTCCTTCCTGATTTTTTAATGCATAACTCCTTAATGCTTTTTTTCAATATTGGTATTTCATTTATAGCTTGAAGCAACGAAATTTTGATACAAACATTCTTTAGTTCATCTAGCATATTGTATTCTGGTAAGACAATTTTTTTTTCTACTCCTTTATCAATTTTGAGCCTTTCAAGAAAAGGTGGATCTTGTAAGGAAATAGAAGGTTGTTCTACTAGAGGAACTGTAGGAGTTCGGTTTATTTGGTTATCCTTTAAAATTTTGACCTTCTATATTGTAGACAACTTGTTGATTTTTATTATTTGGGTTTTGGAGTGGTTGAACTGATAGTTGATTGGGTTTTTGAGGAAATTGTGTGGATGGTAATGAAATTTGTTCATTTGGTTGTTGGGCCTAAAATTGAGGGGGTTGGTTTGGTTGAAGAGGATAATATTAAGGTGGAAACATGGGACAAGATTGTTTAAATTGAGGATATTGAGGATTTTTGTCATAAGAATTTTACCAACCTTGTCCCCAAGATGGATTTTGAGGTTGAGTATGCCAAGCTTTCCAAGGCATAGGTGTAGTCCAATTATTTTGTGGTTGTGCATATGGTTGATATTGAGTATTGAAACCTTGAGTCATATTTGGTTGTTGAATTTTTCCATGGTCTTTTAGCAACAAAACAAAGTGATTCAGCCTGGGTTGTTCCAACTTTATCTTGAAAAACAAATTTAAGACTAGGTATTGAGGGACATTCCCTTGTATCATGACCTTCATCGCATATACACAAATTTCTACACTATCAAGAGGACGTTCTCTCAAAGCATGTTTCTTCCTACACCTAGGACAAAAAATAGATAATGCAACATTTTTAATTTTTTGCTTGTTTTGTATTTTGAGAGTATCTAATTGTTCACTAATATTCCCAACAATATATGTTTTGAAATTATTAAGCAAATTACCTATTTCGGCTCTACTCACTGCTCCATTTGCATATTTATTAACTCTTGACATGACTAGATCTCTTGGATTCTTACCAGTTCTAGCCTTGCCTCTTGAAATATGTTTACACAAATCACAAATTTCACCAAATGAAAGTTGAGAAATATCTCCTTTTCCCATTAAGTTGAGAAGGTCAATCCACTCATCTCTTATAGATTTTAGCAAAAGAGATTTTAATGTTTCTTCATCTAATTCATGCATCCTAGCCCTTTTAACATTGTAAGAAAACCTTTCAACTAAGTCTTCAAGGCTCTCATCCTCCTTTTGCATCATCTTAAAGACTTCATCCTTAAGGTTATGGGGCATACAATAATCTTTATATTTTTCTAGGAACACATTTTTCATTTCTTCCCATGTTCTAATACTATGTGTCCCTAGTCCCATGAACCATTTAAGTGCTCCATATTTTAGAATAGCTGGAAATAATTTCAATTTTTGAGTATCAAGTAAATAATCATAGGATCTACATAATACTTCAAACTTAAAAAGAAATGTTTCTGGATCCTCAGTTCTCAAACCATGAAAATTAGGAAGAATAAAAGGTGAGATATTCTTCATTGTGGCTGTGGTATCTTCATCAAAGATAGGAAATCCATAAGGATCTAGTTCTCCCCTACCTCCTCTACCACCTCATCCTCCACCTCCTCCTCTATTTCCTCCTCTACCTCTTCCACCTCCAATCCTAAGTTCACCATCTACATTATGTACTTCTCCTTCCCCTTCCCCTACCATTGTAGATTCTTCAAAACTAATATAAGGTTCAATGATAGGATTATCTATCTCTTCCTCTGGCTCCTCTACTAATGGTATCTCAAAATAAACTTCCTCTTCTTCACTAGGTACCTCTAGCTCTTTTCCTAAGAGTTTTTCTCCTATTGAAGAAAGAAATATTACTCCTTTTGTTGGGGATATAGGTTATTGAACTACAACTTTAGTGGAATAAGTTGGTGAATCTCTAGGTTGGATTTCATATATATGCATCTTAGGAAGACTATGGATACCTGCTATAGATGGAATGTGAGTCTTAGTGGATGGTGTGGCACTATGTGGTCTAGCGAGAGTGAGTGGTGATGTAGGAATTGAACTTTGTCCTCTAATTCTACTTACAAATCTACCCCTAAAATCCCTTATCTGTTCATGCATTCTAAATGATTTTTATCATGCATCTACAAGATTGAATGCATCTAAAATGATATGCAAACCAAATGAAAAATGAAATCCTATATACACTTCCCTGACAACGACACCAAAATGTTGGGTAATTTAATTGATGTTAAATTACTTCATTAATTGTCAACCAAGGTTTGTGTACTTATGAAGTGTATGTGCATAATATATGCTAGGAGTTATATCTTTGGTTTTTTAAAGATGAAATTGATCTAAATATGAACAAATGTTAGATTGAATCAAAGTATTTCCACGCACATGTTCTTTCCATTAAAGCTACTTCAAAGCAAAATGAAATCATAATTTTAATTGTTGAACTAATCTATGAATTCAAAATCACAAATTCTAATTGCAGAAAGGAAATTTTAATTCTACTTGCAGAAAATAAATTCTAATTCTAATTGCAGAAAATAAATTCTAAGTCTACTTTGTAGAAAAGAAATTCTAATTCTAATTGCAGAAAATAAGTTATAAGTCTACTTTGCAGAAAGTAAGTTCTAATCCTATTTGCAAAGAAGAAGTTATAATTCTACTTGCAGGGAATAAATCAAAACTAGACTTCTTCAACAAAATATAAATTCAAATTGTAACTTCAAAGGATTACTAGTGTGCGCAATGGTACTTCAAAATATCTCCATTTATCATTCATGAAAATGCTTAGCAAAATTAACTAAACTATAAAATGAAAGTGTTGAATGAAATGAACTATGGAAATCAAATATTTTTGTATTTTTATGAGTGCTCTGCTTGTTGCAAACACAAAGATTAAACTAGGAATTGATCAATAAAATGCATCAACAGACTACGATGGAAGAAAACTATTTATCAAACAAATTGCAATAAGCATAATCAAAAGCTAATCTACTCTTACAACTCTCCAGGGGGGCCTCCTATTGAGTGCAAGTTCGCAATCGGATATTAAATCACTTAGCCACACATTGATTCAGAAACAAATTTTTTATATTAATCGTAGAGGTATTTAACACAAAGAGATTGCAATAATTAACAATGATAACTACTATCTCTAGCTTTGCCTCAGGGATTTTTATACATCTTTATTGAATAACTGTTTCGAGAGTCCTAAGCTGAGAGGTAACTTGACTAATCTAACAACTAAGAAGTAAAATTAAGATGAAAGTCGTTCTTCTCATGATTTGCTACTGAAAGAGAAAATCATGAGGGATTTGATCGAACACATCGGCTTCAAAGGTTGCTCAATCATTTCCATGCTCACTTGATCCTGCCACGAACCACCTTCAAAATCTGCTTATTGTTGGAGTGTCATAACCAAAGTTGACTTCTGGTTTGACTTCCAAATCTCTCAAACCATGTAACTTGCTAGATCACCAAGACAGGTGGATATCCATATGCTGACCATTTTCCATCTGTTGATACCTTTTATTCATCCTCTGGTGCACTAGAACCTGTCTAACCATGGAGATAGCTGCAAAATTCTTGGTTAGCTATAGAATGAATGAGATTTGGTAGTTGTAGGAATGTTTAAATTAAATTTCACAAAGAAACAACAGATTATAAATCATGGATGATAAATACCTTTTTAGATATTTGAGCATATCTAGGATGACCTTTTAGCTTGAAAATACAACAAAATTATTATGAATAAGGATGAAAAGGAAGGCAAAATGTTTGTGAAAAAATGGACAATTTCAGATTTCAAAAATATTTATAATGAATACTAGGTCATGAAACTCTTCACAAGATGTCTGAAGACAAGAGAATATAATTTTCACGATTGAATTGTAATTCTTGGAAAAGTAAGATATACATATCAATGTTGGGGTTTTAACTATTCTGAATGTAGACAAGTTTGAATACCTATATATGAATAAATATAAAGCTCTTGCATACTTGTGGAATCAATGATAAATGTTTTAAAATACAATTGTAGCTTTGACTCCCTTACAAAATTAACTCCCGAAAAGAAATTAGGCCACAAATTTGGCCTTGTTATCTATATTCAATTGGGATTTTGGAAGCCTTAAATTGTCACGTTTGATCTATAGTAACAATTCTCACTTATACTTTGTTAACAATGGATAAAACTAATTTTATGGCCTCATTTGTGCTTATTATATGGTAACTGGTTATGGTTACTTTTATGCAATCAAAAGAATGTAATTAAATTATTAAATATATTTGGAGATTTTAAATTGGTTTGCCTTGTATTCACTTTTACCCAAATAGAATCCTAAGTTTCACCGGGTTGAAATTTTTCAAGGCCTGGCAATAATATTAGAAGAAGTTAATATGTATTTTGGCTTGATGAAGTTGAAGCCTAACATGGATAATTTGGTTTATATTTATATCTAATATGTAGTTGGAAGAATTAATCCAATTCCATGCTTCTCCATGGAAATATTTCAAATGATAAATATGCCTAATGGCATGTTAGACCTTTGTCCTAAATTAGTGGGAATATTATTCCCTTCCGCTATATTTATGGTGGGATAGAATTAAAGAAGGAAATATGTCCAAATGTAAAATTCATATTTCTACTTGAATATAAGTTTGGCATGGAGTTTTACATCTTAAGAAAAAAGAATTTCCATTCTCCTTTCCATTGATGCAAATGTGCATGTTTATAAGGCTCTGTGACAAGTCTTCTCCACTTTGAAGAATACAGTAAGTCTAAATCTTGTAGGGATAACTAGTGTGCAAGGTATTTAATTTATACAAATATATTTATACCATACTATGTGGGAGGATGGGTAAGTGTTACATTTCCACATAGTAATCCATTTACAAAAATATAACTATATTTGTTCTAACTATATAAATAAATTTACTATAAATATATTATTATATTTGCTAGTTTATGTAGAGATATGAGTTTATGAGGAGGTAAATGGTATGAAGGTGTGAGTGCATATGAAGTTTTGGGTCCGTGTGGAATGGGCTTTGTGGAAGGTTTCTCCATATTCACATTGCAAAGCTTTGTAGAATGAGGAATGAGGAATGTGGAAAGGTAACAAGGGCATGGAAGAAGGCAAGTTTCAATGCTCTACATAAATGGAGCCCCAAAGGTAGATAATAAAATATTATTTATTGGGAATTGGACCCATGATTTGATTTTAACATAAATGGTAAATAATAAAGGTTTTGTGGAATGTCCTAAAAATTACTCTATGGAAAATAGTAAGAATTTCCTCCACGGAAAAGGGAGTTTTACATATTAAACCCATTCAATAATAATAATAATACAATATTCACATAAAATTCATTTCTTTAATAATTAATTTAATTGATGATTAATTTTATTATCATTATAGCATGTTAAATAATTACATTTGTGAGTAAGCCAATGGGGTTTTGGTTTGATAGTGAATGGGTGCACTGTTAAGGCACTCCTTGCAATACTTCATTGATTTAAATTTCTTATGGGTGAGTCGACCAAAAAAGAGAAAGAAAATTACACTTGTGAGAAAATGGAGAATATAAAAGTAATTTATGTTGAAATGGGGGAATGATATGGTGGGGCACATTGGCCCTAGTGATGACAAGGAATTACACTCGAGGTGACACATGGACATGGGTTCCAGATCATCTACAACATGTCGAATGTATGAACATGCTGACATTGTAGTGGTACAAAATCTTTTGAGGGACATATCTAGAGGTTATGAACTTAGAATGAGATGAAATATATAATGTTGGAAAGCTCTTGATGAGTATAAAATGATGTTAACCTCATAAATGGGGTTTGATTTGAGTAAAAGAATTATAAAATTTAATAACCCTCACATCCTCAAGGTGACATAGGTATTTGGGTGTGTTAATTACCCCTATGTAGTTTCCATTGCTAATTTTGTAGGACTCAAGATGAAGACATAAAGTTGATTAAAACAAGCAAAAACAAGTGGGAAGAACTCATGGAAGAAACCCATCAATGGGATAAGGTGGTGTTGATGGAATTTTAGGAAAACAATGAAATGAAAGAACCAGTAAATAGGTAAAATAGGTTCCTACCTAAACCATAAGGGAAGGTTTTGAGGAGTTCCATACCTCTGCATTTAAGTGAAAACCCTTCCTTGAGGGGAAATTTGTTGGTTTTTGGCCAAACATGTCTTTGTTGGGAAAAAAATCATTCACTAGGATGCAAAAGAGAGTGGTCATGCTTGAGATAACCCCTTGGTGCAACAACAAATGGAGGGAAGACTAACATTTCCATATTCACCCCCCATCAAAGAATGGTTCTCAGAGTAATGACAAGTTTTTCTACTCTTTCGAGCCACTCACAATGTCTTACTTTAACAAATATTTTTCCTAATAGTCTAAAAAGTCACAATTCCTGTCATAGTTACATAGTGAGCATTGAGGATTCCCCCAAGTCAACCATATTGATAATACTCCAATGTTATTCTTGATGAATGATCTAAAACCCCACCATTCTATTATGTTTTTACTCCACATGACATGATATTGTACCTTGGTTTCATCATGTTTCCACCACCATAGCTCTCAACTAAATTAACTTATACTTCACTCTGATAAGCCACCTTTTTGACTACTTGATGTCTATCAACATGTTGCATTTGTGGGTCACTTCATCCATTGGGAAATTTCTTGATGTGCAAAACATATTAATTTTCAACATGATGTCTTGTTTCCAACCACTTGGCATGTGTCGACTTCATGTTCTTCCCCACTCCTCAATTTTCACTCATGCTCAACGTTGGATGATTAGCATGTGAATCATATTGTCACAATTTTTAAATTTCTTCATTGAAGTTGAGTGCAACTATTTAGAATTTGGCTAAGGTCACACTTTACCTATTTATTGCAGCATGACAATTTATTGATTCTAGGGCTTCACTCTTGTTTTTATTTTGGAATAAAGCCTTGACCAAAGTGATTTTTAAAATATTTCCAATTTGGAATCCTATAATATTGACACTTGAACAATTAATGTTAAGAAAATCCCTCTCTAATGCAATGTTTGTCGGTGAAAATATTTCTCTTGATTCTAGTAAGTTTACTTTATCTTCCATCATTGTCAGTAAGTTTGATTTATTTTCCTTTCAAGTTCATTTCATTCTCTTCTTCATGTCAGTAGTTAGCTTCCCTAACTAATTTTATCTCGCTCCACTTGTAGGAACTCATGAAGTGCTATGACAAAGTATACTACCAAGAAAACAAAGTCTATGGGAGTAGACCATCTTAGAGTTCAATAGTAGATGATAGTGACAACCATAACATAGTTTTCCTCCTAGACACATCCATGGCCAATAGGGACACAAATTCTCCAGATTAATCAACCATCTACCAAATCCTCCATCAAGTTGAACACCCCAAGAGTAAGAGCCATGTCAAATTTATTGATTTGAAGAGAAATTCCAAGGAAGAAGATTCTCAAGAAGATGAAATGCATGGTGTTTCTAGTGAAAACATCATGAAGATTGGTCTTCACTTCATAGCTACAAGACCAACCATACTCCCATATATGGGGATGGCAATATGGATTATCGACTACACTAGGACTAGTACTTGCACCATAGTTAGTGATAATGCAAAGTAATTGGGCTCCTATAAACACTTAGAAATCTCAAAGATATACATGATTATATCCCTACAGATATATCCAGAAAGATAATTTCCAAACACCTATGTGGAGTAGCATCCTTC
The DNA here is from genome assembly GCA_031772625.1 of Pinus tabuliformis. Lineage (NCBI taxonomy): Eukaryota > Viridiplantae > Streptophyta > Pinopsida > Pinales > Pinaceae > Pinus > Pinus tabuliformis. Next base: position 409,240,976 of record CM062820.1, on the reverse strand, counting down.
ACTTGATGAGGTATTATAGGATTGGTGGAAAGATAGGAAAGCCTTCATGAAGAAAGACAAATGGGTTTACTTAACCAAACATTTTTACCCAACTTATAATATTTCCACCACACTAGTTAGTCAGCTTTATGGCAAGAAATAAATGAATTACTTTAAGCTAGTGTAGGTGTTGCTAATCAATAAAGTCACCAAAAGGGCCAAATATTTTAATTAGGTCTTGAATCTTTTCGAGAACTTGCACAAGGATATCCTTCAGTATGTGAAATGAGAGATACAAAATGACAATTTTACATTCCATCCTATGTAGTCAACCTTGTATGTGCTAGATGTGCATTCCTTCTCAGTGGATGGAGATGGACCCCAAATGAACTTATGATCCACATCTATTGTAATGACTCATGGGTCCACAATTACAAGCCTTGATTTGTATATATCTATGATTTTTTCTTATCCCCATTATACAAACTAATCTTCAACAATCTTGCTCCTTAGCTAATACAATATGCCCAAGAGTAAATCAAGTACATTGTTGATTAGTTCATCAAAGGGCGACATATGTTCTTCCATATCTATGGAGTCACTATGAAAACTCACCTACTACCCATGTTCATTTTTGAGAAGGTAGAAATTAGAGAAGTGTCTTACCAAACAGTGGTGGCATATTTTAATGCTTACTTAACAAATAATAAAAATTTCCTATGTCCATCCTACCCTCTCAATCTAAAAACTTACGCATTACAGAACATCATGGTTGTATGGTTATTAGGAATCATTGGAAGAGGACATATGCTAAGGCACTTAGTTATATAGGAATCTTTGTGAAATAATGAAAAACACTCTAGAGGGTAAATAACACTTCTGATAATAGAACTTAGAGGCTAAGACAAAAAGAAAACTTGATGAAGAGAAAAATATGAGTGTATAATGCGTGAGGTTGGAACAAGAGAAGAAGTTTCGAGAAAGAGAATAATTCCTGAGGTCTTAGAAAAAACATGAGAAGAAGGGGTAATAACTTGAAGCCATGGCTCATATCAAAGTGGAAAACTGAGAGAAAATGAGAAAAGAATTTGAGAAAAAGAAGTAGGAACAAAAAGGCAAGCCACCAAAGAATGAGATAAAGAGAAAAATGAAGAAATGGCCAAGAAAACAACCAAAGAATAAAGAAGGAGAAATAAGATGCTCACTGCAAGGAGCATAAAAGGTAGAAACAATATGAAACCCAAAAAAATGAAGGGGATATACTTTGAGGAGAGGGAAGCACAAGTCAAGAACCCATTACCCTTGTCACACCAATAACCACAATCATTGGATCCCACACACCCATTTTTATCGAGATTGAATGAAAAAATTATATCGGGGATGATGTGGTATTGTTCAAGGAGTACTTATCTAGACAATAGAAAAAGATTTTGAGAAATTCCAAGAAGAGTAAAAGGAAAGGTGCCACTCTTAAATTATAAAATGAAAGTGAAGTGGTCATTTAGGACTTGTTTGCCCAAGACCCAAAATAGAGGGCCTCCAAAGTAGCCTTGGCCTTAGGACCTCTTTCCCAAGCAAATCCTTCCACAACCAATATTTAATCACTAACTTGGAACAACAACAAAAATTGGTTGCCACGATGTAAAAGTGGATATAATAGAAAGCATATTTGTAAGTTAAGGAACTCGTACAACATGCCACATCCTTAAATAAACAACATGTATTAGAGTTGCACTGGATTCAGGAGAAACATGCACACTATTTCATTGTCATAAGAGAATAAGGGACGAAACAAATAAAGCCTACTAAAGAGCTACATAATAAAAGGCTAAAAGAGACAATGAACTTATATCAATAAAAACTTTCTGCATTAAGGGAGCAACTAGACTTGTGAGTGAAATTTCCAACTAGTCCACATTTCTACATAGTAATCCATAAATGCATACATACATACATGCATGCATGCATACTGTTAGAGTCGGTCTGGTCAGTCCTCCGTCAGAGATCAAAACTCTTTATGCATTTCATTTTTAGGTGTCCCACTCCATTCACTCAGCTGCATTTCACTAGGGGCATGCCATGATCTGACGGAGAAGGTCATGCTAGTCATCTCCCCTCATGTCTGGTTCCTGCTGGCTTATGTCTTTGTGTCAAATAATCAAAAAGTCCATAACAGTCAAGGTCTGGTCCTTTCATAGACAAAAGTCATTTTTGGTCATTAGGTCTAGGGATTGATCAATTTGGTCTTTAAATATGTCCAGTAAAGCCATGCAGGCCAGAGTGATGCTCTTGTAAAGAAATGATTCACAAAGCTTCATCGTCATATTGATAAACTTCGACTGTTCTTCAAAACTCTGTTTTGAAGAAAAGTCAAACAGTGTTATTGATGATAAAATTTTCAAAAAGAGTCTTCAGCTGATTTCTTCAAGTGCAATCATGGTTTCCATGACCAGACGCTCTGTCATGCAATCCCTGCAAAAAGTGTCGAAAATTTCATCGTTTGATCCAAAATTCAGAGAAAAAGTGAAAATCAGGGTTGTTTTAAAGTCAATGAAAAAAGTGCCAAACATGACATTAGAAAAGTGGGTTTTTTGAAAAATTAAATTTAATCATGACCTCCAAGTCTTATACACAAGTTTCCATCACAAATCAAACTCATTGTGCAATCAAGGCATAGGAAAAACGTTGCAAGGTCGTGGAGCGAGCAATTGCGTGCTTTGGAGCAGTTTGGAGGTGATTACAGGGGCGCGGCGCACACAGGTAGGGGCACGGCACACACAGGTAGGGGCGCGACGCACACATAGGGCACGACGCACACAGAACCCGCCCACATTTCAAACTTATAACCAACGCGGCGCACACCCGGAGTGCGGCGCACTGGGCTTTGCGTGTGGCGCACAGAGACAAAGCGCCCAGAAATTGCCAAACTCACCCAAATTTTTTGTGAAGACACTCTAATTGCAATGTAGGCTACCTAAACTCACTTATGCATCAAATTTGGTAAAGATATTATGGTTTTATGACCATGATTGAATGCAAAAATTTCTTAAAGCAACCATAAAAGGACACCAAGAAATCATCTTGCTAGGGTTGTGTAACAGTGTTATTGCTGCCAAGGTATTTTCCCTACCCTACCCCTGTTCCTTATTCCCCTATTGCATTCTTCCTACTATCACTACCCTAACACTACCAAACTCATATTCCCTTACCCCTCCTCCCATTACTCAATACAAACCCTAAAACCCTACCTTGCCAAAAACCCAAACCCTACCCTATCAAAAATACCCAAACCCCCTACATGTCCCTAAACAAAATTCTCCCTATAACCCCTGTTCCCATTATATTATTCCCCTCCTAATATTCCCTTGTTTCATTGTCCCCTTGGTGGAAAATTATCAAAACAACCTAGCTTTCACCATCATCAAAGGGGCAGCCTAAATTCAGTTTATAAAATAGTAGTCATGGCATCCGAGGTTCCATCAGAGTATGAGGAGGAAACCCACAGTGATACAGCTTCAGGAGAACAGGCCCCCAGGAGACATCACCGGAGTGGAAAACATGTTAGAGATGAGCCAAACACCCTCACTGAGTTGCAGACATGCCCTCTTGCTATGTCATGTTTCTAGCACCTAGCATGTTTTGAATTTTGTCAAAGGGTGGCAAATGTCAGAGTTCATCATGAGTTGGCCCGTCATTTTGCACTTCACCTACATGGAGGTCAGTCTATCTTGGTCGGGGTCACTTTCACATTGACACCCGAAACCATATCAGTGGCAATAGGCATACCAAATGTTGGAGAACAATGGCATAAGAAGAAGAAGGTGGAGAGGCACCATTATGAGCCTTACATTAAGGCCAGTTGTTTGAGTCAGCTCACGAGAGTTTTCCCATTCAGATTTTTGAGAGATGAGTATGCTCCGCTCATGAAATTGATCATGAAGTATTTCAGTTGTGAGGGGAGGTTTTCTCGCCTTTATGCCTATCACATTAGGTTGCTCATGTGCTTTACCAGGGTGCGAATGATGAACCTCCCAATTTTCATTTGCGGGAACATAGAGAGGATGAAAAATTTCATGCAGCATAAGACCCCTCGGCAGCAACTCAACAGTGTTTATCACTTTGCTCTTATCCGGATTTTGGTGGATCATCAGTTGGGATTGCAGGGTATTGCTTGGGAGGACTTCATCTCCTGTGACTTCTTCAACACTCCACAGGTAGTATCAGAGGCAGAGCATGAGATGGGTGGCCCTTCACATCAGTATGAGCGCCATGAGACTGCTACTATGCCAGTATTCATCACCTATTAGAAAGGCAGTAGACCCTTATTTGCAGCAGCAAAGCGAGTGTTATCTCCACCCGGGGTGGAAGGGGCCTTGCTTCCGACATCAGCATCACAGGAGCAGGGCAGAGGTAAGGAGCCAGTGCATGATGAGGGGCCTTCAGGTGAGCCATTAGGTGAATGAGAGACAAAATTTGTTCTCCTTAATGATGATGAGACAGATACAAAACCTACAAATGCAGAGCTTGGAGAGATCATCCAGGAGCAACAATCAGTGATTGAGGCCTTATCCCTTGACTTGGAGAGGGCCAAGTGGAACATGAAGTACCTGGAGCAGAGAAACAAAGAGCTTGAGGATCAACGAATGATCATGGAGCTACAAAACATTCGTGAGCATCGCCAAGCTGCACAAAGGAGAGGAGTTGAGCTCACGCCATTGGAGTGAGAGATTAATGAGGACCGGGAGGCCAATCTCGATAGATTCAACATCCACCTGGAGAGACTGTTGGAGAAGGCCGACAGAGACAAAACCATACTGAGGAGGATGGCTTATCATTACAGGGCACGAAGCATGAGTGCAAGGGCCCAGATAAGGAGCTTGAAGGCAAAATTGAACAAAGCAACAAAAGAGGCAAAAGAGCAAGATTGGCTTCGAATCTTCGCTAAAGCTTCCTTGGCACAGCATAGCACTTCATAGAGGACCTCCATCCCAAATTTCAAGAAATTTGGGGAAATTTTGGTCACATGACAATTTTTTGGGCAAAACACAGGTTTTTTCTCCCTGTGCTAAAAATCGGGAGCTCCAAATGAGGAATGGTTTGCATTTTTGGATTCAGCATGGAAAATCACGACTACTGGTGCTCAGACAAGAAATTTTGGCAATATATGAGTCTCCAAGAGGTCAAAAACACCCAAAAAATGGCATCTCTGCCCCTTTTTTGACACACAGGAAGCAGTCTTAGGAGAATGGAGATTTGGAGGAGCAAATGAGCACCAAATTCAAAAATTCCAGTGGGGTTAGGAAGTAGACAGGATAGGCTTTCCAAAAATCCCACTTGGGCACATTTTGGACACCTGCAAGTGCCCCAAAACAGGCCCCAAAGTAGCATGGCACACAGAGAAAATGGCACGGTGCACAAAGGAAAAATTGCCAAATTTGCTTCCGTTTCGCGAAATTTCGATTCGCGACTTCTCCAAGTGGGCCCGCTCATCTACACTTCGGTTTTTTGGCACCAAAGGTGGCATTTAAAGCATTTTATCTTCAGATGGGCTTCTATCCAAGTGGCGAAGGAAGGCAAACGGTCACCCAAGCCAAATGTCATGTTTTTAGCGCTGCACCTGTAGCTGATGGTTGGCTCTTCATCTCCATTTTGTAATGATTCGAGTAACTCCCCAACCCTTGGGAATTCTATCTCTTCATGGCACATTCTATATATTGTATGCAAACCATTTGCAAAGGGTTGGTTGGCTTGTAACTTCTGGGAGACTGTGGGAAAGAAACTCTGTTTCTTCACTGTATTTTTTTTACAGAGAATTAATGAAAGGCAGCAGCTCTATTTCATGAGATTCTTGTGGTTGTGAGTGTAGCAAATGTGTCTCTTATGTTTTCATGTGTATTTTTTTATGTTTCATAATTCAATTCATGTTCATTTCCAGGGAAATTTTCTGAGTGAGATTAGGTAGAATTCAATTGTATTGCTCTGCCTGTGGGAAAATTTCATGTTCAGTGTTCTTCTTCTATTGAAAAGAATTCATGTTCCTATGCCCTTTTCACACTCCTTAGAAATCTCTCTGTTCCACATTATTCCAAACTAAATTGCTACACTTTCCACCTGCCTTGCCTCACGAAGTAATCTGTGCCTTTGTATTAAATTCTCTGTTCTTTGCTGACCGTTAGTCCCATTACCATCCCAGAAGCTCGGTCATTCATAAAAATTGTTTCTTGTATCCATATTCACTTACTAGCCTAAGATCAATATTCCATTGTAAGTCATCTCAGACCGTTTCGCTTATTTATTCACTGAGCGTGACTCAGAGAGAGCCCTCTCTTGTTCTGGTAGGGCTAGCTACCAGACTGAGCATGGTTTTTGGTTACCTTGAATTTTGCCTTCCTTCAGCCTAGGGCAGATTTAGGTGCTAACATAGTGGCGACTCCACTAGGGACAAAACTGAAATCAAATCCCCTTGTTTCATAATAATTCTAAGCTTCTGGATGATGAGCTTAGGATTGGAGAGGCTGAGTAAGTTGGTTGTGTCCTGTGATTTTTCTCAATAGCACGCTAGCTTCGAGACGATATACTAGAGCCAATCCAGACCCGGATCCTCCTCATATTTACGAAAACCCCAATTTGATTCCAAGACTCCTTCGTCAAGAAAGCACTATAACTCCCGTGTTCAAATCCCATTCATGTCCTGACATTTTTGAGTATCTTGAAGAGCTTGAGTTTGATGAGCAGTTTGAAATATCATTGTTTGAGTCTAAGTCTGAAAGGGTTGTTGCTTATACTGTCCCCAATCCTCAATTTCTTGTAGATCTAGAAATAGAAAGAGCTAACCGATTAATTGATAATTGTATTGCGACACAGCCTCAAACTCCAATTGCTAGCCCCTTACAAACTGTGCAAACTCCTCCAACACCTCCAAGGCCAAATTCACCAAGAATGATGGCTGCCCGTTTTTCACCCCTGGTTCTGCCTCAAATTCTAGATAATATGCCCGTAGATTATCAAAGCAAAATCCCATTTTTCTATGGCACTCCTAATAGCATTACTGCTCAGCAACATGTGGACAAAATGGCAGACTTCTATGAACTTCATGAGATCGATGCAGAGAATGTGGCAATGAGACTCTTTGTACAGACATTTGCAGGTGAAGTGAGGAAATGGTTCAGAGGTTTGCTGGCGGCAAGTATCACTACCTTGGCCAAACTACAAAGACAATTTTTAAACCGATGGGAAGTGAAAAATAATCCCCTTCAAATTCTGGATGAATATGAGCAAATCAAACGAAACATTGGTGAGTCGGTCCAAGACTATTGTGTTAGATTCAATACAGTTTATAACGAAATTCCAGATCATCTAAAGCCACCTGTGGGACTAGCTATGATGAAATTTCTGAATGGTTTTGATGCTGACATGGCCTACCAGTTAAGAGAGAGAGAACTGGCTACAATGGAAGACATGCAGAAAATCGCGGTCAGCGTTGAAGCAAATCTGTTGTCCAAAAGAGCTAGAGCGAAAGCAGAAAAGAAAGTCATTGTTAAAGAAGAGTCTTCTTCAATGGATCAATTACTCAAAAAGGTAGAGCAGATGCTTGAAAGGGTGAAGCTCGACAAGCCTGAGCCACAAGTTAGGAATCCTAACTTCCGTGGCCAGCAACAGCCACAATATAGAATAAGACAGAGAGATCAGCGAACCCAAGAGCAGGCAACACAACAGCCAGTACAGACACCTTTGCAGCAGAATTTTGTGCATGGACCAGAGTCAGATGAGGACGGGAATGTAATAGGTGAAGAAAACCACCTCTTTACTCCAGATGAGCTGCCTACTTACATTACCGAAGAAGAAGAGTGTGCGGTGAGTTCAGCTGCGCACAAAGATGCAGATTTCATTCTAGCTAGTGACACTGTTTTACAAGAAGAATCAAAGGAATATCAAAGGGGATATATGAATGCTCTGTCCACACAACAACAACGATATTCACTTAGAAACAGAGATGTGCCGGCTAAACCAATTCAGAAAAGGAAGGATGTTGAGGCATCAAAGAATGATTCATTAGCTACACAGAGGAAAGGGAAAGAGGTGGTTGGTTCGGAGAGCAGTAAATCAACATCAGCAGAACAGTCACATCAGCAAGCTGCATCAAAAGAAAAGGAAAGGAAAGAAATCCCAGTCAAAGAGGTAGAAAAGATTCCCACTTTTGATTTAGAGAATGAGATTTCTATGTTAAAAGTATCCATCCCCTTGACTGAAATAATGAAGAACAACAGTTATAGAGGACAAATATCTAAGATGTTGAATTTGGACCCAATGTCCGACATGGTGAATGTTGAGGATGATTAGCCCGAGATGACTTTTGGACCAGCATCGAATGGTGAGTCTCCTGATAGTGATGTGCCACCCTTTTACATCAGTTTAAGATTGCATGATTTTGTGTTACATAATGCCATGTTCGATTCCGGAGCTTCTCACAATCTCATGCCCAAGGCTATCATGGATAAACTTGGTCTGGACATCACCCGACAATACCACGATCTCTATTCATTTGATTCCAGTAGAGTGAGATGTATAGGACTCATTAAATACTTGGTTGTGAGTTTGGACCAACTTGCAATGAAAAATGTTTTGATGGATGTTGTGGTAGCAGATATTCCTCCAAGGTTTGGCATGCTCCTTTCCAGGTCTTGGGTAGCGAAATTGAAAGGGACACTACAGCTAGATTTCTCCTATGCAACTATTCCAGTGTTTGGACAAATGATGAAATTATATCAGGAACAAAAAATGAAATATATGATCACCAGCAAGGAGAAACCAATAAATCATCCAATTAACTATGTACATACAGATTTAGAGTCTTTTGTTTTGTATTCAGATAGTTTAAATGATATATATAGTCAGGTAGTAGAAGCAGATGATATTCCGGAAATAACAGAAAATTTCAGAGAAATTTTAAAGAAAGAAGGACAAGAACAACATAACAATGTTGGGAAATTAGCTGAAAGTAATGGACAACAAGCATACAAGGCACAGCAAATAGATTTCTAGCACTTGCAAGAGGAGGAAGAAGGCTTGTGGACCATGGATTTTGATGGAGCAGTGGGAAATGATGGCGCTGGAATTGGAATTTGGGTACGCAGTCCTTTCTCCGCCCCAAACAAAGTGCCTAGTAACGTGAGGGTTTGCTCTTACAAGTTGGCTTTTGAGTGTTCAAACAATGAAGCTGAGTATGAAGCTCTGATTGCTAGCCTGAAGATTCTAAGAAAGCTTAATGCTAAAAGGATTTCGGTATATGGCGACTCCGAATTGGTAATAAAGCAGGTCAGAGGCGAGTATCAAGCAAAGCATCCTAGGATGCAGGCCTACCGTAATGCAGTTCTAGACATTGTATAATTATTTTCAGAATACACCTTGACATGTGTGCCTCGTATACAAAATAGTATTGCTGACGCTCTTGCCAAGGCAGCAAGTAGTTTGAAGATCCCAATGAATTCTAGAAATAAATTTGAAATCCATGTCAAGCATCGTCCAACCATTCCAGACAATCAGAGATATTGGCAAGTGTTTCAAGATGATGAGGAGATTAAGGATTTTCTGCAAAACAAAGGCAAGTTCAAAGAAACCTCAATTGATGTATAAAATGACGATGGTAAAGGGAATTGTACAGATGAAATGGACGTGTTGCAGCTAAATAATAACATTATTCCTAAAGGCTTCATACCTCTAGAAGAACTTTTTGATCAAGATGATGTAGCCCACAAGCCAACATTGCAGCCAACGGAGAAGGGTGTAGAAGAGGTCAACATCGGAACAGCTGCCAATCCTAAGTTGGTAAAATTGTCCAAAGCATTGCCGCCAAAGGTCAGGGACAAATACATCAGTTTGATGGCTTCATTTGCAGATGTGCTTGCTTGGGACTACTTTGATTTAAAGACATATGACACCAATATAATTCAACACACTATACCCATCAAGCCCAATCAAAAACCATTCAGGAAGAAGCTGAGAAGGATAAATCCAAAGTTGCTGCCATCTATTGAAAAGGAGGTAAACAGGCTGTACAAGTCAGGTATCATTGTGCCCATCAGATTTTCAAATTAGATCTCTAACTTGGTGCCCGTGTGAAAGAAGATAGGTGAGATCCGCTTGTGCATCGATTTCAGAAATTTCAATAAAGTTTCATTGAAGGACAACTATCCACTGCCCAAGATGGACCATATACTTCAGCGAGTAGTGGGGGCATCTCGTATGTCACTACTTGATGGTTATTCCGAATATAACCAAATTTCTGTCCATGAAGATGACTGGGACAAAACAGCATTCACCACTCCATGGGGAACCTTTCATTACGCCAAAATGCCTTTTGGTTTAAAGAATGCAGGTGCCACATTTCAGCGTGCAATGGACTTGCCTTTTACAAATGAGAAGGATGTCTTTTTGGTGGTGTACCTGGATGATTTGACAGTGTTTTCCATATCTGATGAAGAACACATGCACCATCTAAAAACTGTCTTTCAAAAGTGCAGAAAATATGGTTTATCGCTGAATCCGAAGAAGAGCTTGTTTGCCATGGAGGAAGGAAAATTACCTGGGCACATTATCTCAAAGGATGGCATTTGTATTGACCCAGCACGTGTGCAAGCAATTTAGCAAATCGATCTGCCCCGGAATAAAAAAGAGATACAATCATTCAATGGTAAGATGAATTTTCTGCGTCGCTTTGTGCCTAATCTTGTTGAACACTTAAGAGAGATGACCAACATGCTCAAGAAGGACAGCCAAGTGAAATGGACAGAGGAGGCTGTAAAATATTTCAATTTGGTCAAATTGGCCCTTTCTTCAGCCACAGTTCTAGTCAGCTCGGACTACACTCAGGATTTCATATTGTTTTCATTTGCTTTGGAGCACACTATGGCAACAGTATTATTGCAGAAAAGAGATGATCACGAAAGACTCATCGCATTCTTCAGCAGAGCCATAAGAGATGCAGCCTTAAATTACAAAATAATTGAGAAACAAGCCCTGGCACTTGTGAAGGCATTGAAGGATTTCCAGGGTATATATTCTACATTCTCATATTCTGGCCTATGTTCCTAATGCTGCTGTAAAAGATGTTTTAGTGCAGACCGATCCGGAAGGAAGAAGAGGCAAATGGATTGCAGCCTTGTTGGAATATGATGTTGAAATAAAGCCCACAAAGCTAGTCAAAGGACAGGGGTTGGCAAAGTTAATGGCCGAATCAAACTTGCATGCCTTGGACATAAATCTGATCGCTGCCATGTCCGATGAGAATGAGGAAAGATCGTCAATTCAGGTATTTGAAATGTTCACTCTTTCTCCATGGTATTCAGATATAATATACATGCTTAAAAATTTGTCACCACCGCCCGGCATGACTAGAAACAAAGCGATAACACTCAAATTGAAGGCTGCCAAGTTTTGCATTTTAAGTTCTGTGCTGTATTGGAAATATCCTGGTGGCATTTTGTTAAATTTTTTGGTGGAAGAGGAGGCAAAGAAAGTCATGGAGGATTTCCACGGAGGAGAGTGTGGTGGTCACCTTTTTTGGAAGTCAACAGCAAATAAAATTTTGAGAGCAGGGTACTATTGGCCTACATTGTTTGCTGATGTATATAAGATGGTCAAGCACTGTCATAAATGTCATATTTTCGAAGGAAAACAGAAATTACAGCCTTTTCCACTTAAGCCTATTGAGGTGAGCGCTCCTTTCCAGCAGTGGGGGTTGGATTTCATTGGTGAAATTCATCCCGCTTCTTCCGGTCAGCATAGATGGATCCTCACAGCGACAGATTACTTCACAAAATGGATTGAAGCAGCACCCACCAGACAAGCTACAGATGCGGTAATCATTTCATTTCTCGAAAATAACATCTTGTCTCGCTTTGGTTGTCCGAATAAGTTAATCACCGATAATGCAGCAACTTTCAAATCAAAGAGGATGGTAGAATTTTGTCATAAATATCACATCATTTTGGGACATTCAACTACCTATCATCTGCAAGGCAATGGACTGGCGGAATCTTCGAATAAATCATTGGTCAACATCATCAAGAAGCTGCTGGAAATAAATAAAAAGCGTTGGAATAAGAGGTTGGTCCATGCGCTTTGGGCAGATCAGATCAGTCAGAAAAAATCCATTGTTATGTCACCATTTGAGCTTGTTTATGGAGTTGACAAAGTATTTCCCACCTCTCTCGCTGCCCCTGTAGTCAGACTTCTTCAGGAGACTGGCAGTGAAGAAGATCACATGCAGAGAAGGTTGAATCAAATGGTCCACTTGCAGCAAACAAGAGAAGAAGTTTTCAAGAACACATCCAAATTGCAGGAGAAGATAAAGAAAATTTATGACAGAAAAGCAAAGGCAGATAAATTTCAATTGGATGAGGTGGTGCTGAAGTGGGATGCAAGGAATGAAGAGAAAGGTAAGCACGGAAAGTTCGAGAATCTTTGGAAAGGTCCTTTCAAGATTGCAGCATATAGGGGTCAGAATGCCTTTCTTTTGAAGGAAATGAACGGGGAAGATTGTCCAGGAGGGCCAATCAATGGTCGGCTGCTCAAGCGGTACCACTATTGAGTTATTAACGTTGCTTCCACTATCATTGTAAATACCATTTTTATTTCAGTTTGGTTTCAGTATGTCAAGTTAGTTTTTGAGTCATTTCAATGTCAAGTTTCAGTCAATTTCTTGGTCATTTCAGTTTCATAAATAAGTCAGAGTCCTGTGTTGTAGTCGAAATGATGACTCCATAGCCCAATGGAAAAAAGTCATTGTCTAGCTCCTCCAGATATCTGCTGTTCTTGGCACCTCCAAGGAGCTACCATCCCCCATTGGAGCCAATGTTAGAGTCGGTTTGGTCAGTCCTCCATCAGAGATCAAAACTCTTTATGCATTTCATTTTTAGGTGTCCCGCTCCATTCACTCAGCTGGATTCCGCTAGGGGCATGCCATGATCTGACGGAGAAGGTCATGCTAGTCATCTCCCCTCATGTCTGGTTCCTGCTGGCTTATGTCTTCGTGTCAAATAATCAAAAAGTCCATAACAGTCAAGGTCTGGTCCTTTAATAGACAAAAGTCATTTTTGGTCATTAGGTCTAGGGATTGATCAATTTGGTCTTTAAATATGTCCAGTAAAGCCATGTAGGTCAAAGTGATGTTCTTTTAAAGTAATGATTCACAGAGCTTCATCGTCATATTGATAAACTTCGACTGTTCTTCAAAACTCTGTTTTGAAGAAAAGTCAAATAGTGCTATTGATGATAAAATTTTCAAAAAGAGTCTTCAGTTGATTTCCTCAAGTGCAATCATGGTTTCCATGACCAGACGCTCTGTCATGCAATCCCTGCAAAAAGTGTCGAAAATTTCATCATTTGAGCCAAAATTCAGAGAAAAAGTGAAAATCAGGGTTGTTTTAAAGTTAGTGAAAAAAGTGCCAAACATGACATTAGAAAAGTGAGTTTTCTGAAAAAGTAAATTTAATCATGACCTCCAAGTCTTATACACAAGTTTCCATCACAAATCAAACTCATTTTGCAATCAAGGCATAGGAAAAACGTTGCAAGGTCGTGGAGCGAGCAATTGCGTGGTTTGGAGCAGTTTGGAGGTGATTACAGGGGTGCGGCGCACACAGGCAGGGGTGCGGCGCACACACAGGGTGCGGCGCACACAGAACCTGCCCATAGTTCAAACTTATAACCAGCGCGACGCACATAGAACCTGCCCACAATTCAAACTTATAACCAGCACGACGCACACCCAGAGCGCGGCGCACTGGGCTTTGCGCGCGGTGCACAGAGACAAAGCGCCCAGAAATTGCCAAACTCACCCAATTTTTTTGTGAATACACTCTAATTGCAAGGTAGGCTACCTAAACTCACTTATGCATCAAATTTGGTAAAGGTATGATGGTTTTATGCCCATTATTGAATGTAAAAATTTCTTAAAGCAACTACAAAAGAACACCAAGAAATCATCTTGCTAGGGTTGTGTAACAGTGTTATTGCTGCCAAGGTATTTTCCCTACCCTACCCCTGTTCCTTATTCCCCGATTGCATTCTTCCTACTATCACTACCCTAACACTACCAAACTCATATTCCCTTACCCCTCATCCCATTACTCAATACAAACCCTAAAACCCTACCTTGCCAAAAACCCAAACCCTACCCTATCAAAAATACCTGAACCCGAGCCCCAAGGGTTAGCTCAATCGGTCAAGTCAGGGCCTCGCCAATGGGAGGTCACAGGGTCGAAACCCGAAAGCTCTTGGGGTTAGGTCTGTGGTGACCGAGGGGTGGACCCCCTTCGGGTGGGGTCCACCCAGATTTCTCGAACCTGGAGTAGCGGATCAACTGACCAGGGTTCGTGAACCAGCTGGAAAAAAAAAAAAAAAAAAAACCTGAACCCCCTACATGTCCCTAAACAAAATTCTCCCTATAACCCCTGTTCCCATTATATTATTCCCCTCCTAATATTCCCTTGTTTCATTGTCCCCTTGGTGGCAGATTATCAAAACAACCTAGCTTTCACCATCATCAAAGGGGCAGCCTAAATTCAGTTTATAAAATAGCAGTCATGGCATCCGAGGTTCCATCAGAGTATGAGGAGGAAACCCACAGTGATATAGCTTCAGGAGAACAGGCCCCCAGGAGACATCACCAGAGTGGAAAACATGTTAGAGATGAGCCAAACACCCTCACTGAGTTGCAGGCATGCCCTCTTGCTATGTCATGTTTCCAGCACCTAGCATGTTTTGAATTTTGTCAAAGGGTGGCAAATGTCAGAGTTCATCATGAGTTGGCCCGTCTTTTTGCGCTTCACCTACATGGAGGTCAGTCTATCTTGGTCGGGGTCACTTTCACATTGACACCCGAAACCATATCAGTGGCAACAGGCATACCAAATGTTGGAGAACAGTGGCATAAGAAGAAGAAGGTGGAGAGGCACCATTATGAGCCTTACATTAAGGCCAGTTGTTTGAGTCAGCTCACGAGAGTTTTCCCATTCAGATTTTTGAGAGATGAGTATGCTCTGCTCATGAAATTGATCATGAAGTATTTCAGTTGTGAGGGGAGGTTTTCTCGCCTTTATGCCTATCACATTAGGTTTCTCATGCACTTTACCAGGGTGCGAATGATGAACCTCCCATTTTTCATTTGCAGGAACATAGAGAGGATGAAAATTTTCATGCAGCATAAGACCCCTCGGCAGCAGCTCAACAATGTTTATCACTTTGCTCTTATCTGGATTTTGGTGGATCATCAGTTGGGATTGCAGGGTATTTCTTGGGAGGAATTCATCTCCCATGACTTCTTCAACACTCCACAGGTAGTATCAGAGGCAGAGCATGAGATGGGTGGCCCTTCACATCAGTATGAGCGCCATGAGACTGTTACTATGCCAGTATTCATCACCTATCAGAAAGGTAGTAGACCCTTATTTGCAGCAGCAAAGCGAGTGTTATCTCCACCCGGGGTGGAAGGGGCCTCACTTCTGACATCAGCATCATAGGAGCAAGGCAGAGGTAAGGAGCTAGTGCATGATGAGGGACCTTCAGGTGAGCCATCAGGTGAACGAGAGACAAAATTCGTTCTCCTTCATGATGATGAGACAGATATAGAACCTACAAATGCAGAGCTTGGAGAGATCATCCAGGAGTAGCAATCAGTGATTGAGGCCTTATCCCTTGACTTGGAGAGGGCCAAGTGGAACATGAAGTACCTGGAGCAGAGAAACAAATAGCTTGAGGATCAGCGAACGATCATGGAGCTACAAAACATTCGTGAGCATCGCCAAGCTGCACAAAGGAGAGGAGTTGAGCTCACGCCATTGGAGCAAGAGATCAATGAGGACCGGGAGGCCAATCTCGAGAGAGTCAACATCCACCTGGAGAGACTGCTGGAGAAGGCCGACAGAGACAAAACCATACTGAGGAGGATGGTTTATCATTACAGGACACGAAACATGAGTGCAAGGGTTCGGATAAGGAGCTTGAAGGCAAAATTGACAAAGCAAAAAAAGAGGAAAAAGCGGAAAAAGAGCAAGATCGGCTTCGAATCTTGGCTGAAGCTTACTTGGCACAGCATAGCACTTCATAGAGGACCTCCAACCCAAATTTCAAGAAATTTGGGGAAATTTTGGTCACATGACAAAATTTTGGGCAAAACACAGGTTTTTTCTCCCTGTGCTAAAAATCGGGAGCTCCAAATGAGGAATGGTTTGCATTTTTGGATTCAACATGGAAAATCACGACTACTGGTGCTTGGACAATAAATTTTGGCAAGATATGAGTCTCCAAGAGGTCAAAAACACCCAAAAAAATGGCCTCTCTACCCCTTTTTTACACACAGGAAGCAGTCTTGGGAGAATGGAGATTTGGAGGGGCAAATGAGCACCAAATTCAAAAATTCCAGTGGGGTTAGAAGGTAGACTGGACGGGCTTTCCAACAAGCCCACTTGAGCACATTTTGGACACCTACTAGTGCCCAAAAATAGGCCCCAAAGTAGCGCGACGCACAAAGGAAAAATTGCCAAATTTGCTTCCGTTTCGCGAAATTTCAATTCGCGACTTCTCCAAGTGGGCCCGCTCATCTACACTTCGGTTTTTTGGCACCAAAGGTGGCATTTAAAGCATTTTCTCTCCAGATGGGCTTCTATCCAAGTGGTGAAGGAAGGCAAACGATCACCCAAGCCAAATGTCATGTTTGTAGCGTTGCACCTGTAGCTGATGGTTGGCTCTTCATCTCCATTTTGTAATGATTCGAGTAACTCCCCAACCCTTGGGTGTTCTATCTCTTCATGGCATATTCTATATATTGTATGCAAACCATTTGCAAAGGGTTGGTTGGCTTGTAACTTCTGGGAGACTGTGGGAAAGAAACTCTGTTTCTTCACTGTATATTTTTTACAGAGAATTAATGAAAGGCAGTGACTCTGTTACATGAGATTCTTGTGGTTGTGAGTGTAGCAAATGTGTCTCTTATGTTTTCATGTGTATTTCATTATGTTTCATAATTCAATTCATGTTCATTTCCAGTGAAATTTTCTGAGTGAGATTAGGTAGAATTCAATTTTATTGCTCTGCCTGTGGGAAAATTTCATGTTCAGTGTTCTTCTTTTGTTGAAAAGGATTCATGTTCCTATGCCCTTTTCACACTCCTCAGCAATCTCTCTGTTATGTGTTATTCCAAACTAAATTGCTACACTTTCCGCCTGCCTTGCCTCACGAAGTAATCTGTGCCTTTGTATTAAATTCTCTGTTCTTTGTTGACCGTTAGTCCCATTACCATCCCAGAAGCTCGGTCATTCATAAAAATTGTTTCTTGTATCCATATTCACTCACTATCCTAAGATCAATATTCCATTGTAAGTCATCTCAGACCATTTCGCTTATTTATTCACTGAGCGTGACTCGGAGAGAGCCCTCTCTTGTTCTGGTAGGGCTAGCTACCAGACTGAGCGTGCTTTGTGGTTACCCTGACTTTTTCCTTCCTTCAACCTAGGGCAGATTTAGGTGCTAACACATACATACATACATACATACATATTGATGGCCCTCAGTATTACTACAAGAATGTTGCAACTTTGAAAGGGTCTTAACTTTAGCTGTCAACATGGGGTTCTACAAACTTACACTATGTGTGCAACATGTAATGTATTATTCTTTTGTTGATCTTATCCAAGTGAAAGCAATTGAAGAGAAACTAGGTTACACAAAGACCATTCTATTGTCTATGCTACAACAAATACTCAAAATTGTAGGGAAGAGAGAACATTAAGTAATATATTATATTTGCAAGAAAAAGGAGGAAAACCAATTCAATCATGCTGAAAAAAAAGTAAATCTACTCTACTGTGCATTGCAAATTAACTTTCAGCTCAAATAAAGCGTTGAAACATCAAACCCTAATTTTACTGAAAAAAGGGCAGTTTTGCTATAATAACTAGTTCAAAGATTATGTGAGGTTTGTGGGCTTCCAAATTTCATCCTCGGGGTCTTGGGGATGTTGTATTATGATAATTAATGTTAACCATGCAACATATGGAAATCCGAATGAGTTTTTGATGCAAATAAGGGT
This sequence comes from Pinus tabuliformis, assembly GCA_031772625.1. NCBI lineage: Eukaryota > Viridiplantae > Streptophyta > Pinopsida > Pinales > Pinaceae > Pinus > Pinus tabuliformis. The sequence goes on along the minus strand of CM062820.1, from coordinate 409,222,909 downwards.
TGCTACAGGAGTCCCTATTTTGCTACAGGCGACAATCCAGTGAGCATAAAAACACATTTTAGATGTGGTTTGAAGGAAGGATAAGTTGAGGGAAGCTAAAGGATGGACAATATATCTTTTCCAAGTCCCTATACCTATGATGGATGAGTTTATTCACCAAAAGAGTGATGCTAGGGTTTCGTATAGCTCTGTAAAAACAAGAATTTATGCAATAACAAAATACAAAAATGTATGACAAGAAGGAAACAACAATCTAAATAAGATAAATGCATGGAAATGAATATTAACTACATAAAAGAGTTATTGCTAAACTTATGTTGTTGCTAATACAACACCCTCCAAAATTTTGGCCTATATCCAAATTTTAGAGCCTACGTTGACATTGTGAGTTGTCGTCTCTAGTAGCAAGAGTCATCCCATGTAATCCTCTAAGTCTTCTAGTCCCTTTGGGAAGAAAACCTAAGTGTCGTCTTTTGGCATGGGAAGTGTCACACATTGTAAAAGTAGAGTTATGGTTCAATTTTAGAGGGACCTTTGGTATGAATGGGCCCTATTTACCATGTAGACATGTACTAGAATTAATTGTACTAGACTTGGTAGTAGTGGCACCTGCATTTGTTTTCTTCGAAGTTGCCTGAACGGGTTCAGGAGTACCCTTACTCCTGGTAGTCACAAGGAAAGCTTCTTGTTCATTTTCTATATCGGAGTTAGGTAAAATAAAGTCCCACATCCCATGGCATTCGATAGTCTCCTCTTCTTCGGGTTCCTCGGATGGCAAGACAGTTTCATCTTCTTCTTCCTCTTCAGGATCTGAGTCTGCATTGGATATAACATTTGGTGGTTTTGATTCAGGTTTCTTAAAATTTGTAAAGGGACTTTTTTTTGAAGTCTCAGCTACTTGCTTCTGATTTCTACCATTTCATTTGACATAGTCTTGAGGACTTTTTCTAGACCCTCCATATCATATGGATCTTTAGAGGTTTTCTTCTTTGAATCATCTTTAAAGGAAACTTTTTTGGATTTTCTATCTTCAAGAGCAGCTTTCTTTTCTAAAGCAATAATTCGTTTCTCTACAGCAAGCGCCTCTTTCATGCTTTCAGCTAAAGTTGTTTTTGCAACTCTATCTACAAAAATAGCTATATTTGAAGGTAGGGTTGTTATATACCATTCGCTTTTGATTTTCTCACTTGGTTTAGAGGCGGTTGGAATCTTATTCAAGAGTTTATTAAATCATGAGTTGAACTATTTTATAGGTTCTTTAGATTCTATTCTAAGATTGAAGAGATTGTTAATTAATGTTGCTAAGGATCTGTCATCACCATACTTAGTTAGAAATTGTTCTTGAAAAATGTTCCAACTTGTAATGGATCCAGAGGGCAGAGAGAAATACCAAGACCCAGCTGATCCTTGTAAGGTGTAAGGGAAAAGCCTAACAACAACATCTTCCTCTGTCACTCCTTTTAAATTAACTGATAACATGAAATTGTTAATATGTTCTTTGGCTTGTGTTCCAGCATCTGGATTAAATTTCGGCAACCATTTTTCAGGAGAATCTGGTAATGGGTGTAATGGTGCAGGCATAGTGACCGCACCAGGACTACTCCATGGATTCTGAGCCATTGTAGAACTAATAGCAGATGATATTGCTGATGAAATTCCAGATGTTTGGGAAGGAGTTGATATTGAGGATTGAGTAGGTTGGGATGTTGAAGTTCCCGATCCCTGTTGAACAACAATGTGTAATGGAGGAGTGGATGGTTGACTTCGCACTGGGGAAGATGAGATGGAGGATGATGATGAGAAAGTCTCACTGTCAGATCCTTCAGTATTCTTTTTTTCCCTTTTCCTTTTGGGTAAAGGCAACTCAGTAGGTTCAATACTGAGCTTTCCGCTTTGAAGTCTAGTGAGAGGGTGAGGTAGATTGAATTGTGAAGTCTCACTGCCTTGAGATACTTCATATTTCTGTGGTGATATCGAAAAGCCTTGAAGTTTATGGATCAGAGACTAAACTTCAGGGGACTCGGGACTTAATCTTTTTGAAGTATGATGGGTTTGAGCAGTTGTGGTTGACTCCTCTTCTTCTCATTTGAATACTGGTGTTTCAGCATGCAAATGGGAGGTCCGAGGTGAGGTGGAGGGAAATTTTCTCTCAAAATGGGTTATAGGTTTAGGTTTTCTCACCATTCACAGTTTATGCCCTCCTTCTAGCGCCAAAAATGTTGATGCCTCGAAAATCACTGCAACAATATTGGGGAAAATCACCCAGTCCGAACCTTAAAGGCAGCTCCTTTTCCATTTGGTGTGGTGGCTCCGACTGGAAATAATGGGACCAGTTTCCCAATGATGGATAAATAGGGTAGATAAGTGGTTGATTCTCTAATATATAATGATAATGGATGAATGATTTAATCTAAAAAGTAAAATTATGAACAACTATCCTATCCCGGGAAATTTTTGCTTTAGTGCAAGTTTTGATGATCTTTATCTACGAACAGGCATATAGATGACTCTATTAATAAACAAAGACATTTATTCATATGATAATTACTTTGTTCAAGTAGTTGAAAAAAGTAATTAAGAAAACATTATTACACTATTCTTCATATATATCATAGATACAAATATGATTGGGAGAATAACATTCCTTAAACATTCAATAGTGATAAGCATAAGGACTGTTGTTAAAACACACACACACATATATATATATATCCAATGATAGCAAGATTAAATAAATGTCGATTCACATGAAAGAATGAAACAAGAGCATAGATAATAGCACCATATGTTATTTGGATCACTCCCGATATCAATCACATTCAAATTCCTTCTTCTAACTTAGAAACACTTTCACAACAAGGCAATAGTGCACATCTCATAAAAGCTTTCTTCATTAAAATTCAGAATACTATCCCAGTCTTTATAAAAGATATATCAGAAGCACAATAGTGTGACTTACTGATTTGAGTTCATACAAAAACTGAGGACCCTTTCTAAAAGCATGAAAGGGCCTATAAATACTAATTAGGCTAACTAATTACAAAATAAAAATGCTATTAAATGGTACAACTAAATCATGAGTATCTCCTCAAAATTGGCTTGTTTGTAGTCGACAGCATTATTCATTGTTTCGGATGATCTCCCTTTGGCTTGAGCTGACAGATAGCAAGCATCGGTTGCAATTCTGGAGGGTGACTAAGACGAGAATACAGTTGAGCTAAGTATGTGGCATCATGGATTTCAGGAATCATATAACCGATCGCATCGGTTAAACATTTGAGTGCGGCCCTTTGACTGTATGGTTTAACTAAGAAAAACCAAAAGGTATCCCAAGTTAAACTTTGGATGCCAGTGATTAATCTTCCATTCTTCTCCAATTCTTGATTGCATGTTTGTTCCAATGCTTTGGCTGATGGCAATTTACCTGGAGTGCACTGTGAAATCATATTAGACAGATAAAGAGTGTCATTGATTAACTAAATTAAATTACTGGTTGATAATCTGCATCTTGAGGTTTCTCTCTCTGCTTTTGTCAGTTGTGACTTCCATTCTAGGAAAATGATTTCTTTGTGTGATTGTAGAATTTTAGGCAGATTCGCGGCTTGCCCTTCACTGGTGTCTTTCCAAGAAAGAAAGTTGGTTAAAGTCTCATCGGCTTGTTCCAGAGCCTGCCTGCAATTGACTGATTTGTCAACTATTGATGCAGTAATCTCACAAAGGGGCTCAACCAGAGAAATGTTATGACATATCATTTTTAGCTGTGTAATCAATGCTTCATTGATTTGGAGAGCTTCGGACCTGAAATCTGCTAGTTGCGGAAGACTCTTGAACTTTTCTACTTGGTGTGACAGTTGAGCGATTTGCTTATCTCTCGTCTTATTCATTTGTTCATTCATTGTCTTCAATCTGGCTAATGCTTCGGATAATTCCTTTTGTTTATGTACTGTGCTTAAGTCTGTCCTCTACTTCTCCTAGAGCAATTGCTCATTTAATTGATTGTTTATCTACTGCTGTGTTGATAGTTGTTGTTCTAACTGTTCTATTTTTTGTTGTCTTTCGGACACCTGTAACTGCAATGAAACAATTGTTTGGTCTCTTTCCTTAAGTAGATTGCTTACTTCCGAGGCTTTATCCATAGTGGCTGCCGAATAGGCTCCAACATACTGAGAAAGTTTTGTAACGTCAACGGAAGGATTAAATTCCTCCTTCCACACCACATTAGCCATCTCTGTTTGTGCTGGTAAAAGGGAAGATTGATCAAATCTCCTCCTTTTCCTTTGTCTTTTCATTACAGCCCTGTGTTTGGGACTGTAAAAAACATCTAATGGTGGTATGTCTTCTATTTGCAAAACAATTTGATCGGATGGATCCTTAGGAATTATTTCTACATCTTTACTGGTGGGTAGGCCGTTGGTTCCTTCAATTGGAACCGTAGTTGTTGTTGTCTTTTGACCGACTGTTACTTGAGGTGTGATGAACCCTTGTGAAGTCTCGGGATTGCTTATAATAGAGTCAAATTGTTGCCACTCTTTGAGGAGTTTGGGATCAATTTGAGTATCTAAATCAATATATTCACTGTCCTGTTTCTTTTCTTTCTCCTGCTCTGTTTCCTATTCTGGCTCTTTTCCCTTTTCGGGAATTTTCTCTGTAGCAGGAGATTTGTCAATAATTTGTTGTTCAGGCTCACTTGACTGAGTTGTTGGTGTAGTAGCTAATAAGTCCAGAGGCAGAGTTTGCAACCTCTGTTCTTTGAGCCTATTGAATTCTACCAGTCCTTCATCTTTATATTTCATTTTGGCCAATGTTTTCACCTGAAATAATGATTCTGCTGATGAAAACAGGTCGTCAAATTCATCCTTTTCATGATCGAACTTTGTAAGTTTGGCTTGTTCAAGTACATTATAGGAAACCTTCCTTGGATCGTATTTCCTGTTAGGGATGGTTGCAAGATTGAGCATGTTTATTTTTTCTGCCTCCTTCTCCGCATGTTTGTAATCATGTAGGGTGTAAACACCGCACCTCAAAGGAAATGTAGGCCATGCCTGCTTTTTAGAATTCCTAAGAGTTTTGGATGTTCCTGTTGTTGTTATTTGGTAGGCTAACTCTCGAGCCAACAGCTTATCAGGTACATACAATGGAAGGACATGGGGTCTTGTGAGACTACCATAAACCCTTAGATATGTGAACTTGTCTTCCCCAAACCAATTCCCTACAGCAGTCAAGTCAATCCCTGCTTCGTCGGAAATCCTTGGGGTAGGTTTATCAAAAATGGCATAATAGTTAGGCAACATGAAACCATTACAGATTTGGTACAAGTGATCCTTATAGTGTGCCTTCCATAACATCTGATGATAAATGTGGATTGGCTTAGGGTCTTGTGCAGTCCATCTCCACCCGAGTATAGGATATTCAGAATTAAAACAAAGAATATCCATAATATAAGCACTATAATAAAAAGGGGGAATGGTTCTGGTGGTTTTACATGCATTTGATCTGAAGTCAAGAATTGCAGTGGCTATTTTATCGGACAATATGTTTGCCCAATCCATCACATAACTATTAACAGCCGCTTCCATTAAAGGAACCATTTCAATAGTGAACTTTGCAGAATCATGCATTCCCCACATTCTACACATCATTGCCCCAGCATAACAGTAAGGAGATGATAGCGAATCGACAGAGTACTTACCCGATGATTCATGTTTGTGCTTTGCGGGATTCTGTCTCCATTGCTTAATTGGGGTCGATTCAGTCTCGTTCTCTGCTGCGAATTTCTCCAGAAAGGCTTTATTGTATTTATTTTCAAGTTTGGGCAAGTGATACATCTTCCTTAAGTCATCAAGCTGAATGAACCAAACATTCTTCCGTCAACTGTGCAAAATGTTCTATTTGAAACTGGAATTTCTTCAACCACCCATCTGACTACATCAGTGTATGGAAGAATTTTCTCCCGTGCTACTATCCTGTGCAAATATGAGTCGGCTAAATCTTTCAGGGAAGCTTCTGATTTATTAGTTGAGTCTGCAGTAGCTTCTTCCGACACTTCCTCGGGTTCCTCTGCTTCAATTAAATTGTAGATACTTTGCCAACTTGTATTTCCAAGGCCAAGACACGTAGTGTCTGAGATTAAACCTTTTTTACTTGGTCCTGGATCACTGGTAGGCTGCACTGTTGTTGTAGGAGTCGCCGCTGCTACGGATCTCTTGGATTTATTTCCCATTTGTTTCAAATTTGTTATTTCGGCGAAGTTCTCCACAAGGAATGAAACCAACGTGATACAGAGAATAGGTAGTATGATCCAATATGAAAGAATTATATCGATTTAGCGGATAATAAAGGATTATAGTGAAACTGTCGCAGATACAATCTAAGGGAAAATCTCGGCATAACTGCTTCATTAATTGGCCGTTTTAACCTGTCAATCATGGTAAAGGAGTTTTTAAATACCCATCATATCGTTTATATAACGAATAATCCATTCAAGCGTGGCTTAGATTTTTTGGCGGATAATGAGAAATAAATCGCAATTGGTGATTGGTAACGTGAACAGGAAGGCCTTAATAATAGTCCCAAAATATCTTATGATCACCAAAAGGTGATACAATGTATGCAAGCCTTTTAAATATGTTTCAAAACATGCGCCTTGATTTAATGCATCGCAATCGGGGATGGGTTCGGGTCATGCTACTTATGCTATTGCAACATCACCTATCGCCAATGGCGATACGACTTATCGCATCAGAGGATTTGAATGTGTCTTAAACATGAGTTTGGTTGCTACCCCTGATTGCCGATAGCGATATCGCATCGGAGAAATAAGGGATGTTCTTGTATTATACTTGCGATTCTCCTTTCCCGATATCCGATAGTTATTTGCTTTTCAGATCGGTGTAAGTCAATGGGTGTTTGCATATGTTTTCCTTATTGTTGTGATATGCAATCTTGCGATCGCTTTATTGCAATAATAAAGAAGTTTATATAAATTTACAAGACCAACTTTATTTCTATTGAAAAAGGTTTATTTTTATAATATATCATTTCCATTGAACCTTTTTTATGAGGGTTTTTCTAATGATGGGTTAATACCACTTTATTCACACACCTAAGTTTAAAAGGGACCCATTTCATATTAAGATTTTTTAAAGTAAAATTTTATGAAATGGGGGGTTGTTGTACAGCACAACAATGCCATAGATAAATAGTTAAATATGCTAGAAGGATATTTTTTTTGTTCATGACTTTTCCAGCCGGGAAAAGATTACTTTTGCACTTCTCAAAGGTGCCCCCCATGTCAAGGACTAGTTGGAAACCTACTATGAGAAGAAATATGAAAGTACACCCTCACTATTTTCACCCGCACCCACTTGGAATTCATTCTGGGATGCCATTGAGGAGTAGTATTACCCTGTCGGGAGCTATGAGGATAAATACATAAAGTGGACCACGCTGGGACAGGGAAGAGACTAGGATGTGCCGAATTTTACCAATGTTTTCCATACCCTTTGCACGAAGTTAGATATCAAGGATTTTGAGAAACATTTGGTACTCAAGTACCGCGACTACCTACTCAAGTACATCTAGGATGAGATGGAGTTCCTGGACATCTCTTCGCTCGACACGACATACCGATACGCTGTCAAGATTGAGCAGAGGTTTACATAGAAAAAGTGAGACTTTGGATTTGCGAATCAGAAGTAAGGTAAAGACACCCCTAAACGGAAGAACAAAGGGCAAAGCCAAGGCAGGGTGACCTAGGATAACCTGCTGAAGCCGCAAGAAAAGAACAACACCACAAAGACAAAGAAGGACACAGGAAAGTGGTGTGAGTTCCATAAGAGCTCCACTCACAACACAAGTGAGTGTCGGGCCAAACAGTCACTGTTGGCTGAGTTGAAGGCTTCCAAGTCAAACACATGTTTCAACTCTGAGTCAGAGCCCTAGAAGGGGAATGACAAAGGGATGTACATCATCGACACAAAGCCTAGTTCCATTGTGGCCACCACCAAGATCCATAACATCGAGCTTGAAGATCCAGAAGAGTGGGAACACCTATTCTACTCACAAATGTGGGTGAAGGGTTCTCCGTTGTAGATCATTGTCAACAGTGGGAGCAAAAAAAACTCATTTTAGCAGAGGTCGTGAAGTGGCTTTTCTTACCGACTACAACACATTCTCATTTGTAGACCATATGGTGGCTTCACCAAGGACAAGATCTCCATGTCAACCATCAATGTCGTCTTCCCTACATCATCAAGCCCTTCACAGATGAGGTATTGTGTGATGTTTCTCCTCTTGAAGTTTGTTATGTATTATTAGGACAACCATACTTATGGAAGCAACATGTTATATATGAGTCTAGACCTCACTCTGTTATTATTTATTTGGGTAGTAAGTTATACATGATATTAAAGGTAGCCCCACCTACTGCCATCTCCTTGATCTCTGCCAAGCAACGCAATAAGTTCTTCTCCCAGACTGAGAAATTTGTTTTATTTCTAGTTCACTCTCAAATTAAGGGGAAGGTCGTAGCCACATCCATGGCCCCCAAAAAGGGTTCCTCCAACCAACAGAAGCAGGTGGATATGGTCATGGAATAATACAGGGACATATTCTCCTCACCTAATGGGGTACCCTTTCATTGTCAGGTTAAGTACATCAATTTGCCTCCTAGAGCATCTCTACCCAACGGACCGATATATCACCTCTCTATTCTAGAAAATGAAGAGATCAAGCGACAAATCTAGTAGTTGTTGCAAAAAGGGCACATCTGACCAAGTTCCTCACCTTGTGGGAGCCCGATTGTACTTGTACAAAAGAAGGATGGGACCTAGAGGCTCTGGATTGATTATCGAGCATTAAAAAATCATTGTTAGGAACATGTATCCAATCCCATAGATTGATGACCTACTAGACTAGCTCAAAGGGGTTAAGTATTTCAACAAGATTGATCCGAAGTCTGGTTATCATCAGGTTCCAATAGAGCCCACAAATGTATGGAAGACCACCTTTAAATCCAATGAAGGCCTTTTCGAATGGTTGGTTATGCCCCTGTTACTTTTATGAGGCTAATGGATGACATCTTGCATCCCTTCACCAACTCGTTCATGGTGGTTTATCTGGATGACATCCTCATCTTCAGCAAGAGTTGGGAAGACCACTTGCAACACATTTGGTAGGTCCTTTAAACCCTTCTACATCACAAACTGTGTGCCAACTTGGAGATATGCACCTTTGGCAGGAACCAAGTCTAATACTTGTGTTACATCATAGATGAGCATGGTGTGCATGTGGAGCCAACTAAGATCCAAGCCATTCGGGATTGGCCAACCCCGACCACTATAACAGAGCTTTGAAAAATTTTGGGCCTTGTAAATTTTTATCGAAGGTTCGTGTTGGGATTCTCCCATATTGCTTGGCCTTTGAGTCAAATTACTAATGGCGGGGCGAAAACAAAGTTTCCCGGTCTGAGTCATAATAGAAGGCGTTCATTGAGTTGAAGCACTGCCTCTGCTCTGCACTAGTACTCACACTACCAGACCTGCAACAGCCATTTGAAATCAAGACTGATGCCTTAGACTGTGCTATTGGTGAAGTCCTCACCGAGACGAGAATCTAGTGGCCTATCATAGTGAGACACTTTCTGATACAATCCGGAAGTACTCCATCTATCATAAAGAGATCTATTCCATCGTGCAGGCTTATTGATAATGGAAGCACTACATTCTGGGGAAGGAGATGGTCATCCACATCGATCACCGACCTCTTCAGTTTATACAGACACAGGGGAAGTTGTAAAATGATCACCATCAGAAGTTGTCTACATATTTGCAACAATTCCACTTGAACATTAAATACAAAAAGGGAAGCACCATTCATGTTTCAGACTGCCTCAGTCGACCCCTAGTTGCAACACTGCCTATTGTTCTCAACTCTTGTGGTCATGAGACCTCTGGATGGCCACAACTATACAAAAATGATCCATAGTTCACCTCCACATACCAGATGCTAGTAGATGGAAAGAAAGTTCCTAATTTCCACCTCTAGGACACATTATTATGCTACCTGGGCCACCTTTATGTTCCTTCAAGCGAGCGTGCCAAAATGATTTGGGAGGCACACTACAGTCAGGTTGCATGACATTTTGGTGTGGAGAAAAATGTGTCTTTACTAAAAAATTACTTTTATTGGCCCAAACCTTGACTGGATGTTGGGAAATATATCAGATCCTGCACTACCTGGCCACCGGCAAGCCAACCATCAAGAAGCAAGGCCTGTACACTCCTATGCCTAATCCTAGCCAACCATGAGAATACATCTCCATGGACTATATGTATTTGTGGTCATGGACAAATTTTCTAAGATGGCTGTATTGGCAACCTGCAAGAAGAGTATCACAGCAAAGGAAACTACCAAACTCTTCTTTGAATGAGTATGGGTACATTTTTGGATCCCACAGACCATTATATCATATCAGGATAGTAAGTTCCTGAGCACATTCTGGTCAAGCCTCTAGACACTATTGGACACCAAGCTCACCAAGTCGACTGCCTTCCATCCCCAGACTGATGGCCAGACGGAGGTCATCAATATGATGATAGTGCACATACTCTGCATGTACAACTCCAAGCATCCTCGAACATGGGATGAGAGTCTTCCATATGTGCATCACAATTATAATAGAGCTCTCCATATCTCAATTGGTCGCAGTCCCTTTCAAGGGGGTCTAGGATTTCAACCATTATGTCTGATTGATGTTGCCATGCCTCACGCAACTATAAAGACATAATCCACACATGTACTGTCTGAGGCTGATAAAGAAATCATATTTATTGAATGCATCCAACACATCTTCCAGCAGGCTCACGACATCCTGGAGAAGTCAAATTCCAAGTACATGCAACGACATGATAAACATTGAGTGCCACACAAGTTTCAGGTGGGTGATAAAGTTTGGTTGCATTTGCAGAAAGAATGCCTTATAGAAGTCTAGTGGAAGCTCAAACCACTCTAATATGGTCCTTACACCATTACCAAGGCTTTGGGAGACAATGCTTTTGATCTCAGCATTCCCCCATTCCTTGGCCTGCACCTAGTGTTAAATGTGGACCGCCTTCGGCCATATTTCTCACCATTACTAGACACATCAGACATTGTAGAACAACTCATACCAACGGAGTTAAACCTAAACTACATGGAACATGCCACAACTGGTTAGATTATGGACACACAGGTCAAGAACACTTGCCAGTAGAAGATCCAACTATATCAGGTTGTCAAAGTTGGCCAACTCATGCACAAAGGCAAGTGGCTCACTAGGGACCAGGTTCAACAAAAAATTCCTCACCTCATGGAAGCTCTACATGCAATGAGGATGATTTCTTCCTAAGGGGGGAGGAATGATCCAAGTGGATATTGGTGGCTACACACCTATTCCACTTAGACCTCCAGTTGGTTTCATTTATTTCCTTGTTGATTTCAACATTGACTATATTTAGCAGTTTTTCGGGCCCTAAACTTCCAGAGCAGGTTTGACCCCCTAAACAACATTTTTTTGAGGTCCTCTATAGGCCATAGCCATGGGAATGTGCACCTACAACGAATCATATACTACTCAAAGAGACCTTTCCAACAAGGTATCGTGCGTGCCAAACAAAGATAATATGACCAAGTTATGATCCCGAGAAGTTGGTTCCCCAACTAACCCCAATGGGGCCCACAAACTCTTGGTGTTACATCTCCTAGGGTTAGGGTTTTGGGTGTTTAGGGCTTTCACATGTTTTTCAATAATAAACAGGCCCTTGAGCCTCATTGTAACATAGTTCAGAGGCATGTAACCGCGACATCTCTTCTCAGAGATAAGCTACCATTGCTCGAGCTAGTCTTCTTTCCATTCTGTTTGTATGCATATTTCAATATTTGATATTAATGAAGTGAAGTCTTATTTCTACTGAATCTCATTATTTATGGTTATATCTATAATTTGTTGCGTTCCTGTTTAAGTTAGGATCAAGTGCCAATTATAAAAACCTTCCCGCCTCGCCATTTTCAAACATTTTTCATTGTTGTGTCATTCTCTCGCCAGTCGCCTATCCAAAATTTTGTTCAAGCTCTACCGACTGCGTACCTCCTCCCAGCATCATTTTCTACCCTCTCCATGAAAACTAGGTAATTAAATCTCTCCTGTAAACCTGTAAATTTGTTCAAGTAACTCGTAAAATGAAGAAAGCGCCCCCCCAGACCCCAAAGACCCAAGAGGTCAAAACCTCCTCCAACGTTGAACCCCTCATGGGTACAGAGGCTCAAATAGTTGAACCATCTTGTGCCTACGACCTGGCTGACCTCTATTTCTACCTATATGGTAACCATGTCAGGGGGAGGACCCATTCCACGTAGTTGACTTTCACCTGTACTACCAAATCGCACCCATTGTGCACCATTTTCTATAATTTGTTTCTTGGTTGGCCGCAACATACATTGACAAGAAAAATTGCTTTGTTTCCTCCTCTAGGGTCAAAATTCTCGAATTAACCCCATATATCATCCAAAAAGCCCTGATTTATCTTAGTTCCCTAGAACCTCAACAATTTACTGATGTCGCCCTATCATTACTCAACCCTCCCAACTGATGAACAACAATCTTTCCTGCAGATGGCCTTAGCCCCTGGCCTACAAGACTTGCCTATAACTCACAACATCCCTATCACCATCTTTGTTGAACCTATCCAAACCATCCTATCCCTAATTTCCCATTTGCTAGGGGGTGATCATGCCAACATAGCTAACAAAGCCACCTTAGGGTTTTTAAGACAAATGATGTACCCTGGCCACCTATTTGATATTACAACCTACCTAGTTGAGGCCATAAGGTTTCAACTGCATCATTTTTCCACCCCATCTTATTTAAGGTACTATTCTTTGTTGTTCTACTTGTTTGTTTATACTCATGTGGATGAGCTTGGGTGCCTAGGCCTCAACTTGGTGGATCAAAAAAAGCAGAGGAAGTCTGTGTTTGACTGGGACACTGTTGTTAGAAAGAGGCCAGTTGTTGATGGTTACAATTAATTCATATCCACTTATATGACCATCTCATATAATATTATCCATGGTTTTTCTCCCCCAAGAGTTCTCCCCCAACAAAGAGAGCTTCTACAGCTTACCAAAGGCACCAAGGTAGGGGACTGGTACCTTTTCGAGGATCACACTTAGATTAGGTTTTGTGGATGTGAACTTCCCCCTTACCATCTACCTATGTTCATGCATATGAGGATATTTTCCCTAGAATTTATTAGGCAGAGTCTCAATTCATACCAACTCCACTTTGTCCCTGCAAAGAAGGGACATATGTTTAAATTGGGAAAACCTATGGGGCCTTTTGTTGTCAACTCCAGGAAGGCCTTCAAGGCAATTGAATCATTACTGAAGAAAATTAATTTCAAGCTAGGAGTTGTCTAGCATTATGACCCTCATGGTGCCATTGCTCAAAGGAGGGAGAAGATCAAAGCTTTAACCTATGAACATGAGTATAGGTCTGAAATTGAATTGAAAGCTAATCTTGATTCATGACCTATGTATACATAAATGGAGACTAAGCCTCCAGTAGTCAAGGACAAAGCACCAAGGAGGATTGTGGACCAAACTAGAGATATAGAGATGAAGGATGTACATACAGCTAAGAAGGCAAAGACCCAAGAGACAGAAGAAGAGGAACTTGAAACCATGCTAGTGGAGACAAGGCCATATCATCCAGGTTTCCAAGTGACCTTGGAGGAACCATCACAGGCTGCTGCCTCATCCTCTTCAGAGGTAGCTGTTTTAGGTGCAAAAGGAAGTGCAACTGCTACTAGATCAAGATGGCCTACTGGAAAGGCCATTGAAGAAAGAAATAAGAAGGTGAGAGAGGAGATGCAACAACAAATGACATCTCACTCAGTTCCATACCAAACCAGACTATTGGCTGCTATGGATTTAAAATGGAACCAGATGAAGTTTTCACTTCAACATCCATTGGCACAATCTTTGCCTTCAGGTTCTCAGTTTAAAGCCTTGGATGTTTCATTGGACCTAACAAGTGTTCCCCTGCCATACAAGATAAACTTTCCACAGCCAGGTTGGAGAGATGTTGTATAGCGAGCTCAATATAAATGCAATGACCATCAACAAGGCTAAGAAGTTGTTGGAAAAGGCCGCAACTAGGTTGAAGAAAGAGAGAGCCAACTCAAGGGCTCTCCACATGCAGAATGAGAGCTTCAAGGAGTTGGTCATGAAGTTAGGAGTGAATCTAGAAGATAAAATTGCTTTTGAAGCTCTCCTCCAAAGCTCCCAAATAGAAATCCAGGAACTGAGGCATAAGATGAAGATTCCAGGTAGTGAGCATGTCCAATCCAAGGAGCTTCCATAGGTAGAAGAAGAGGAGGAGATATTGGCCAAAGAGCTCATTGACAAGAACAATGAAATAGTGGCTCTAAAGCAGCAAGCAACAGAGTTGCAAAAGAGAATAGATTCACATATATGTGCAGTGATAGTGCCTAAAGATCCTCAAAACCCAACTGAACAACTCACTAAGACCCTCATTGAGCTCCAAATTTCAGAGGGGGAGCTTAAAAGGGTGCAAAACGATCTAGATGTTGCCCAAAAAATCCTAACATAGAAAGAGAAGCAACTAGAGACTACCAGGACAAATGTAGAAATCATTGGTAAGAACCTACAGGCAGTAAACCAGGAGATCCCTGAGCTCAAGGCAAATTTGAAAGGAAACATGTCCCTGCTACAAGCCAAGCAACTAGTCTGAGATGAGATTATTGAAGATATTAAGAACCACTGGGAGTATATAACCTTAATGGATGAGCATAGGATTGTAATCAAGGATTATGAAGGCTTCATCCTGTTAGCCAAATAAGAGGGAGAAAAGAACTCCCAAATTGAAAAATGGTTTATTAAGTTTGTGAATGAGAGGCCACTCAGTGAGCTGAGGCCCATAGATGTGGTGGACAGGGTAACTGTTATCATGGAGATTTCCAAGGTTGTCCAGAAGGAGGAAGCCAGGGTCAAAGTTGAGGAGTACCTAAAGGTGTTATCAAATAATGTAGCGGCCTTCAACATTAAGTTTGACAGGATTGTCAGAGAAGGTTTTCCCATCTACTAGGACTTTGGGGGAGTGCTGATCTATTTGGGAAAATACAGTCAGATACTAGTGGAGGCAAAAAGAAAAGTAGACTCTTATAATGAGAAGACTACTACTCTGAAGGGTAAGAATGTGGTTAACTGCCTGAAGAGGGACTTTGAGCTTCTCGGGATGGTCAAAACCTCATTTCACCCGAGACTGAACTACACAAGTATGACCAACCTCAAGATCGCATACAATGGTTCTTCCGAGCTCATCGGCTAGTGCAAACCCCATGGAAAATACGTGAGCAGTTCGTCAACCCTCCTTCTATCCAAATCATCGATCCTTCTATGCATCCTCTGCAGCCTGCCCATCGTGACCAATGATACTGCATATCGTGTTGATAATGACACTTTTTATTTCCTATTTATGTAAATATTTTATTTTCATCTAGTCAGTTAGGGTTTCAGTTAGTACAACTGTGCCACAGAGCATACTGAGGTTTTGTTATTATTATCCATTGCAATGAAATCAAGAAGGAAATTTTGTAACAGACTGTCCCTCTGAGGCCCTATAAAAACATTTTTATGAGACTAAACCAAGGGTTCAAAATTTTGGGTTTTCCAAGAGAGAAGTTTTGTTTACTATCAAATGCAATGTATGCTCTGTGGAAGATTAATACAATTTTTTGGCGATTCCGGCTCATCTGAATCTGTAGTATGTGCTCCTTTTGTGTTTGTTCCATATGTCTTCATTATTCTTCTCAGATTACATGTAATAGTAGTTGTTGGAAGTGTTTTCATGGATTTATGGATTCATCTTAGTCTAATGCTGATGAAAGGTGCTTGTATTGATATGAGAGCTAATCCTTAAAATTCACTCCATGTGTTCCATTCAATTCTTTGTTCCAACTATTTCACTTTGAATTATGATGCATCGGATTCTTAAAATTAAGCCCTCTATATTGATTTATCTTCTTGTTACAACCTTCTACAAAATATACTATAACGACTAAAAAACGACAAGTTCATGTGATGTTAGCTTCTACAGATCTAATGTTAATGCTTATGTGAGTCATAGTTTTCATCATGATTTTATATTCCTCCTCTTAAGGAAGGTTCTGAATCGATTTTATCTTTAAATGTTAAACACTGAGTGTGATGTAAATCTCCAACAACTCTTTAAGGCACTAATCAAGACATCCTAAGCACTGGTCTCTCCTCAACCCGGTGGTTGTCTCTAGGAGCTACAACAAGCATCATGACTTGGTATTGGAGGGTATTTGACTCTATTTTTGACTCAAATAATATATTTTTTAACAATATGTAACATACCCAAAGGGTATTTCATACATGACAATGACTCAATTGAATCGTAGACTCAAATACAAGCCCTAGAAGAACTCAATGGTACTCTACCTATAAAATAAATTTCCCTTGAGCATGAAACCATGTCTCAAGGTGACAATAATAAATTTATTTTTCTTTCTACAGTAAATACATAAAATCATGATAAGATTTTTCATTATGGAGACCAACCTAGTTACATATTTCAACACTACATCTTAACTAGGGAGGTATTCATAATCCATACAAGGTAGTTAGACATTCTCAATATGAAGAATTCTCATAAGAAGAGTAAGATTGGTATACCATCTCATAAGCTACTTCCTTAGCTTATGTTAGAGCATCTCATCATATCAACCAACATCGTCACATAACAAGGCCTAACTAAAAACTCTATCTATCCACAAGATCAGAGCACAATGCCAACGAGACCAATGACTAGAAAACACCATCATCATTGTCTCTCAAGGCACATACCCCACCCAGGTGTTCACAGGGTATGTCCTTTTAGGAAAATTCCTATCTTGGAATGACACATCCTCAAGGAATTTCCTCTTTGACTACTCTTATCTTGGATGCCCTAACTCATCCTCAAAGAGTATCAGAATCAGTCTCATATGCTTACCCAATACTCCATTCTTTCCTCACATTATGAAGATAAGAATTATGTGTCTATCTCTCCCACTCACCTAGGGAAGACATACTCATTCCTATAAAAGGAATATACCCAAACTCCCTCTTATCTAGGGATCTGCCCAAGCTTCCTCTTATCCAGGGACTTGTCCAAGCTCCCTCGTAACTATGGACTTGTTACCAACAATAACTATTTTCTCTTTAATGGAGATCATGGTACTTCCATCTACTTGTAGGGATCCTACTTTCGATGTCATGAACTTCAACTTCATCATTATGGAGCCTTCATCTTCTAGGTTTTTCTTCGTAGGGCATCAATCATCCATCACTTTCCTCCGACGAACCATAGGGTTGAACTATTAGTCATGTCATCCTTCATTGGAACGTGATCTTTTAGTCCACATCTAGATTTTCTTCATACAACTACCTCTTTCAAGTCATGTTACTTCCAGGATCTTCCATCCATTCTCATGAGTACTAGTTGTAGGTGAATGTACAACTCTCTTTTGGGAGCCCTGTATCAACCCAACCAGATGTTGTTCAAAAATAAAAATGAACATCAAATCAAAGTTACCTTTTATGATGGCCTTTCATCATGACATCTACTTGCATGTATTGTCAACATCCTGCACATTCATAAACGCATCTCCAATACATTCAATGTCAAGGGTCTCCTTCCTTTAAAAACTTTATTAGAGTCTTCATGCCTTTTCCATGGAGATTTCCTAGCCAATTCTTTTTATTCATCATATGTTGATCACTTTTTCTTATCTCATGTGACCATAGTTTCATTTATCATGAACTCCTCTTCCTTTCTTCGTAGATTGCTCTTATAGTTCCTTCATCTTTGACAACCACCTCATATTCCATATGACATATTATGTTGATTTCATCTTGTAAATATGTGAACTAGCTCAATACATATTCCTTCATGCATCTTATCAAAGGAAGATATCCTTCTTCTTGCTATCTGAAATATATCATGACATGACTTAATATTATCAAATATATAGATACCTCTTTTCTCTCTTTGGTCATCTATAATTACTTTGGAGCTTCCTTTCCTTGCTCTAAAGTACTTCAATTATCTTGACATGCTACACTCCTTTGTCAACATACCATCATCTTTCTAAACCATAGATCCCACACAAGGTGGAATGATTAGCGAGACACTTGCTTCTTCAAATAGAGGTGAACCTTCCAGTGAAGATTCCAATGGAGGATCTTGATTATCCTCATCCTGCAAATTATTCTTCCTAATGATGATGATGTATGATGAATTATTTCTATCTCCTATCTGCTAGATGAATTTCTTCCAACCATGTATATACTACTTATGATTTCAATGGGATTACCATGAGCTACTTCTTTTCTATGATGACTTATACAACCATGTAGACTTATATTTCAACTATTATTTCAAGCTTCTATAATAATCTTTTACTTCAATTGTATGCTTCTAATATTATTCCATATCCTAATATTATGCATCCCATCATTATTTCTACCATGATAGTTATCTTTCACAAAAATTGAAAAGAACCAAGTGAAGGAGATTATCTCAATCATACTAGAGATCTTTTACTTCCTCATTTGATTTCCTCTTTTCAGGTTCTTCCACTTCTTCGGTAACATGGACTTCATTTATTTCTTTCCTTTATTGTTGTCCTTATTGAGTTTTAGACAATCTCTCTTGAAATGCCCATATTCCTGATCACCATAGCATTGGATCTTTGACATATCGATCTTCTTCTTTTTTAGAGGACCAAACTTCCCTTTTCTCCTAGCCATGACAACAAATTCTTGAAGTTGTTTGTTTGATCCCACATCACTTTTTGCCTTCAACTTGGTATATTCAATTTTACATAATGACTAAAGTTCACTAAATGGGGTAGCTTCCTTATTTCCGTAGATGCTTGATACAAAGTTGCTCCATTCCTTCAGTACTGCATTGAGCACAACGATGGTCATTTATTTATCAAACATTACTCCAACTCTTGTAGTTGATCTCTTATTTGTGATACCCTCATAAAGTATGAGGCTATTCCTTATTATTTTGATATCTTCATCTTGTATAGCTTTGTTCTTAAAGATAAGATTTCTCCAGTAGTGCTTACGGAGAATAATTCTACTAGCTTATCATAGATTTATTTTGATGTCTCCAACTTTTCTATATAAGGAATGAGGGGATCCTTGATGGATTATATAAAGATCCTTTGAAACCTTATTTCCCCTTTCATATACTTTGATAGCGCTTTAGCTTCTTTTTGTGATGATTTGGAGACCTTACCATTGGCATGACCAATAACTTCATTCTCTATGAGGATCAAATTTGTACTCTTTTTCCATGCAAGGAAGTTTGATGACCCAACAAATTTGTTTCTCTTCTTGCAAAATGAAGTCATTTTGGTAGATTCATTCATACATATACAAATACTTTTTCAGTGAAGACGCTCCTTTGATGGTGATATCTTCAACTTGCTTTTTTTCTTGAATTTGATGATGATTGCTTCCTTGAAGACGACAATGCTTCTTCTAAAGATATCCTTCTTCAAATATGATTGAGTTGTGATCTTTCCTTTAAAGAGAGGGAGATCACCTTGATTCTTCTGATGATGATGGAAGTGCTTATTTATGCTTCCCTTTGATGTAGAGACTTCAAGCAGCTTCAATGTGTAGGCTTTCTTTCTTTTAAGTGGATGTAGGGTCCCTGAGGTTTTTTTCTCCTTGAAATGATGATTGTAAAATGCGAGCTTCAAGAATATTTCAAGTGTGGAACCCTTCCTTGGATGAGCTAGGGTTTTGATGTCTTCTTTGATATTCCTAGAAAGGTTAGTCCTTTGATGATTGATGTTCTTGATGTTTTTGGGATGATATTCTTGTGCTTCGGCCCTTGAGTATTCTTCTTTAAGTTTCCTTTCCTTGATGTAGTCAACTTAGCTCTGATACCATGTTAAGAAATTTAGGGGCAACAAATTAGGTGATTTCTCTTACTTTTTTAACTGCTTGTGATTAAACTTAACTTGATTAGATTCTTCTTTCACTTATTATTATTATATTCTTATCACCAAATAGCTACCAAACTATAAAGAACAATGAGACAAGAGGACACAAGATATAGGTGATCATCTAGGGCCAAAAATTCTCATGTTGAGAGGAAAAACCCATAAGAATTGTTCTCTTCTTATAGAAATTCAATTGAAGAATTCATAGACATATGACCCTTGACCAAGACCCTTCCAAGACCAAGTCAAATATTTTCCTTGAAGCACTTTCACAACCCAAGTCAAACTTGCCTTCTAGTAGTTTCCAATTCACCTTTGACCAAAATTTCATACCTGTAACTTTGATTGCCATTTCAACCTACAGTTTTCAGCCTATGTTACAGAAACCCTAGGTGACACATGTGAGAGAATTATGGTGATTTAGTTCTCCTCTCTCCTTCATTTGGGGTGGATTCTCCTCCTTATCGATTCGACTTGCAAGGGAGACTTCCTTTTAACAGAAAACTTGACTATTCTTGATAACTGCAATTTTGATTTGTTGCAACTTCATAATGCCCTAGCTTCTCTTCGCACGTGTGAGAGTGATGACCTAAAAGCAATTAAAAATCATTTAGTTTTCTTTCTCTTAATGCTTCCTCTTTATTCGCTTGGATATGAGGATTATTCTTGTATTCTTATCGAATTTCTATGATTTGATTGATGTCTTTGAATGAGGCTGAATGCTCATATATATAGGATTCTTGTCACTGCCCCCAGGACAACTTGTGATCCTTTGAAGGCTAACTTGTTGTCCCATCATGACTTGGTATTGGAGGGTCTTTGAATCTATTTTTGACTCAAATAATATTTTATTTTACAATATGTAACATGCCCAAAGGGTATTTCATACATGACAATGACTCAATTGACTTGTAGACTCAAAGACAAGCCCTAGAAGAACTCAATGGGTGCTTGACCTATAAAATAATTTTCCCTTAAACATGAAACCCATGCCTCAAGAATGACAATAATAAATTTATTTTTCTTTTTAAAATAAATACATAGAATCATTATTACATTTGTCGTTATGAATGCCAAACGTAGTTACATATTTCAACGCATAGGTGAAAACACAAGTGGATGGAAGTTTCCATATAATAACAATGTGAAAGGAAAAAGGTAAAAGTAGAAATTCTGGAAGATAATTCCATTAACTATTGTGTGCCTTGTTATGTACAAGGATTTATATAACCCTTGGTTTTATTTGACATTAAGTCAATGTTTGTTATGCCTATGGCGGAGTGGACACGAACATGATGCCCAAGTGGCTAGTCAATCCATACAGAATGATAGACGAAGGCATAGTAGCCACGAGAATGGCACAAAGGAAGTTTTCAGACCTTAACTCGATATCTATATATATATATATATATATATATATATATATATATATATGAGATGCCCATGATCATGCCAACATTTATATACATATGTAAATGTCAATGTGACTGATAAGTTTTGTCAAGAATCATTCTTATAGAAGAATGATGGTTTAAATTCATTTTATGTAAGTGTGGATGGCTTGCAAGGTTCCTGGTTGTGAGAGGAATCAATTGAGAAAAAGTATCCCGACTGATCTATGATTTTAACATCATAAGAAGATGATTCTTATATTATGGCCATGATTGTATTATGAACATAAAATGATGAAGGATATATCAGCAAAATGAAAGCACTATGATTTGCGACATGCAAGGAGTAGCTTGAATAAACTTTAAATCCTGGATTTGAATTGTGGATGCCCACGACAAAGCGTGGGAAAGATAATAGAGGCAGTGTTACCTGGTGTCTATGGAAGGAGATGGTGTGGTCTCTATATTTTAAACATTGTTGTGCACATGTTGTTTTGTGCTTTGTGTATGCTATATGTGTTGTACATGTGTATTCATTGCGAGTATTATGTGTATCTGTTGTGCTATATTGTGTATATGTGCATGTGTTGTGTAATGTTTTGGGGTAGACATGTATGAGACTGTCTAGGCCCTTGTGTTGTGTAATGTGTATAAGACATGCAGGTATGGGACTGCTTGGGACTACAAATGTGTGGAATACACCTAGATTCTTGTCGACATAAGACTACCGCGATTGTTAGTCCCCATATTCATTGGATAATGATTGGGATTTTACACACACACACACATCTACCATTGGGTGCTTGCATGTTTGGAAACCAATCCAGTGTATGGTAATCAAAGAGAAGTGAAGGCAATCGGTGCTTGTTGGGTTTGGCAACTGATCTAATGTGTGTACAAGGTCAAAGAGAATTGAAGGCACTAGGTGCTTGCTAGGTTTAGAAATCGATCCACTATGTGTATGACGTCAAAGAGAAGTGAAGGCACTAGGTGTTTACCGGGTTTGGAAATTGATCTAATGTGTGTATGAGGTCAAGAGAAGTGAAGGAAATAGGTGCTTTCCAGTTTGGAAACCAATCCAATGTGTGTATGAGGTCAAGAGAAGTGAAGGCACTAAGTGCTTGACAAGTTTGAAAACTAATCCAGTGTGTGTACAAGGTCAAGAGCAGTGAAGGAATTGGATGCTTGCTGGGTTTGGAAATTGATCCAATTTGTGTACAAGGTTAAAAAGAAGAGAAGGCCACTGGATGATTATTGGGTTGGAAATCAATCCAATGTGTGTAAATCATGCAACAAAGAGAATAATCCAAGTTGGATTGAACACCTCCAAAGCATCAAAAGACTCCAAACGGCCACTTGGGAAATGACTGACCCAACGAGGGAAGCATATCCTTTTTGTTTGTTGGTTAAATAAAATGTATATGAACTATATATGTTGTACAAAGTTATGTATGTAAAGATC
This sequence comes from Pinus tabuliformis, assembly GCA_031772625.1. Classification (NCBI taxonomy): domain Eukaryota; kingdom Viridiplantae; phylum Streptophyta; class Pinopsida; order Pinales; family Pinaceae; genus Pinus; species Pinus tabuliformis. Next base: position 409,199,969 of record CM062820.1, on the reverse strand, counting down.
CATAAGCAATATATGTTTGTTTTAAGCATGTTTTTTTATGTTTCAAATCAGTAAAGAACGTTGAGTATGGTGTGCCCCCAAGGGGGAGGGGTTGTGACAACCCCAATTACTTAACCTCATTTTGCAATGTAAATATTTTCATAAAAGAATTATGGGTTAAGTTATGGGACACTGATTCCCGAGTATGAGGAGGTTAATTTCTTGGGATTTTAAATTGCTATGACAACCAAGGAGGCTAGTAGGTATGCATTTTAATTAAGTTGGAGTGTACCATTAAAGAGAAGGTTGAATGAGAGGACAAGGGCCATGCTCCCTTGAAGGAAAATGCAGTCAAAGGAGGACACAAAAATAAATGAGGAGGACAATGCCATTGAGGATGTTATTCCAAAAGCATGCAAGCAATAGTGGGATGTTGGATTGTAGTCAATAGACAAGGGAGTGAAGACATGTGGTACAATCCCATAAGCCAGGAAGATCCTACACCACTTTTTAGAAAACAAGTGAAGAACGACCATGGATGAGAAGGGAAGAGACATTGGAATGATAGAGAATTATGTAGTAGCAGACTGGGGAAGAACGAACACAGATTGGGAGAGATGGCAACAGTTTGAAGGGTGGAGACAATGAGTCTCTCTATTTCCTATGTAATTATTGCTTGCAATTCAGTTGAAGGGTGGAGGCAGAGATGCCTTTAGAGTCCTTGGAGCATTTGAATATTGTGGTTCATCGCTTGAGCAAAAGGCCCCTTAGCCTCTGGAATTTGTCTCTGGGGTGATAGTTGCAAGAGAGAACTAGTTGTAACTATCTACAGTTGGGTGGAGAGTCTTAGTCCGAAACTCAGTTTCCCATCAAGTTATAAGATAAGTGTTTCCTAAGTATGTTTTCTAATAATGAATGTGTAAATACATCTGTAGTTTGAAATTGTCCCGCTGTGCAAATACATGACTGTATTATTAGTGTTATACAATTGACTAACATATTATGAAATGTTTGATGGCATTGGAATAACCTATAAGAAGCTTAATTTAATTACTTTAATATTTAGTATGTGAACTTCTCCTTGTTACAACACGATGATTACATTAATGATAGATTGCATCAACATGGATGATGTTAAAAGGTGATAATGCTGAGGATTTTTCTCCATCCTTATTCTCATTAATATGGGATCTCAAATGAGGGACCTCTATGAGTCCTCGATGATGCATAACCTAATGGTTGGGTCTATACTCCCATCTTACTCAAGATTTGGTCTAATATATCTGTATGTTGTGTTGTGCAAAATATGTCTTCTTGAGTCTGCATGAATTGATTTTATGTCCTTGCACTTAACATAAGGTTGCATCTCTGTTATGTATTCTTTGATATGAATTTTCCTGAAGGCTAGGAGTCATGTTTTGTCTATTTCCCTAGTATTGGGATGATAGGGTAAACCCTTGTTTGAATAGTTGGACATAGTGTTGTATTGAATCTGGTTGGCACCCTATCTGGGGTAATCATCCACAGGTTCTTACTAGTAGCCAAGTTGTCTGGGACCCCATTACAAGCTCTTGTTCTTGGTCCATCATATAGGTAGTGCCTAGGTAGATGCACATACTTACTTGTATGTCTACCATAGGCCTTGGGTTGCACTGTGGTGTGTGGTGTGAGCATTGGAGGTCGACTCTTGCTTGTATTTAGATCTAAAAGATGGATTCCTTGTTTCCTTGAGGAGTACTAATCTCCTTGTGGACTTTTGGCATCAATCTTCATGGAGGCTATTATATTCTTGCGACGCATAATTGGGTTCTTGAAGGAGACCGTAGAACTCTATGCTAAGATCTCCAGGAAAAATACTGGAGATGTTAGGAACTACATATCCTCGAGGGATTACATAGATAAGTTGTTGACCAGTATGGACAAGTCCCTGACTAATGTTCTTCACTACAAACACTATGAACCAAGAAAGAGTAACTATGACATAAGCTCAACATGGGTAACACTAGTGGGTACCTTGACAAACTCCAATGGTCATGATGGGACTCTAGCCCAAGACTAGAATTTTGTAGAACTTTCGTAGCCAAGCCATGTTTGAACTCCTTTGTGAATGGTACAGAGTGCATAAAGGGAGCAAACCCTTATGAAAACCACAGGATGCAAGAGCGAACATGTTTCTCATGGCCTAAGTTCTGGCCAAAAACTTCATCAATGAGCTATGGCCAAAACCCTATTATGATTGGCTCTATTGCAAACTCAAGCATGGACTTAACCTTATAGCCTCATTCGATTAACCTTATCTACAAGGCCTAACAAGAAGCCTCGTCGTGGAAGAGGCGGGTTGAAGGTTTCGATTATGCCTTATCGCAAAAGGGATGAGTGGAAGGATGACGTACCTCGCGATTTATAATCATGTAAGATCTATCTCGAAGGCTATTCCCTAGATGTATGAAGCCAGGTGCACCAAAGGCTATTCCTCAGACGTTTGAAGTCGGGTACACGGAAGGCTATTCCCCAAATGTATGAAATAGGATGCACTGGAGGCTATTCCCCGAATGTATGAAGCAGGGTGCACCTGCGGCTATTCCCTAAATGCATGAAGCAGAGGAAGAGTCAGGATTCAGACTCAGGAGATGGAAAAGTTGTTGTCAGTCAACATTTCGACATTTGACAGTTTCATGGAGGTTATTCCCTGGATGCATGAAGAAAAGTGCACCAGAGGCTATTCCTCATATGCAAGAAGCAGAGGAAAAGCAATGGCGCACCGAGAGTTTTAGACAAGAGAGAAGAGTCGAGAGTTTTAGCTAGGATAATGGAGCTAGGATTTTTAGCCAGTATAATGGAGCTGGGAGTTTTGGGTTGGATAACGAAGTCGAGAGATGAATAGTCTACTATCTGTTGACAGTTTTGTCAAATAACGACAGGTATGCCCAAGACTTAGTTTTTTAATGGTTTTGCATGTTTTGGTGACCATGGGCCTACATGCCAATAACAAAGAAAAGGGCACTACGGGAAAGTGGTTAAAGGACTCTAGGAAAATGAATGGGTTGACAAGAATTAACAATTTTCCATGTGGCGGTAAAAGGTTAACCACGTGACATAGCCACTTGGGTTCCACATGGGAGGGTCGACAACATGGCACCCCCTGATTTGTTGGAAATTCAAAGGATCGTAACTTTTGATCCAGAGGTCATATTAGGGTAAAATTTTATGTCACCAGAAACATCTCACTGAGATGAACACAATGGTGATAATTATTTCTAGTTCTGCAAACAAGAAAAAATATTTTCCCATCTCTTTAACTATTTATAAGGGAGATTGGATTAGCAAGTGAACACTTTTCACAAAGGTTAAGGTGGGGGGTGTTTACACTCTCTCAGTGAATCTCCTTGTTGTCTTTTTGCTCTTTGATTCTAGCCTTTATTGTTTTCAATGGCCTCGCAATCAACCCACGATGGAAAAGATTTGACTTGTCAAACCAAGGTTGAGTTAGTTGCATTAGATATTGTAAAGGATTTTCACCACTCCTTCTTGCCGACAATGAAACATAGGATTCAAGTTCTTAATGACAAGGTCAAAATCAAAAGATCTTATCATGCATACGAGGGAATAGATCTCATGGTTAAGGACTTTTCCTCAAACTTAGAAAACAACAGAACTGAGGGTAATGAGTCCTTCAAGGCCCTGGAACTTTACTATCCTGCTCAAAACCTTTGTGGCCCATGCCCTTTTCTCTGAAGAAGCAAACAAGTTGGAGCTCGAGAAATGTGTAAATAAATTGGAGAAGCATAGTGACTTGTTTATCACCCTCTGCACCTAGCTAGAAAAAAAACATGAAGGTGTTATTATCTTTGAATTTGTTAGATGCTCCAAGGATAACCTCATAGAGGTCTTGTCAACTCCATCAACATAGTAGCCTCACTTATGTTCTCTCCTCCCAGTCACATGGCTTTTGTGTTTGTTAAAACAACCTTGTTGTGACTTTATTTTTAGTCTTTTAAGTACAAAACGTAACTCAAGGCCAATCTAATTTCTTGTATGCACTATGAACTCTCTTAATGGAATTTCTAAGCATTTTAACTATGTTTCAACCTTGTTTCCATTGAGGCAAGCTTTTATAGTTTTTTTTTCACTTTTTTTTATTCTATTACACATCATCGGGACTATAAAGTTTATGACATACCCTTCATGGCAACTCTGGTCTCTCTTAAACCACAAGAGTTTGAAGCTTACCTACTTCTTTGTAAAAATGTACAATTATTCTCTCTATAATAAAATAAAGTTCGTATTTTAAAAAATAATAAAATAAAGTTCATATTTTAAAAAATAAAAAATAAATAAGATAAGTAACTTAATAAGATCTAATTAAATCAAATAATAAAAATAAATATATTATAATAAAATTAATTATAAGGATATAAGTAACTATTACTATAATCTAAGTCTAGGGGGGCAACTTAATTAGAGATCCAAGTGAAGTGAAATTGTGGAAACTAAGAGATCCAATGTTCGATCCGTCGGTCATGACTCGCTCTAGAGAGAGGAGGACATGTCGTAGATCCCTAAAGGTATAGTGGTAGTGGCTAGAATTGACCTCATATCATGCAAGTACGAGATTGACCCAATTGTCGATTCTTTTGGGTAACACAAAAAAAGAAAGAAAAAAATAAAATAAAATAAAAGTTACTATAATCAAAGATTAAACCATATAAATATAAATATTTAAGTTTTGATGAAATGTATATAAAAAATAATTTAATTAAATGATCCATAAACTTCTTTGGATATTCCACTAGACAATTCGTCTCAACAGATGTAATAAATTATAATTGAAAGTCCAAAATCTAAACTATAAGGGTTTATTTCTCTTAGATTTATGGATATGTAGTTTATTATTAATATGTGTGCATGCAAATTAAAATTATGCAGAATATAGAGAACAATGAAATAAAAACTCACAAACTGTGATTTGACACATGATATAACCTAGGAAACAATTTTGGGGGAAAACCTAGCTAGAAGATGATGCCTCTTTTCTCTCTTTCTTTGAATAGAAAATTGCTGCAAATACAAAGACGTAATGCTTGTAGCCCATGGGCTACTACAATGCACAAATACTCTCTGTGTGCTTTCTCCCTATCCCTCTTGCCTACTCTGCTCATCTATGAAACAAGTGCACTCGAAAAGAATGAAACATCTTTTTCTCCTAGTGGCCCAATTATAACACAACCCAATAGCCTATTAGTGGTTAGGTTTGACTCCCTCAACTCTTAACGAAAGTTACAATATGGACTCTTCTAGAGTATTTTTCATCATAATCATGTGGCTAGCCCCTTTTCCATGAGCTATGGAGGCCGATGTGGCATCCTCTCAAATTATGGTGGTGAAAATAGGAAGGTCAACTTCCATACAGACTTTGATTGAGGCGATTTTTGTGTAATTGGGAATGTCTCTGTGTGTAGAATATGAAAAAAAAAAGTGTAGCACTATAGCGGTAGAATTTTACTCCTAAAAACATCATTTGATGCCTCAAAATACTCCCACAAGGTTTCAAACCTTAATTTGCCAAATTGGATTTCACCAGTAAAATCAGTCTTATGAAATTAATCCTCCATTTACGACTTTAAAAACATAAACATAAATGGAAAACAATATAATAATCCAACCTAAATAATTAAATAAAATAAATTTATAAAAATAAAATACAAATTTTATAAATAATAATATATTTCTTATTATTATTATTTATAAATTTAAAAGATTAATTTAATTAATTTAATCATTCATCAAAAGATAAAAAAATATTACAGAGCATAAAGTTAATTTGATTTAAGTTTTTGAAATCATTAATGGTTGCTTTCAAAGTGTCTATTTGTTATTTGTGTCGGTGAATATACATTTAATTATATTAAAAAAAAATTTGTATGTGAAGTGTAAATTAGTAAAAAAAAATTACAGAGCATAAAGTTAATTTGATTTAAGTTTTTGAAATAATTTATGGTTGCTTTCAAAGTGTCTATTTGTTATTTGTGTCGGTGATCTTTAATGTATAGATATACATTTAATTATATTAATTTTTTTAATGTATGTGAAGTGTAAATTAGTAGGTTTATTTGGGATTTAGGTTTTATAAGGTTTTAGGTTCAAATCTCATGAGTAAGAATTGAGAACGATAGTCTGTCACAATCACATTATTCTAGAAGACATCAAGGTTAGACCAAGTCATACATAATCTTAATCAAAATACCATTTTATTAAAAAATACCTTAACCTAAATTCAACTTAAATATTAAAAATAATAAATGAATAAATAAAATAAAAATTTCTCAATAACCCTATCATTAAAAAAAGCCAGAGTTTAACAATTATGCTTTTTCTCTCAAAGTTATGGAAATTTTAGTCATATTTTGAAAAAATCCATGGGGATTTTTGTAAATCTAAGTAAAAGCTGTTAAAATTCATAACTTTAAGTGTCCTAGAAGTTTTTGATGGTGCTGAATCTATTTCCACCGTAAAAAAAACATGATTCAAACACTGTCTCTACAAGACTTTTGAAATTTTTTTGCCATTCAGACAATTCCTCGACCTCCGTAAATGACTCCATTAAAAAATAATTTTACTTTATTTATAAAATAATAATAAAATTTAAAATAAGTGTTATATGGCCGGCTGTGCAGGGTTCCATATTTAACTTATTCAGTTAAAAGGAATATCTAATGTGGTAGGATCCATTAAAGTATATTCTTAAAATATTTACATGAAATACCTTTAATAATTGAACTTTAAAATGCAAAGCACTGGACTTTAAAATAAATATTATATGAAATAATAATTAGACTTTAAAATAAATTTCTTCGTGCTATACATGTTCCATATTTGACGTATTTAGTAAAAAGGATTACCTAAATGGGATAGGTTCCATTAAGGTATACTCTTGAAATCAATGTATACTCTTTAATGGTTGAGAAGCATCTCGAGCCCATAGTATTCCCTCGCATATTGACATTATAATATGCTCGCACACCCAATTGCCTTTTTCTTCATAGCTTGTATATTGTATTTTATAATATGCTCACATATCTAATTACCTTATAAATGCCACCAATTAGGACACATGTCCCTCGAGTGAGTTAGGGGTTTTAACTTTAGTAAAAGGCACATTTTTAGTATAAATTAGAGTGGAAGAGAGGTTTGGGTTGCTTTTATATTAATTTACTTTCTTACTTTCTTTTATTAACAATGTAATTGTAAGTTATATATATATAATATGATGGAATTGTAAATCTGAAATGTATGTATTTATTATTTAAGAAATAGGTGGTGGAGTGTATGTGCAAGGAGGGGAGGAAGAGAGTAAATAGGGAAAAAGTAGTTGTATTGAGTTTGAAGTTAAATAAAAATTATTTCAAAATATTAAATATAATGTAATTGATTGATAAAATATTATATATGTATTTATATAATATGTTTTATATAGGATTACATGAAGTTCAAGCAAGTGAGTTATGATTTTAAATTTAGTTAATTATTCTGTTAGTAGGAGGGTCACTAAAATAAAAAATTATGTGTATTTGATTGATCAAGTTGATTTGGTTTTGTAAGAGAGTGAATTGTAACATTTTTAAAGGAGGATGTGCATTACTTGAATCAAACCTTGTCGTCGGATGTCGAACACTTGATAACATATTGACTTTGGCATATGAGTGCTTCTCGATTCATTGACCTTTTTTGGATTCAATTCCATATGCAACCACCACCTTCCTAGTTGGGTAGCTTTGGAATAACTTTTCATCACGAGCCATGAAGATCATAAATATCACTAGGAAGATCAAGTTCATAACAACATTGCATTCATGAAATATGAAGTAGTATATGTTGCATTAGTTGGCTCTAGTCCTCAGATCTTCTAGAAGAATATGTACATATAGTTGGATACATTCCATACCTCGTTCAAGATCGAATATAGATGAGACTAGTTGTAGTAAGAAACTGACACCAAGTAACAATGACGCGCAATGGTAGAAGATGATGTCGATCACTAACTCTATGGACACTTACATTGACGTAAAGGTCATGGTATGTTGACATTTACATGACATCACAAACTACACTTTATAACAATATAAGATAACACATAATAGGAGATAAAATTTAATGTCATAAAGCTATTCATGGAAGAGATTTGTGTATCACTTATATCACACATATCCTATGTATAACATTATGTATGTAAAATCAATACACACATAAGATTTAATAAACATTGAAAATAAAAACTCTTAGTTGACTTTTAGGCCATGCTTGGGGTGCCTCATAATATTTTGGGGATATGGTGTATGCTCAACGTATGGATTGTTTGATATGGATTGGCACATGAGACATAATCCTTAATGGGTTTGCATTATTGAGTGAGTTTTCTCAATGGATGCTTCATCATATATGGTTTTTGGCTTATGTTCTTCCTTTGGGTGTTGGAGTTCTCTTAACAATTTGGTGGATGCCTTTCATTGAGGTTCCATGAAGGATCCACTCACTTAGAGGGCACCCTACATGGCCTAAGGAGAGTTGTACAACTTGGAGGAGGGAATCAATTCCTAGTTGGAATGTGGGAACTTGGATTCATATTCAAAGGATTGGAGATGGATTATGGATGCCTAGGGCTTCAACAATATTCTCATAGAGGCAATTAACCCAATGTAGTACATTGCTTAAGAGGATTGTTGGGATGTCACCTTAGGACATGACACATTCACTTTAGGGTGGAGCGTCTCACTTGTATTGACCTATAAGTGCTCATTATAGGTTTCTTGTAGTCCCATATTGTATTGTTGACCTCCCTTACTTCTAATATAAATAGAGGAAGAATTAAGTCTTTACATTCATATATGTTCATTCACTCACTTGCATTCACTCTTGTGACGAGATGTGAGCTAGATAAGAGTGTTCAGAAACCTCCTCTATCTAGAGTCTTCACATAGAATCTCTCTTTCTCTCTCTCGTTGCTAGGGTTTCTTGGTCTTCCTGGAGCATCTTAGATATGTAGGGTTAGGGTTTATACCTTGGAGTTTTAAATTAGTGTTCTGTGATAAATACCTATGGTGGAGTTATGAAAAAGAAGAGGAAGCGAGGATGTCTTGCCTTGGAGGACGTGTTGGAGTGATTCTTGCACTTGGATCTTCTTGATTGCCTAGGTTTTGTTGATTTTCCTTGAGTAAAGTTTGGAGAGTTGGGAGGATTTGCACTAGACTCAAAAGAAAACTATGTTATGTACATGTACTTTATCTTGAGCATGTTAATGAAATTTCCATCTATCCAACACTTTTGCAATGTTTCTAGATTTGATTTTCAACTATATATGTTCTTTATGTGTTATTATTTACAGCCACACATGTCTTGTTGATTTAAAATAAGTAAAAGGACATTTATTAAGTGATTTAACATCTAAGTGAAGAATATAAGGGGTTGATTTTATTTTTGTCATACTACTATTGTATAACTATTATTATTATTTTAAAAGATTATTTTCAAATTTGATTATTGGTTGATAACTTTCTCTAAAAGGGTTCAAACTTAACCCTTTGGTTTAATATCTTTTCTCCTTGAATTGCTAGTAAATTTGGGTTATTTGAGAGTTAAATATTGTGATATTCCTGTTACACAAAAATATCGTCACCATGATTATTTGCAGTCAGTATGGGTCTATCATCACTTGTACTGTCCTCCTAAGCAAGTCTCAGACATCAGCTCTTCAAGTCAAGCTTTGAAAATGAGAGAAAGACATTGAAAATCAATAAAACTCTGGTTCCGCACTTTCTCTCACTATTGCCTGCGGTCCCGCACCTTCTATTTACAAAAACTGCGGACCTGCCCGCTCTATCCCTAAAGGTGTGGGTGCGGACCCCTGTGAAAGTCAAAAAGGCGCAAGTTTATTCTAAAAAACTCACTTTGGGTTAATTCTAGATGATTCTAGAAGGAATTTTGACGTGGATTGGCCGCTCTTAGGTGGTTCATGCATCCCAAAAGAGAAGGAGCTAATCCCTTGATGAGAGGAGCTATCCCTTTGAAGGAGGGTTTTATCCCTTTGAAGGAGGACCTAGTAACTTCCCTCCATTGCACTATAAATTCAGGCATTGGGCTGGTTGCTAGGGAGGTTAGAAGCTGAACTTTTTTTAGGGTAAATGCTGGTGAAATTAAGACTTCCTAGTTGAGCTTAAGAGGAGAGATCACATACCTTTTTGGCTTCATTGGGAAGAGAGTGAAACTTGTCAAAGTAGAGGAGACTTCTTGCTGGACCCTGGGAGGAGCTTGTACAGCGTCAAGGCACAGGTTGTAAAGTTCTTCTTGATTTGAATTAATACAATCAAACTCATTTTTCTCAACAAATTGTCTCATGTCATTTGTTTCATGAACTCCTTGACTTTCATGTTAAATATGTTTTATGATATTGGCTTTTCAGGTGCTATTTAATTTTTTTGCTTGTTTGTGTTTTCAAATTCGCGACAAAGGAGCTCATTTGGAATTGAAGGAGCAAAGGCTTCCACAAACTTGCGTTGGACCTAAGGTAGGCCTAAAACACTTGTTTGCCTTTGTTTATAAAAGCATATTTAGAGAAAGATAGTGTGTGATTGGTTTTCTTGTCATTAGGTCTTCTTTAGATTCTAGGAAGGTCTATCTTGTCTGCAAGATCGACTTATTCCGTGTGACAAAATGGCGACTCCGCTGGGGACTTGATTTTTTCCTTGTTTTTACTTTGACCTGAGAAACTGTGTTTTTGTTTCTGTTTTTGGCTTGTTGTGTGTGGAATTGGGTAGAGTTTGTAGATCCAGGGTTATTTTTCATTTTTCATAGCTTTGGGAGAGGACCGCACCCTAGCCTTTTGACACAGTGCGTACTTATCCGCACTTTTGCTTTTAGCACAGAGCGGTACCGCACCTGTGTTAACTGTGGGCCTACGGACCCTGTCAAAATTTTGAAAAACCTAAGATTTCCTCTATTAGTCAGCTTAGTTTTTGTTTAGAAGTTATTATCCACTGCCTAGACCTGCATATAACCTGTCAGAAGCTTTCCTTAGGTTGATTTCATTGGTGTTAGGGTTTTAGGTGAAATTCCTAGGAGTTTTGCTTGTTGGGTTTGTTTTTCGTTTTGGTCTTGTAGTAGCTCTGAGCTTAGAAGTTGTAGGGACCTCAGATCACCTTGGTGTCTACCAGCCTTCTTATGAGTCTGGCCATTTATGAAATCTACCCTTGTTGAGGAATCCGCTTTGTGTTTTCTCTTTACAAAACTTCGAAAAGCTTATGTTTAAAAGTTTGGATTTTCATTTTTAAAAAAGAAAACAAAATTGGTTGTTTTTCACTGATTTGTGATTCTGCATAAATTGGTCCTTAGCGTACATCTAGCTAAGTAAAACATCCTTAAAAATACATCTTGTAGGCTTTGACTTCAAATAGGTTTTTATAGTTTATAGATCTCAAAGTTAGTTGTTTGCATAGTTTTGAGTGTTTTATATAAAATTTAAAAAACTCTTTTGGAAAAAGTTTGTTTTTTGTAGTGGTTGAGTGCTTTGAAAAGAAAAGGGAAATTTTTGTGAAATAACTAGTTGTCTCATTTTGAGTGCATTGGAAACGACAAAAGCTCTTCTTTTAATTTGTGTGTTAAGAAAGATTTGTGTTTACAAAGTATTTTGCATTCTCAAACTCTTTCCTAGCTAGAAGTTAATCGAAGAGAAAAGATTGTTTAAATCATCTTAGATGCATTTTTAAGTGATTTTGAGTCGAGTCTTCATACCATGAGTTTCATGTCCACACCTTTTGACTTAAACAAAAACCAATAAAAATAACGCTTAAAGTAAAATTCATCTAGTAACATTTTTGTTTCTAGGGCTCTAATACACCAACTTAGCTTAGGCTAGTGTCTTGGAGTAGGAGAGTAATTAACTCTCCAAGACAGTAAAAACAAACAAGTAGCTATATCTTGTGGTAGGGAAGAAATCCAATTGTTGCATTTATGCTCTGGGAAAGCTCCTCTTAAAGGAGAAGCACGAGATCGTGTCCAAACCAGTGTGGGAATCAATCCTTCCTCATTCGGAACGATGCCAGATATTCACGTATTAAAAACGGTAAACCTCGGATTAACCATTATCGAGGAGCCTGGGGTCACTTGTTGGTAAACCTTGGATTATGTCAAGGAACCTTCAAGGGGATTGAGCTTGCTACTCTGCCCTTGCGTGCATATCGGATCGTAGACTGTTCCCCTAGGTATATTTGTTTCAGTTGGTAACGTTAGTGGTCATATTCTTTAGGATTCTTCCTGAGGTGACAGTGGTGGGAAGATCCCACTGTACCTGGAGTAGACGTCGGCTAGACTCACTTGGATTTTCTAGGGGGTTCTCTTCACTTGAGACGGTTAAGTGGAGGAACTTGTGCCAGTCTATTCATTAAGCAGGTTGCCGGGGTAACTGTTCCAACCGCCATTTCTGTATTGAACTCTGCGATGTTGGATTTCATCACCAACTATTGTTTTCAGTACGGAAAGTTACTATTTGTGTGTGTTTGATCTCCTAGATTCTTTAGGCGTGTGATTCAAATTTGTTTGGTTCTTTAGAGGCTTTAGGTGGTTTTCATTGAGATTTTACTTTGTTTGCGCGTGAAGTAGTTAAAAGTTTTTAACCGTGGCTGAATTACCGAGGAAGTCCTGTAGACTTCGGGGCCAACCTCCTGAGTTTTCACCGATCTAGCTTGAAGGCTTGAAAGTCCTCGTAACTCCTAGAGACAGTAGAGTTGGGTCACCTAAAGAAGGAGAGTCTTCTTTGGTGGTACATCCTGATTTTCAAGCTTTAGTAGCATATTATAATCTGCAGTCAGTGTCTGTTTCCGAAGTTACTGATAAATTTTCATCTACTAGTGATATAGGTGAGGAACCTGAAATATCAGAACCTGAAAGTGAATTTGCTGCTACTCCGACATCGGGGTTTGCTTCTCCAGCTTCTAGTGGTCCTGGTTCACCTAGGGTAGAAAGAGTAATCACCCAAGATCTTCCTTCTGGACTTATAGCTATTGAAGAACTTGCTACTCCAGAAGAAGAAGTAGGCATCCCTATCCCTGAAAATCAACCTGTTATTGAGCTAAGGGAGCGTGAATCAATTTTTTAGAGTCCACCTAGGAGCAGTACTTGGTATCTTTCTTTGACTAATTTCTTAGAAAACACAGGGTTAAGTTTTTCACCACCTCGTGTTCCTTATCACCCAACACCTAGAGGTTATTATCCTCCGTTAAATATGTCAAGACAGTCGTCCATGTTTACTCAATCACCTGAATCCTTTTTTTACAGCGGTCCTTCTGTTCCCTCTGGGTATCAGTCGCTTTCTGGTACTTTTTCGGGAGCATCTCCTCAACCCATTGAACAAGGGTTATTAACTGGAAGCAATGGTACTAAGCCGTTGAGCGTAGAAGATATTCTCATGATGTCAGGTTCTATTCCCAATCCTCAACCTCAAGGTGGCCAGTTACCGCCTGGGGGAAGCCTCAATTATCGCCTCGGGGGCAACCTCAAGGTACCCAATTTGCGTCTGGGGGGCAACCTCAAGGACAGTACATACCTACGGGACAGTACGTTCCTCAAGGTCAACCCCAGACTCAATATGTACCCCAAGGTCAACCCCAGTATCAATTTATACCTCAAGGTCAACCCCAGTATCAGTACGTGCCTCAAGGGTATCAACCCCAAGGTCAGTACTTGAACCAAGGTTTCCAACCACCCTCCGGTCAATCATATGTTCAAGGAACGGGAAATGTACCTTTGAATTATCAATCCTACCCTCAACTCGGTTATGGTCCTCAATATTCTCAACCTATTATGGGTCCATACCCCGGAATGAATTTAGTGTGGGATCCATCACAAACTCAACAGGTGTTGCAGCCAAATGTACAGTTGTCATCTCAAACTAGACAACCCTTAGTTTCTGGTACACCCCAGCAACCAGTCCAGTCTAATATTCAAACTTCTGTACCTTCGGTAGTTTCTCAGCCTGGGCCTAGTACACCTCGTACTCCGCCTCAAGCAATTGTTGCAACTTCCGCAACATCTGTTCAATATACCCCACCTACTTCTGGAGTATCGACAGCTCCAGTTTCTACTGTCCCTGTATCTACTCCTCAAACATCTTTACCACCGTCTGGATCCACGATTCAAACTTCGATTCAGATGCCTATAGGACAACCTGGTTCAAGTACGGTTGTCACAAGTCAACCACAATTTACTTATCAACCGTACCAGGGACAATACCAATTCGGTCCTGCTGTGCAGCAGCCAGTCTATCAGTATCAACCGTACCCTAGGTACACATATCAACAACCTCAACAACCCCAGTACGGTCTGGTAAATCCTGGTTTTCCGGGAGGATACAATATCCCAAATGCAATTACTATTCCTAGTTATCCTGGATATCCTCCTCTTGGGGCTGGTCTCATGACCCAGAGTTTTAGGGACCCGAATCGTCAGTTACTATTTATCGCAACTTTGGACTTGCCTGACTTGTCACGCCTAACGAACGATCCCATTAATTATCTTCCGTTTTGGCCGCCAATGCCGAATAAGTTGCCTAGTGATATTCCTAAGTTTGAAGGCAAATCAGGAGAGGACCCGTCGAACCATGTGATGACTTATCACCTCTGGTGTGCGTCTAACTCCATTTCAGATGATTCAATCCGTCTAAGACTTTTCCAGCACACTCTAATTGGTCTTGCTGCCAAGTGGTACATTGAGTTACCGCAAGGCACTTTTTATAATTTTAGTCAGTTAGCTACCTCGTTTTTAACTCATTTTCAGTTGCCAGTCCGATATGAAAATGGCACGGAATTGTTAACTTCGTTAAAGCAATTGACTTCCTCTTACATTTTAGATCATATTCATGAGTGGAGACGTCGACGGCGTTTAGTGAAGGTTTTTATTCCAGATGAGATCTTGGCTGAATGGTTTGTAAAGTCTTTGTTGCCAAAGATCATTGAAGATGTAGCTAAAGCCGGAGTTGTTATTGAGGAGCAAGTAATTGCTCAAGCACAGCACCTTGTCTTGGTCTATACTCAGTCAGGTACGTTACACGAGAAAATCCCCGATCTTCCCAAGCAAAATCAAATCGCTGCAGTTCCTTCGGGATCTCATGCCGTCGATGGTATGATTGGTATAGTTAACACTAAAAGTAAGAAGAAGTCTTCCAAGAATTCTTCTCCTATCATAACCTTGCCTGATTCCCCGACAGGAGATTCTTCCGCGGAGATTTCCGCCGATATTCACGTTTTAGAGTCGTCTACAGCCAAATCAAAATCCGGTGGGAAGAAGAAAGGAAAGAAGAAGAATAAAACGGACAAAAATTCAAAGGAGAAACCTGAAAAATCGGAATCCAATGATGAAAAACGCAAATCTCGTTATCCTTGTCTCATTTGCAACAATGAACATTTTACAAGAGACTGCCCTCATCATGCAGAGGTTGCGAAGATTGTCAAAGGTTCCCAAACGCCTACTGTTTTGAAGGATCCTTTTCCAGCTCAAGACAGTAAGATGATAGGTTCTTCCTCGAGTGCCAATGAAGAACCCATTCTGATGATGTCCCATGTTAGGATTGCGACTCGATCGCATGATTATGGTAGTAAAAGTCCTGTTGATGGTAAAGAAGAAGAATCTTCTCATTCTAATCCATCAACCTCAGCTCCCGGTTCCGATCCACTACAAATCGAGAAACCTAATCCAGACTTGGTAATCAAACCGCCCGCCAAGGGTATACTTCGAAAGTCAACTTTCAATCCACATGCGAGAGCGGCTCAGAACTATAACATTGTTGAGGTTTTAGTTGTTTCACCCTCAGTAATGTCGGCTTTGGAAGTGCTGCAATCATGTCCAGCACAGCGTAAATTACTGTTGTCAGCTATAGGAGCTATTGAAGTTCAGGACTCGAACCTAATAATTTTCGATCTAGAAAATAGTACACCACGCTTACCTCATCAAATGGCTTTCCAAATTCCAGTGATAGTAAAAAACAGACCTATTCATCGGACTGTGATTGATGAAGGAGCCTCAACGTGTATTATGTCAATACAGTGTTGGAGATCGCTTGGTTCTCCTTCTCTAAATCAATCCCCGACGATTCTTAAGGCCTTTGATGGCTGTGGGTTTCATCTTTATGGCATTCTACAGGATTTGGCTATAGGGGTTGAAGGAAAAACCTTTAATCTAGATGTGGAGGTGGTTGATGCCCCTTTAGATTACAACCTTCTCATGGGTCGAAGTTGGTCTTACGCTATGACAGCGGTCGTTTCATCGGTCTTTCAGGTTATAAAGTTTCCTCATAATGGAAAGATCGTAACAATAGACCAGCTGGCTTACTTTTCATCCAACCCAGCCTCTTCTGAAAGTATTCAGCATGTCGGTAAAACGACTATCTCGTATAAGGATGTTGGAGTAGGACTAGTTAAAGATGCCGGTTTGTTGGGAACTTTTCCTTTTCCTTCGATCAACGCATCGTCTTCATTTGCAACCATTCGTATGATTACATCAAACACCAATGTTTATGATGATCCTTGGATCATTCCTTCTGAATCTGAGATAGACTCATTTGGTGATGTAATGCCTTTGAGTCCATATGAAATTGTGTATGAGGTCGTGCAATCGTTTACCGACCCATCTTCAACCGAAATTGACTTAATGAATGTGGTCCGTGAAGAATCACTTTTCACATCAAGCTCGGATTCAATCACGTTTTCTGAACTTGTTCACTCTGATGATCGTATTCGTGAAATCCTATGTGTAGATGATTTACCATGGGAAGATCTCCATCACAGATCTTCGTTTTTACCCGAGCATGATCGTTTTGAAAATGATTTTTCATCAATCTTTACGACTGAATATGTCAAGGAACCTCAGAATCCAATGAAACATCCTGATTCAGAGTTAAATTTGGGAAACATCTCTCAAACTATTCCTATTGACATTTCGGTTAAGCCTGGAATTGTTAAGAACATTCATATAGGTTCCTTGTGTACAGATGACGAAATTCAAATATATAAGGCCCTATTTCAATAATTCTGCGACGTGTTTGCCTGGTCCTATGAGGAAATGCCAGGAATTGATCCCGCGATTATTGTTCATGAGATCAAGACTTACCCGGACGCTAAACCCGTCCGGCAACGTTTGCGTCAGATTCACCCAAGAAAAGCTGCTGCAATTAAAGCAGAAGTTGAAAATTTACTCAAAGCAGGTTTCATTTATCCAATCCCGTTAACGAATTGGGTATCGAATATTGTTCCGGTTAACAAAAAGCAAGGAACAATAAAAATATGCATCAATTACAGGGACATTAATCGAGCCTGTCCAAAGGACAATTACCCAACTCCCTATATCGATCAAATCATTGATGATTGTACCGGCAGCGAAATATTCTCCTTCATGGATGGTTTTTCCGAATACAATTAAATCAATATTCTACCTGCCGATCAACCAAAAACGGCTTTCATTTGTCCATGGGGGACATTTTCTTATTGCAAGTTACCTTTTGGGCTCAAGAATGCCGGAGAAACTTTTCAAAGGGCCATGTCTTATGCGTTTCATGACATCAAGCACATTGTGCAACCCTATCTCAATGATTTGCCCGCTCATTCATTACATCGAGCTGATCACCTCGTCCATTTACGAGCAATCTTTATGAGGTGTAGGCATTATCAAATTCGGTTGAACCCACACAAATGTGTCTTCTGTATAGAAACGGGTCGATTGCTGGGGTTTGTAGTTTCGAAAGCCGGCATTCGCGTCGATCCCTCGAAGGTCGAAACTATTGTCAAAATGCCTCCTCCTTTGAGTCTTCGCCAACTCCAAAGTTTGCAAGGGAAAGCAAAATTTTTACGACGATTCATTCCTAACTACGCTGAGATTACAAAGGGTTTTACCCGGTTGTTGAAACAGAATACTCCATTCTATTGGGATGAGATAGCTCAGAAATCTTTTGATGCACTAAAATACGCGTTGACCGAAGCACCGTTATTGCATCCTCCCAACTACAGCCAGGATTACTTCTTGTATCTCGCCGCCTCTCATTCCACCATTGGAATGGTCTTAGTTCAGGAAGATGAATTCGGAACTGAACATGTGATATATTACCTTAGTCAAACATTAAATCCAACTGAGCTAAAATACTCACATGTGGAGAAATTGGCATTGGCAGCTATTCAAGTTGTCCAACGTTTTCGTCACTACATTTTACTACGTAAAAGTACAGTAATTTCGGATTGCAACCCTATGATCTACATTTTGACCAAGCAATTGCTAGGGGGCAAGTACTCTAAATGGATCGTTATCCTGCAGGAGTTCGACTTGGAATTTGAAAAATCTTAGTCTAAGAAATCTTTAGTTTTTGCGGAATTAATGTGTCATTTTCCGCGTGCTGACACAGAAACTGTGGCGGAGGAGCCCATTGCGGACGAATCCTTGTTTCTAATCAGCACTTTAGATCCATGGTATGGGGATATCATCGTTTATCTCCAGACCCAATCCTTTCGGCCAGAAATTTCAAGGTCAGAACGTCGGAAAATTCGATTTCAGTCCCAACAATTCAGGATTATTGGAGATACTCTTTATCGCCGTGGGGCGGACTCTGTTTTTCGATGTTTCTTAACTCACGAGGAAGCTGAAAGGGTTCTAAATGACTGTCACTCTGGAGTGTGTGGCGATCATATGTCTGGGTATGCCATAGCCCAAAAGATATTGCGCGCTGGCTACTTCTGGCCGTCTTTGTTTAAAGATTGTATTACCGCGGTCCGAAAATGCCACAACTGCCAAATTTTTGATCGAAAGATGCGCACTCCACCTGCTCCTCTCCACCCTATAATTCCCGTTGGTCCTTTTTCCAAATGGGGAATCGATTTTATTACATGTAACCCTCACGCGGTTGGGGGGCATGCGTATATCATCCTTGTTGTAGATTATTTTACCAAGTGGGCTGAGGCGATGCCTACATTTGAGGCAGACGGCAAGACAGTTGCAATTTTCATGTTCAATCATATAATTGCTAGGTTTGGTTTCCCACAAGCAATAATCACTGATCATGGGCGTCATTTTCGAAACGTTATGATGACCGAACTTACAGACCAGCTTGGTTTGTGTCACGATAGTTCAACCCCTTATTATCCACAAGCTAATGGTCTGGTTGAATCCATCAACAAAGTCTTAGTCATCATGATCCGACGAATCATTGGGATTCATTGGTCGAATTGGCATAACATGCTATTTTCAGCGCTTTGGGCATATTGTACCTCAGTAAAAACATCAACAGGGTTACCTCCTTTCCAACTAGTCTATGGTTTGGAAGCTATGTTACCCATTGAATGCGAAATCCTGTCACTGCAAATGGCCATCGAGTTACTTCCAGCCACTTCCAAAGAGGAAAAGCGTTTATTATACTTGGCTCAATTAGATGAGAATCGACGTGATGCTGCATTGGCGATCGAGGCTCACGCAAAACGTATGAAAGCTCAGTATGATCGAAATGTGACCCCTCGAAATTTTTTCAGAAGGAGATCTAGTCTTAGTTTACGATCAAGCTAATGATAAATTAGGCACTGGAAAATTCGTTCCTATGTGGCATGGTCCCTATGTTGTCAAGCGAAAGCTAGCAAAAGGGGCCTATGAATTGGTAGACTTTGACGGGGACTCTTTGGGTAAACCCAGAAATGGTCTTTACTTGAAGAGATATTATGCTTAAAGGATGGGTATGGAGATTTTTAGTTAGGATAGTTTTTCTTTCTAGCTGGTGTGTTTTAGTTTAAACAGTGTGCTTAGCTTAGAGAGTGTTTTTCGTCATTATTCCTGCTTATCTTGGTTTTACTTTTGATATTGCAGATGTCGATGCCTCTCCAAACATACATTGGTTTCGCTGATGGTGCTTGTCGTAATACACGGAACATTTCTTCCACAGCCTGGGTTATCTATTCGCCCTCTGACGAGTTAGTATCTATGCATGGGGTAAGCCTCGGTCAAACAACGAACAACATTGCCGAGTATAGTGTAGTGATTGAGTTATTATCTGAATCTATTTCATTTGGATTCGGAGTTTGATAGTGAGGTTAGATTCTGAACTCGTTGTATTACAGCTTAATAGAGTGTATGCCATTAGAAATCCAGTGTTATTAAGATTACTTTTGAGAGTGCATCTCTTGGAACGTGAATTTGATTATATTGAGTATCAGCACATTCCAAGATCTTTAAATACATTAGCAGATGCAATTGCTTCTCGAATGTTAAGTAGACATTTGCAATAATCATACATGTAAATTTAAAACCATTCCATAACATGATTTACAAGATAAGTTGGTAATAGTGATATATATATAGAGGAGTGTGTCAAAAAATACATCATCCTCGATCATAGGTTGAAAAACACCTTATGATCGACAAAAATGATAAGTACAAAAAACAAAAATGTCATATGTGCCCACAATAGGCGATCATCCTATCACTGGTGATGATCTCGATAAGAAACCACTGCACGGGCCACCTTGCAAAGGAACCTCCTAAAAGGTCCTGGGACCCCAATCACATAGCGTTGAACTCGACGAGGAATGTCATCTATAGTGGTCTCCGGATATCTCCTGTCAAGCGCTCGAGATGACCCTCCAACTCGGCCAAAACCTCTGTTGATTCGTCCTGTGGGGCTGGCGCGGCTGTAACTGGTTGTTTCCTCTCGTAAGGCCGGAGAGCGGCTGATTGTTGTGGACCCACATCTGCATTTGAAACTTTTACTATCAGTTTTGGGACGATGGAAAAATAATAAAAAAATTAAAATAGGAAAAGTGTTGAAAATGATTTTACCTGAGTCATCCCACTGCTCTCCTGGTGGAAGAGCCATGTCTGGGTCACCACAAAAATCTACCCCAACGTAAGGGAAGTCCTGAATAGAAAAAACCTGGTTTTCCAACCATTGGAAATACTCAGGTTTGAATCGAACAACCTCTGTCCCCTCGTCCGGATGACGGGCCATAACTGCGACCCATCACATCAGTTTGGGCTCTCGAGGAAGCCCAGCTCCAACAATAAGGTGCTGCGGGATCAACATGGGAACCCTCTCCAGACCAAAGCTCACAACCAAAGCCCCATAACCAAAGGTCTTTAGTTGTCCATTCTTGGCTCTAGTCAGTTGGCCTTTCACATTGGCCAACACAGCATCGCACCAGTTGAAGATGATGCCTCGAAAGCAGTCAACTACCATACGCATCTGGGATCTTGTGGCAATATGTAATGCGGCACTCCCGCAAAGTCTGGTGACAGTAAACGCGATCACCATGAGTTCAGGAAGGGATATGGTTTTTATGTCTATCCCTTTGTCTCTAGCCTGGCTATTGCAGAACTCTAGCCGGAGGCTATCAACAGACTGGCCACCTAGCCTAGCCCCGAATAGAGTCAAGTCTTCGCCTCTCTTAGGCAAACCATTCAAGAAATATATGTCTGCCGGCTCGATTTCAAGCTGGTGGCCACCAATGAAGAAGCACTGGTCCTGTATGCTCCATCTGTCAACCAGCCACTGTAAGAAATCCACTTGGGCCCTCATGCCAGGTATGGCCTAGAATTTGTACAAGTCTTACGCCTTCAAAGCATCAAGCGAAGGTTGGTGATTCCATGCGGCAGCATCCACGCCCTCATGCTCTCGTTCGCGCCAATCTAGCATGATGTACTCTCTGCATCAAGTAAAAAGATAAATTAGAATGCTAGAATTTTTTTTTGTTTGGGCCAATTTTGAGAAATTTTGGGTTAAAAACCCTTGCGGCGGGGACCGCACCCTCCGAGTTAGACACAATGCGTGGGTCTGCACCTTGTCTACATGGAAGGTGCGGACCCCTGACTTTTTCCCCATTGAGAAAAATTCGGGTCCGCGGGCTGGCAGTGGTACACCTGCGGGCCCCCGCGCGCGAGTTTTAAGCCTAAAAACCCTCCAAAAAATGAAATGAAAGCCTAAAACAAGAAATGAAATGGTTAAAAATGAATAGTAGGATGATGTGGATTACCTGGAGAAGACGACGTTCAATTCCGACGGTTGGATTTTCCGCAATCTTCACGGGAAGTTTTCTGAACAAAAGCACTATTTTCTCACCCAAAACTCAAACGGTAAAATGAATTGACGAAAGCCCTTTTTATAAGTTTTTTGAGTAAATAAATTGTAAATTTGTTTATGTTTCACTTTGGAAAGGTATTTTCACAACATTTTTATCCATTTCAAACAGGTATGAGTAATGTTTGCGTTTTTGTTCAGGATAACGGATTATTCAGGAGAAATCTATCATTTTCGATGAAAAAAACATTTAGAGTCACCTTTAAGCTCTTTTCTGACTCCTGAAACATGAAAAGATTGCCGAGTTTTTCTTTTAAACTCGTTAAAACAGAACTAAAAGACGATCCACTTACAGCTCTTTTCTGACCGTAAAAACATGAAAATATTGCCGGATTTTTGTCATTTCAAATTCGATATTGGTTATAAAACGACATGTCATTGATCGCTTTTTTACTTTTTCGGATCAGGGGCACTAATTACGAAAAGTACTCCTTGGTCGTAAAGATCAAGCGGTTCTCTCAAGTATTATTTTATACTTTTTCGGGCTTGGGAGACACAAATTTACGAAAAAGGACAACCCTGGAGTCTTCTTAAGTTTTTTCAGACTCTCTAAAATTGAAAAACGACGAGTTTCACCTATACTGGACTCGTTAAAATTTCACAGTAAAGGACCTGTTCAATTACAAACAGGAACGAACCACTCCTTCTTAGGGTTTGAATTTAAACTAAGTTGGACTCATCCGAAGGATGAGCTTATAATCAAGCAAATGTTACCTCCTCAAGCTTGTTAAAAATAAAGAGGTACTTGCCAGAAATGGTGGGGGAAAAGAGAGAAAAATGAGCATGTTTGTCATACTTTGTAACCACTCTTGAACACGACACTTTTATTCACCTGGGTTGGGAAATCCTTTTCCTAACAGTTGATCAAACCACATTGAAAGTCTTCAGCCGGTTTCTGGGTATTAACTTTGGGTCAATTGTCACCAAGCCATCTGTCATGTCGTTATGTGTTCAAGAGGTCACTGCCAATAAGCCATTCATCTGCAAAATATCTGTCATCCATCTTGACCATCCCTGAGTCAGTCCTTGCAACTAAATTTCTTCAACTTGATCTATGATTTCATGTTGTGGGCTTGCCTACGACGGATCACTTTCTATCGACTTCAGCTCGTTATCTAGAAAGATGATCTAGGAATCGTGAGTACCTTGGGATATACATGCCTCAATGGCAGGTTTCTCCCCTTTGACAACAGGTTGCATCATTGACCTTCGATCAAAGGATTCCGTGACATGTTCGACATCAACACATTTATTCACATCTCATGGATTGTACTAGGTACTTTGAGAGCCATTGACATCACTGGTGGTTTCTCTCACACTTGTTAACAGTTTACATCATTGACTGGTAATCAAGTGGTTTCTACCATGTTCGACTTCAACACATTCATTCGCATGGATAGAATCGTACTATTTCGGGAAGTAGAAATGAAGACCCTGGATCTAGTTTCCACAATCCAGGCTGCGAGGAATTTTGTATTCATTATATAATGGACTATTCATAAACAGATGGTTGCGTCCATACTGTGTCCACATGAGTCTATACTTGTGATGTATTACAAGATCATTCCTGTATCAGAGCAGTAGTTAGTTTTCTAAGTCAGTTTTGATCTGAGTATGGGAATGCCTACCTCAGCGATGATATGATCTCATATATATATCTTGCATTGAATGTTTTTACAGGTTCCAACCGGGCTCTCCACAAGATGATCCTCGAAATGATAAAGTACTTCACTCTTCCTAAATGATAAATGAAATCCTCATCTGCTACAGACTTCGCACTTTAGGGGGCAATCTGTTACACAAAAATATCGTCACCATGATTATTTGCAGTCAGTATGGGTCTATCATCACTTGTAATGTCCTCCTAAGCAAGTCTCAGACCTCAGCTCTTCAAGTCAAGCTTTGAAAATGAGAGAAAGACATTGAAAATCAATAAAACTCTGGTTCCACATTTTCTCTCACTATTGCCTGCGGTCCTGCACCTTCTGTTTAAAAAAACTACGGACCTGCCTGCTCTGTCCCTAAAGGTGTGGGTGCGGACCCCTGTGAAAGTCAAAAAGGCGCAAGTTTATTCTAAAAAACTCACTTTGGGTTAATTCTAGATGATTCTAGAAGGAATTTTGACGTGGATTGGCCACTCTTAGGTGGTTCATGCATTCCAAAAGAGAAGGAGCTAATCCCTTGATGAGAGGAGCTATCCCTTTGAAGGAGGGCTTTATCCCTTTGAAGGAGGACCTAGTAACTTCCCTCCATTGCACTATAAATTCAGGCATTGGGTTGGTTGCTAGGGAGGTTAGAAGCTGAACATTTTTTAGGGTAAATGCTGGTGAAATTAAGACTTCCTAGTTGAGCTTAAGAAGAGAGATCACATAGGTTTTTGGATTCATTGGGAAGAGAGTGAAACTTGTCAAAGTAGAGGAGACTTCTTGCTGGACCCTGGGAGGAGCTTGTACAGCGTCAAGGCACAGGTTGTAAAGTTCTTCTTGATTTGAATTAATACAATCAAACTCATTTTTCTCAACAAATTGTCTCATGTCATTTGTTTCATGAACTCCTTGACTTTCATGTTAAATATGTTTTATGATATTGGCTTTTCAGGTGCTATTTAATTTGTTTACTTGTTTGTGTTTGCAGATTCGCGACAAAGGAGCTCATTTGGAATTGAAGGAGTGAAGGCTTCTACAAACTTGCGTTGGACCTAAGGTAGGCCTAAAACACTTGTTTGCCTTTGTTTATAAAATCATATTTAGAGAAAGATAGTGTGTGATTGGTTTGCTTGTCATTAGGTCTTCTTTAGATTCTAGGAAGGTCTATCTTGTCCGAAAGATCGACTTATTCCGTGTGAGAATTCC
Source organism: Pinus tabuliformis (assembly GCA_031772625.1). Lineage (NCBI taxonomy): Eukaryota > Viridiplantae > Streptophyta > Pinopsida > Pinales > Pinaceae > Pinus > Pinus tabuliformis. The sequence continues at coordinate 409,175,000 of CM062820.1, read as the reverse complement.
TTTTGTCATTTTATAATAGTCCTAAGGTTGAAAATTCACATGGATAAGATCCAAGAAACCTTTTATGTCGAAGGTGAAAATTTGGTTTTGTTTTGTATTGAGTTTTGAATTATGAGAATTTTCCACACTCTTGAGATACAAACTTCACAATTTTATAACTTACAAACTCTAAATATTTAAATTTAAACTTTGAGAGACTTTAAATAATACTTCTATCCTTGTGTGCAAGTATACTATTTAGAATATCCTCGAGGATTGGCTCAATCACTTATGGGATAGACATGAAATCTCTCTCCCATAGATGGGGAGATCAAAATTTCAACTCCCTTGATCTCCTTGGGGTTAGGATTCACTGTTAAGGACAACAATTTACCTTATTTACTCTTTGTTAATCACGGTGAAGTATTCAGAGGGATTTTCATGAGGTTTCCTTGGAAAAAATGATTCTCTTTAAAATATATATTAGTTAAACGTCATACCAAGGGGAAAGGGGAAAACTACATGCATTATGCATGCTTTCTTAGTTAAAGTAGATTGTTTAATTAAGATATACATCATTAGATATTAATGAGAGTTTGTTTAGATATTTTTTTTGAGGATCCAACAATCATACGATTGTGAGGATCATAGTTTCTTGGGATCTATATGTTATTACAAACCAACTTTGAGTTTTCAATTTTGAGAAAGTTCCACACCCTTTAGGTACAAACTTCACAATTTATAACCTACAAACTCTAAATATTTAAATTTAAACTTTAAGAGACTTTAGATAATACTTCTATCCTAGTGGCCAAGTATACGCTTTAGAATAGCCTCAAATATTGGCTCAATAACTTATGGGATAAACATGAAAACTCTCCCCCATAGGTTAGGAGATTACAAGTTCAACTCTATTGATCCCCTTGGGGTTAGGCTTCACAATTAGGGATAATAATTTACCTTGTTTACTCTGCATCGTTCATGGAGAGGTACTTACAAGGATTTTCAGGAGGTTTTCCTTGGAAAAAACATACTATTTAAAATATATATTAGTTAAACATCACACCAAGGGGAAAACTACATGCATTATGCATGCTTTCTTGGTTAAAGAAGATCATTTAATTACAATAGACATAACTAGATATTAATGACAGTTTGTTTATATAGTGTTGTTGAGGAGAAACAATCATATGATTACGAGGAACATGTTTTCTTGGGACTTATATGTTGTCACAAACCAAATTTCATAATAAACAAGGAATAACACATGAGGTGATGATATTTTACAATCACTAATTTTTTTTTGAGAAACCATAAATATATAAATTTGTATTATTTTAATCAATTATTATTTTTTGGATAATCTAGTTAAAATTCAATATTGTATAATAAGCATAAAGGTGGAAATAAATTTGAATATGCTTAATGTAGTAACAAAACAATATTATAAACTTGTGTTGAGACAATCATGCTACTTAGCCTACTCCATTGCTTGAGTTATGCCTTTGTTGTTGTTACCATATATTCCCCAAGCTCTACTCTATAAGTTCATTTATGCCACAATGCCCCCATGCTTATCTGTGTTCCCTCTTTATGGGTGATTCTTGTTACTAATGTATTCATTCTTATACAAGGAAGGGGCTCTATTATGTCCCCAAAGGGATCAATTTATCTACCTTGAAAAAGGATGAAGTCTTATTCGTCTTTCGAAGAATGCAATTCTTATGTACATAAAGTGGGTAGTTAATGATCCACATGTAAAGGTGTATGTTTATCACTATTAGGGATAGGTTTTGCATTGACACATATGGTCTCTAGTACCTTTACTTCACTTTGAAAAGGGGCTAATCCTCCCCCTCCTTTTTTGAGAAAGGGGAACTCAACTTCCAAGCTTCGGAAGCCTTTTAAGGAGGTTTTGACCCTCATTGATAATATTGAAACTTCATATCCTACTAAGATGCTTAAGAGTAGGTTGCTTCAATCCTTTTCATTTCCCTTGGCTGATAAGTGTTATGTAATCACCTTTTCTTTTCTTTTTTCTTTTTTTTTTAAATACTACCTAAGCACCCACGGGGGATTTGAACCGGTGACCTATCGCAAGGAGTGCCTTAACAGTGCACCCATTCACCGTCAATCCAAAGCCCCGTGGGCTATGTAATCACCTAAATTACTCGACTAGCAAAGTAGTAATTCATTACAACTTCTAATTACGGTTTGCTATAACCCAACCAAAGCCAAATGCTATCTATTTGTAAATGAATGTGTACACATAACGAACTTAAAACAGGTTGCAAATACACAACCACTGGATTTTACTAATCACATGCAATCCTATATACTTCATCATGTAAACACAGGAAAATATTAAAACTAGAATTTTCATGCCAAGAAGTTCTTATCCTCAACAAAGTCTTTGGCAATGAAAAGTTATGACTAAGAAATTTACCACCTAGCTATAACAACCAGCTAGATGCCACCCTTGCATTGGGCTACGAGGTAAATGGTTACTCTTTAGTTTAATCTCTCTCATAAATCCCCAATGGTAATGTTTCATGATCTAGGCTAAACATTCAAACGAATAAGAAGAATATAAGAATCATATGCCAATTTCTACAGGGTTGTGATATAGTGATAACTTGGACCAATTGTCATCACGATGACTGGGGTTCAAACCTTGGGCAGGATACACCTACCTTACATAGGGTTTGCCATATGTGGCCATGGATTGTATTGAATATTGTTGATGTAACCTTTAGGCAAGTTATTCCATGGAATTTGTAAGGTACCAACAAATCCCATTATTTGCCTAAGTGTGTTAGGATGGGACCAATTTCTTTCGAGGCTTACAATCCATAAAAATACTAGTTCCCATTTTAAGAAATAATATTCCTTCGCCAGTGATATTGATTTAGATTCTAGCAACATAAAATACCAACACTCACCTACACATATGAGCAATCCCTTTCTACTATCACTCACACTAACTTGTCCATTTTGTCACTAATCCTCCCAACTATACATAGAACTCTTCATGGCTAATTTATAATTTTGATATGAAGATTCACAAGTTGAACTATAATTTTGGTAAGAGTTCCAAAATCACAACATATCTATTAAATTCATAAATAAATTGCATATTGATAATAATATAACTCCTTCTAGATTAAAACCCCACACAAAATTGTACCTCCATGTTGCAATTTTTCTATCCTTTCAAACTCGCAGGCAAACCAAAAAAATGATTGAATATTAACACATAACTAGCATGAAGTTAGTCAACTGGGTTTAACTCGGGTGATTGCGAGAAAAATTGTTACCCTCCTCGCCCAAATTTGAATCTCACATGCGACTTATTGAGCTCCTAAAATGACTCGAATCTTATTGTCTAAATAGTCTCTCAAAAACCAAAACAAATATATTCCTTGTATAAAATATCAAAATATTTTTTTAAAAATGACTAACATGAATGAATTAATATATAAATATAAAATAAAAATAACTTAAGAAAATCCACAAGCTTAAAAAGATATATATATAGAAGGAATAAATATATACAAAGAAAAGCGAGATATCCATCTACAAATGATATTGGGAGAATGTGACATTTTTTTATACAGAGGATAACTTAAAAATACCACACATGGGGAGAATGTGACATTTTTTTTTCATACAGAGGATAACTTAAAAATACCACACATGGGGAGAATGTGACATTTTTTTTTCATACAGAGGATAACTTAAGAAGACCACATATGATCTACACCACCTCTTCCCCTCCCTTTGTCGCATCATAAATCCATTCTTGCTCCCCTGCAAGCCATTCACATGATTCTTTTATAGCACTTTTAAGTTTACCTTAGCTTTATTCACCACTTTATTCCACAAGAAAAGTGATATATGCTATCTAACTAACCATACATCCTATTAAGGACTCTCATTGGGAATTTAATGAAATTCACGATATGTACAAAATATATATCACGGTGTTTGACCTATAGATGTATAATTTTATTTAGCTGACCTATGGACCCATGGACGTTAGCTGACCTTGCCTCTCGGGTTTTGCATCAATGGATTTATAAGTTTCGAAATCTTACTTAGATCAAAAGATTACATCTACTTACATGTTATGTGTTTATATATTCTTTATTGTGGAATTTCAAATCACTGGGGATAGGAAATGCATTATTTATTTTGGGTTTTGGTTCATGGTACAGGCAATTTTAGGTTTATTTTTTTTTATTCATGTGTAGATATTTTAATTTTATGGGTAATTTTTTTTTTGGTAAATATGAAGATTTGATTTTTTAGTTTTTTATTGGAAATATGGGGAGAAGTAGATTATGTTGTAAATTTTTTAAATTAATGTGAAATAATATATAAGAGGAGAGTATATTTTATAGTTATTGAAGTTATTTTAAGATATGTATAAGTGCTCGCACAATAAGTTTGATTGAGAAGAAGGGAGGGTCAATCAAGGAAGCATACTCACTCTGCAACCAATTAATTATCAGGTTAGTAGGAAATAATATTTCTTTGTGGGTACCTAATTTACATAAGATTATGGTTTGTTGGGACTTCAATGTTGTTGTAGGCCAAGCCTCATAACTTATGTGGGATAACTTATAGGAGGAGAGGACACTTTATAGACATATAAGCCTTTCCAAGATGCCACAAGATAGGATTGTCATTCCACCCACACCCACACCATATGTCCCACAAAGAAGGGAGGTAAGGCTAAACAAGCAAGCATACTCACCTATGATCGATCAAACCCTATTTTTGTAGGAGGTAACACTCCATTGCAACTTCCCCCATTGGCATAAGAATCATGGTTTGTTAGGAAATATATGATGCCACAAACTAGCCCTTATAATCAATGTGGGATAACACATGATAAGGGGAGATTTTATAGTTGTAGAATATATTCCAAAGCACCATAAGATAGTTGTATTTGAAAGTTGTTTCTTACACATGTACCCATACATTACATCCCATAGAAGAGGAAGACATGGTTGAACAAACACGCATACTCACTTTGCAACCAATCAAGCATTGTGTTAATAGGAGGTACCACTCCCTTATAACTACCCCTATTGACATAAATATCATTACCTATTGGGACTTATACATTTTCATGATGCAAACCTCATAACCAATGTCGCTAATGCACAAAAGGGCATGAGATTTTATATTCATAGAAAAACATTGTGAAACAAAAAATATATTGTTATTTTAATCAACACGGTTGTTAGATAATGTAGTTATGGTTTGAATGCTATATGATGCACATGAAGGTGACAATCAATTTGGGTATGTTTAAGATAGTAATAAAATGACATTATAAGCTTGTGATGGGGCAACCATACCACTTAGACTACTTCATTACTCAATCAATGCCTTTAACCTTGTCACAATATTCTCCCCATGATATTCTTTACAAGTTCGCTTATGCAATTGTGCCTAGAAGGCTTCCTTATATTACCTCTTTGAGGGTGATTCATGTTGTTAATGACTCCATTATTATGAAAGTAAGGGGCTCTATTCTTCCCCTAAAAGGATTAGCTAATCAACCCTAAAGAGGAAAAACTTCTATTAGTCTTTTAGATAATTAAATTGTTGTGTCCATAAAGGGGTACCTATTAATCCACCTTAAAGTTGCATGCTTATTACGATTGCCTTGAAACATATGGTCTCCAATACCTCTACCTCACTCTAAAAGGAGGCTAAGCCTTTCCCTCCTCTTCCCTTTTTTAGAGAGGGGGTTTCTCATATTGTATCATTGAGAAAGTCTTTCAATAAGGTTTTGGCCCTTGTTGGTAGTACTGAAACTTCATATATGATTAATGATTGAGAAGGTTACCTTAATACCGATCATTTCTATTGGGTGATAGGTGTTATGTACTCGTCCAATTCCTTAGTAAGGTATGAATTCAAAAGATTTATTTGATTGCCTCCCACCCAATACCAAATTCTGATTCCATCCATTTACAAATGAATATGCACACATAATGAAGAAACAACTTGAAAATACATAATCATTGGAACTTACTAATCACATGCAATTCTATATACTTCACTATATAAACACGAGAAAAAATTGAAACTAGAATTTGCATGCTCTAAAGTGTTTATCTTCAACAAAGTTTGTCTCTGGAAGATCACGACTAAGAAATTTACTGCCTAGTTGTAGTAACCAACTATAGATGCCACCCTCACATTGGGCTACGAGGTGAAGGATGAATGGTCTCCCTCTATGTAAATACCTAGTCCCTAATGCTTGATTAAGGAAATGGAGTACCAAAATTTTGCTTTATTTTAATCACTTCAAACCTGAGTTCCAAGGTGTCCGTCATCTTGTGCTCATCAATACCTTTCCAACGATATAAAAATTGTCTTGTTTTAAGTCCAGGACACCAAGATATGACCCATAAAGGTCTTCTTCTTCTTCTTGTTTTTTTTTTAAATACCACTGCCACATCAACATGGGCATACATTTTGTTAAACACACATGGACAACAAAGAGTAGGAAAGATAAATCATGTGAGTTCATTTTTATTAACATCAGATATACATTTATAGTACAAATATGTGACTCTTGGGTTTAAGATCCCAAGGTCTCTTGGACTGCTTAGTCTTTTCAGCTTCCACACTAACCCTTTAGGATTAGGTGTCCAACATTCCCCCCCTTAATCCGAAGGGTTATGTATGAGTCCAAGAAGAGAGCTCTAATACAAAATGTGCAAAAATGCATGGCAGCACTAGGCTGAATGTGCTCTATGAAATGTTGGTATAAAGGGCAGTGGTTTAAGGATGACCACCAACACTGGAACGCTTAGTGCAGTTCCCAGAACTCTTCCAAAACTGGCAAGAAGCTGGAGTCTTCTGCTAGAGGAAGTGTTCTTAATATGTGATGGTTTAAGGATGACCAACAACTCTGGAATGCTTAATGCAATTCCTGGAACTCTTCCAAAACTGGCAAGAAGCTGGAGTCTTCTGCTAGAGGAAGTGTTCTCAATCTGTTCACGGGCATCTTTGTCTCTGGCTACAACTCTGAAACTGGTGTGGCAGGTTGTGGCTCAGGCTCGCTTGATGTGACTTTGAAGCTTGTAGATGACCATCATTTCCCCCCCTGTGAGATACAAGGTGAGAAGATGGAGAAAACTCAACTGCAAGACTGTTCAATACTCTGGAACAAGTTCTGACATGTGTTTGGAATATCTTCTTGGCTGTTGATGCCCATTGCCAAGAAGCGATCCATCCAAGATGAATCTTTGTTCTTGCAGGACGTTTGTTTCTGAAGCATCTGTGTGAAGAATGGTTGGTTTTATGACAGTGCTTACATGGATGAAGATCAAAACAGTGATCTTTCAAATGGCCAACTCAGTCACAGTGTTGGCATTTCACGATCTGTTGTTGTTGTTGTTGTGGAAGAGGGGCAGAGTCTGGAACAGCTGAAGCTGAACTGTCATGAGGAGTAGGTGCATTGTCATGAGGAGCAGGTGAACTGTCATAAATGAATCCAACACTCTGAAACTGAATGGGCTTGGCATAGTCTGGAATATGAAAGGACAAGTCCTTGTCATATCCAAGACCAGTTCTGTGCTTGTTGTGGACAAGTTGTTCCCAAGGTCTGATGATGGGCTTGGGAAGTGCAGACTGAGTTTTTGCATCTGCATATACAACTGCTGCTTTATTTGAATGAACTGTACCATTATTAACATGCTACTGATGGGTGGTTGTCTCAATGTTCTGAACAGAAATAGGTTCAGAATGGTGTCTATTTTGATGTAGCTCTTCTTGCTGTAGCTGTGATTCAAGCTGCAAAAAATCGATCTTTTCCTGTGCATTTTGTAAACATGTCTGAATTTCTGAAAGAGAGGCTTTGTTAATTTTGACTGTGCTGTTAGCAGTGGACATGATTAGAGTTCTCAATAACTCTAATATTCTTTCAAGCTTAGCCATTTTTCTACACCTTAAAAAACCTCCAAATCCCACAGAAAAATGTAAGCTGCTAAATATCTTCAAGTTGCACAAGAAAGCCCTATAGCTTAAAGGGAAAAATCAACCAGAGATATCTTGAAACTGTCAAAATTATACAAATATCACCGAGTACTTCTATATTTAGCCAACAGTTACCCAAATCCTCTAATATTTTGAAGAAATCCTTGCAAGCGGCAGGCATAAAAAATTGTTATGGCCAACCAGATTCAACTAAGTGGCATAGAAAAAATCATTAGTGATTTTGCACTCTGCACGACTCCATGGTTGCATACAGAAGCAATGCCTTTCACCAACTCGTACAAAATTATCAATAAAATATCACACTGTTAACCCTCATAACCACAGTTCAGTTAAAGTTCTAAATCTCCATGCAGAAATCAACAAAATCGCCTCAGCGCACCTTGATAACCAAAATATCTGTTGGAAATTCAACTAGAAGAACAAAAAGTACAAATAGAGAAACAAATCCAGGTCACTTCTTGTGGGTGGATTGATTCGATCTACACTTGATAGAAAAGCTATATATGGGCAGTCTCTCGAGCTCACACCCTGTGTAGGTCTGCGCTTCAAATTTGTTTTAGATAACACATTTATCTGCGAACAGGAATTTGGTATGGAGATAGTTGTACGATCTGGTACACTACCTTTGCATAATGTATTTCCACATGAATAGGACAATTCAGTAAATGCACGTCGGAGAAGAAAAAAGAACAAAAACCTTGAAGGGCAGCGGTCGGCCGGATATTCTCAAGACTTATTAATTCGCAGAGTTTTCAAACTTATTAATTCTGAATTCTATTATGCACTAGGCCCAAACTTCTCCTCAAAAAAAAAATTACACCGTCTTACCTCGTAAAAATCTGTTTATATCCATGCGACTGATCTTAACAATACTCAAAAACACTGTTTTCAAATAAAATACCAGAGTCTTCAACGCACAAAGGGAACCGCACAGTCTTCAACAAGGATCGCACAAGCTATTTTTCTCGAAAGAATATCCTGGTCCGGCTGTCTGTCTTTAAAACTCAGTATCACTTCGTTGGCAACCTCTTCACTAATGATTCCTCGTGCTCGGCGAAACTTTAGTATGTCCAACAAGACATCCTCTGAAAATTCTGGATGGAACTGAATACCAAGTACAGTGTTTCCAACAGCAAATATTTCAATATTTGTCTTGGCAGAATAACCCAAAACAATGCCGCACTGCTCCAAGTCTCGTTCGTTGTTCTGCAAATCTCATACACGATGTTTACATCCCGCTACTTTACCACAAGTCCATTGTACATAGCAGATTCATGTTTACAGCCTCAACCCAAAACAGGAGTAACGCAATCGATGCACATATGTAATACAAATGCCTCAAATAACGCACCGAATAGCATAACGAACATCACATGCATACCACGTGTTTTTCAGAAGGGAGTTATAGCATACAACCTTCAAAGGCCGGTGTTTAAAAACATTCAATGCACAGAATTGATGCCATACATATGGCAATCAATGTATTAACGCATTAATGTAGAACGCAACACCATACGTCAACATAAAGCATATGCACTACTCTTCAAGCACACAACCTTTATGGTCTTTAATTCAACGTATTACCAAGAATTCAACGAACAAACCTTCAACGCATACAATTTGTAGGAGCAACCAATTCAACGCAGCTATGATTTCAAGGACTCCTATGAAGAGATGAAAGCAAGCATTGTTGTCCAAAGGGCTATTCATATACCAACACATCGGATTTTAGCACTGAAGAAAATAAATACTTTTGAGAAGGAAAAACGGAACCAGCTATTAAATGAGATTCGAACACTATGTGAGGCACCACATGTGAAAGGCTTAGTGGAGTTTCATGGGGCTTTTTTTACACTCCTGCATCTGGACAAATCAGCATTGCTTTAGAATACATGGTCTTGCCAACTTTCACGTACAAAATCAAATTGTTGAAACTGCAAGCACTGATATATCTCCTCCCTTCAAACAATAAACCCAACTCAGCTATCTCAAACTCCCATTGATAGGCTACAAGGAGCTACAGCCACTCAACAGTCCGACAGCTTCAAATCCCAAGTCCCGGCCATGCCAAACGAGGTTGTGGGTTTGTATAAACCGTGAAAACTTAGCTATTTCGTTCTTATCGGCGTCCCTTTCGAAGCCTTTTTAACTGGAATTTGACAACCTTTTGCTTTGTGAAATCGATCTATTGACCGCGCCGGTTTCCGAGGCCTTTGAATCCATCTCTCCATTTTCTCTTGTCTGACTACACAACTCCGGCAACGGGATTAAAGGAGTACACCCAAATATACTTCACTATGCAGTGGGGTTGTCTCTGATTTTCTTATCAGCAATTGCGGTTTAACACCTGAAGAAATGCGAAAGCCTTTAGGCATAACAGGAAATACCTTCATGCAAAGTCGACCCGGATTATGAAAGAAGTTTTGGAGTTGTTAAAAGGCTGCGGTTTGAATAAACTGTAAATGGGACAGCATGGACAGCGCTGGACAGGACAGCGCTTCTTTCAGGAACGTTCATGGGCAGTCCAGAGCGCAGGTACAGAGAGGGCAGGTATGAAACGTTTATGAGCAGTTACAAGGAGCGTTTCGTATGCAGAGAGCAGCGTATTAAATGCAGGTGGAGCAGCATAATTATCATGAAACGCTTGGCAGTCAGTAAATCGCAGATGGATCAGCGCTTTAAATGGGGCATTTATGGACAGAGCGCAGTGGTGACAGAGGCGTTATAAGGCAGCGCTTGAAAGGAATATGGCAGAGGGCCAGGACTGCTCACGACAGAGGAATGGCAGCGCTGAAACAGGTGGCTCACAGAAACGGGTGGCTCACAATGGAGCAGGGCAGGAGATCGCCCGCTCTGATACCATGTTAAACACACATGGACAACAAAGAGTAGGAAAGATAAATCATGTGAGTTCATTTTTATTAACATCAGATATACATTTATAGTACAAATATGTGACTCTTGGGTTTAAGATCCCAAGGTCTCTTGGACTGCTTAGTCTTTTCGGCTTCCACACTAACCCTTTAGGATTAGGTGTCCAACACGTTTAACAAATGGTAGATGACATGGTAACCAATGCTACATGTCACCTCAAGGGCATGCCTTGTTGGCACTAGGGCCACCTAACCATGCCATGTTATTTACTAGTTCCCACATAAAATACCTTTATGTTTATTAACATGCAGTTGTAACTTAAATAAATTATATTTACTATATAATCCTTTTATCCTGAAATTACTACATTTCTTCCAATAACTATATTATTTTATATTTTCATCTCCCCTTTATTCCAAATAAAATAAAAAATCATTTATTACCCTTTTCTTAGTTCATTCATCATACACTTTATTATTTATGATTTACTCCCAAGTCAAAATACTTGGACCACTTTCACAAAAAATATTAATTAAATAATTCTTTTTGGCCCCACCTTGTGGAGAGCCATGGAACTTACCCTTTACCTCTACACATGCTTTATCTTTGCAAAAGTTTTACTTTTGCACAGGCTTTGCCTTTACACATGCTTTACTTTTGCAAACTTTAAACTTAGTGCGCTTTTCACATGTTTTACTTATGCAAACTTTAAACTTGGTGATTTTTTCAAGCGGGAAGACTTATCACACACGGTTATAAACATTAATATATATACTACGCATTTATGGGAATTAATAAATATTGTTTCAAGAAATTAAAAGTTTATGTTATATATTTAAAGTCTTCACCAATTGTTTTTTTTTTTTCTGTAAGCTGAGGTAGAATTCTATTACTATAATAAAACTATGTACATATACGGGTTGCCACCCGCCCAACAGGGAAACCGGGTGGCCTTCGAAAGTATATAACCGCCATCCAGAAGAAGTATATGTTCAGTTTATCAAACCATACTAAAAACCCCTCTATTCTACGTAAAAACATACTAGTTACAGCTGGGAATATAACCATACTGTTCAGCACTGTAAACAAAAACATCTAATATCTCAAAATGGCAAAAAATTGCATGTAAAAACCTCTTGTCAACAGCTGCATTGGCTACTGCTTCATGGTACCACTCTTGGCTTCATTTTCTGTCTTAACCGCTATTCCACTTTCTTTGAACAACTGGATCAGCTGGTCCATCTTCCTATCCTGCATGAGAAGAGTCATTTGTATATTCTTCAGTTCTCTTTTAAGGGTAGGCACTCCTTGAGCTAGCTCCACCATTTCAACAGCTACTTGTTCCAGGGCCTTTGCAAGTAAACGTTTCATACCCCAATATACATGCAGTGACTGCTTATAAAGGGACATCCTCCCTCTAGTATGTCCTGGGTCAGGGAGAAAAGTCTCCCAATCTGCCATCTCAGGGTCAGATTGATCCTGCATTGCCTCTTCTTCTAACTGCTCTATAATCCTCCGAATTTTATAATTGGTTTCATTAGTGTAGGCTGCCTCTGCCTCCTGTAATTTCCTGCGCATATCCTTTTTGCCCCTCGGCCGACCACGAACCCCACTGCCTGAGCCATCCTCATAAGCTCGGTTCCCTCCACACCCTGCAATCTTCCCTCTACCCCGAACTCTTCCTCGCCCCCGTCGCCCTCGACCTCTACCTCGCTGTCCATCATCATCCTCTTCAGCATCCTCCAAGTCAACCTCCGTATCGTCCCTGGCTCCCTCCGGAGCCGAATGTCTCATCCACTTTCCAACCTTTCCTCCCGAGGTCGGCCGTTGTTGATCCTCTGCAAAAAACTCACGAATATCCACTTCAGGCTCTTCCGAATCTTCTGGTAGGTCCAGGTAAATGGGAGGCAAAGATTCATCAGCCACCTGCTTCCCTTTCTCTTCCATAGTTACTCCCTGACTACGTGTTCTCCGACCTTCACTTCGGGCTGGATTAGCTGCCATAACGTTACGCAACAATTCCGTAATCTTTTGCGACCAGTCCACCCGACTCTGTTCCAACAATATCACTAGACCTCTTTCCCTCTCTCGTCTTGTATGCAAGGTGGAATTGAACCTTACTCCCGATCGGCTAGACACAGATATGAGAGCTTCCGTTCTCCATCTACCGTCATGCATACTCATAACTCGTCCATGCAGCATTATAACCCCGCGCGACCACCTTCCCGCGTCAGTGTTAGTTATCTTCCAAGCCTGCTCGTTATTACACGTTTCAGGTCTTGGATCTTGATGTGATACGATCCCTGTCCTCCTGACGCCACCGCTCTCCCACCTCAGTACCTGCCCTGCATTCGTCCTTGGGATGAGCATGTCTTCGCATGCCTGCAGATACTCATACCGCCATATTGAAATTTTAACACCTCTATTCTTCAGACCTCCAATGTCATCATAAATGCGCCTGTCGTTTCCTTGCATAATCAGTATAGGGATGTAGCTAAGCAGTCCTATCAAACCCACTCGCCTCATGATTGTCTTGCCGTAAGATGGTTGCCAGCTCAACCCACCGCGGCTCCTCCTGTAATACAGCCCAACTGCCATCCAACACCCGATTCGATCCCCCACATGCCCAATTGGCTAAGTAATCGGCCGCCCTATTGCCACATCGCAAAACGTGATTGATTGTAATATAGTCTATCAGCCTCATCAGACCTTGGATATCCTGTATAATCACAACCGTCCTCCAGCTCTTTGCAACGTGGTCCCAGGTTTTGCCCCCCTGTAGTTTCCATAACATTTCTATCACAAGTTGGGAGTCGCCCTCGATATTGAGGTTCCGATATCCATTCCGTGCGGCAATGCGAATACCATGATAAACTCCCCATAGCTCTGCTTCATTATTTGACATTTCGCCTCCCCATTCAGCATAGGCCCATTTTGAGATGCCCCTGCTATCACGGAAAATACCACCCCACTCGGCTTCCCCAGGATTGCCCTTTGATGTGCCATCAAAGGACAATTTAATTCGGTGGTCTCCTGGAAACCGAAAATGATTTGGGCTCTGCATACTATACCGACTACGCCTATCAGTGTTGGGATATAACATTGTAAAATCTATGTTCAATTGGGTTATTATGCGTTGCTCGTCCAAATTTAATTTCCAATCCTCCTCACGCCAAGTTTCAGACAAGATCGTCTCTTTAATCGAACGGCAGACCTCATCCCATATTCTTGCTACATGGCAACTTCGATCTTTAAAAATACGACGGTTACGTTCTTTCCACACCTCCCAAATTACGAAACCAAGCGCCAAACTCCAAATCCTCCTAATCAGTTTGCTTTGAAAATTTCCTTTACCCCATTGTAAAATGGTATTCCTTAGGCTATCAGGATCCCGATTCACCTGCCCAAAGAGAACTCGAAGTTCTTCCCACAAACTCTGAGTATACACACACCTATTCAGTAAGTGTTCCTGGTTCTCGAAATCGTTATTACATAGATAACACCGAGATGGACCAATTATTCCTCGTTTCTGCATATGATCCCACGTCAAGATCCGTCCTCTACATACTAACCATGCGAAAATTGTTACTTTTGGCCACCATTTCGCGTCCCAAATATTTTTCCAATCCACTGGTTCTGCCTCTCGATCCTCCCTTGTAAACCAGTAATAAGCTTCTTTAACTGTGAACATACCTTGCGTGGCCTTACCCCATCTTAGGATATCATTGCCTGTCCGTATCTTAATTTTCCTCGAGTCTAATTCTCTGATAAACAGTAGTTGAGTCTCAGGACTGATTCTCTCATCCCATTCAGTCGGTCTTTTCCATATCCTCCACACTTCATTCAATTCAGCCGGTCTCCAGTAATCCTTAACATATTCCATTCCCTCTTGTTGCGCGCCTGCTTGAAGTTCTTGTAGAGTTGGGTTGCGCTCCAGCTTCTCACGTTGTTGCCATCCATCCGTCCAAAACCTTGCTAGGTTACCCTCCCGGATTTCCCAAAATGCAAAATTCCGGACCAAATCTTTGTTGCTTCTTGCGAGCTCCCAAATTTGGGATCCTCTTGGAGTTTCTACTATCCGGAGGCGTCCTTCCAGCGAGCCTGGCATATTGTATTTTTTATTCCAGATGCGTTTCCATATATCCACACACCCCTGCACCCATCTCCACCATAACTTCGCTCCTAAAACCTTATTCACTATTTCCAAATCTCTAATAGAAAGGCCTCCGTCCTCCTTCCGTCTGATTACATGCTGCCATGAAACTAAGGTCCATTTGCGTTGCTGTCTTGGACCCCCCCAAATAAATTTACCCAGGATTTCTCTTAATTTACAAAAAACTCCCTTAGGAGCAGACATAATTGACAATGGGTATATAGGAATGGATAGTAATACTGATTTTAAAAGAACAACCCGACTTGCTAAATTCAGCGTTCTAAACGACCAATTATGTAATCTTTTCTGGATCTTATCAAGTAAATTTTGCCAATTTTTTATTCGCTTGGGATTACTATCTAACTGAATACCTAAGTATTTTGTAGGTAATTATCCCTGTCGAAAACCTAACACGCGAGTTAAATGGGCCTTAACAGCTTCAGGTGAGTTGAAGATAAAAGTACAAGATTTATCATTGTTAATCGTCATACCTGAAGCATTCATAAAAACTTCTAAGATATGTTTGAAGCCCCTTACCTCTCTTAGCGATGCTTCACCAAACAACATCAAGTCATCAACAAACTGCTGATGCGTTATGATTAAATTCGCCCCCCATAATCTAATGCCTTTGATTCTTCGGGCCCTGACCTCCTGCTTAATTTGCCTGCTTAATCCTTCCATTGCTAATATGAACAGGAATGGCGAGATTGGATCCCCCTGCCTGATACCCCTGGTGGCATTAAACGTATCAGTAGGTATCCCATTAAGCAATATGGAGAAGTTCGGAGTGGAGACCAGACTACTTATCCAATCGATCCATCTGCTTTCAAACCCAAAAGCTTGAAGAACCGCTCTTAGATAATCCCAATTCAAACGATCATATGCCTTAGATAAATCAAGCTTCATAAGCATCCCTTTCTTCTTTCTCTGTTTTAAAGAATGGATGACTTCCTGGGATACCACTATACCATCCAAAATTTGCCTACCTTCCACAAACCCAGTCTGCTCAGGCGCAATCAAATTGGGTAGGAGAGGTTTCAGCCGTTTCGCTATCACTGTAGATATAATCTTATATATGACATTGCAGAGGGCTATGGGTCTGAAACCCTGTGGTTCTTCAGATGTGTTACTCTTAGGAATCAAAGTGAAAAAGGTTGAGTTAATACCTGGCCAGACCTGCTGTCTGATTCTTGATTCCTCCACTGCGTCCAGGATGTCTTTTCCTATAAAATGCCAGCTCGCCTGGAAGAATTCAATTGTATATCCATCCGGCCCGGGAGCCTTATTCTTAGCCATGTTCATCACAACCTCCTCTACCTCTTCCAGAGTGACTGCCCGCATTAATGCCTTATTCTGTTCTGTTGTAATTAGCCTTGGTATCTCTCTGCAGATATTATTAATGGCCTCCCCTCGATCCCTATGAGTTTCCGTGAGCACCCCCTTGAAGTAATCCACTAGAGTCTTTGCAATACCTACCTGCTCTACCTCTCTTTCGCCCTCCGCATTCTTGATAGAAAAAATTCGATTTCGCTGTCTATGTTGAATCATAGCTTGATGAAAAAAATTTGTATTCCGTTCGCCTACCCTTAACCACCGGACCCGTGATTTTTGTTGCCACAAAATCTCCTCTTGTTTGCGACGTTCCTCCAACTGGCTGAGAATCCGCCCTTCCTCCCTACTATTGTCTTCATCTCTGCCTTCCAATATTATTTTCTGCTGGATATCCTCCATTTCTCCTTCCAGCCTCTGCTTAGCTTCCAAAATGTGCCCAAATTCTTTCCGATTCCATTCTTTAATTCTCTGTTTCAATTCTTTAAGCTTCAACTGAACTGTATGCATTCTCCCTTTCCCTCTACTAGTACATTGATTCCACCAGGTTTCCATTTTTTGAATGAATTGTGGATCCCTCAGCCAAAAAGATTCAAAACGAAAAGGTTTTTTCCCTTTGATCTGCTTAATATCGACCTCCAACCGAATGGGCCAATGATCTGAACCGATGTTAGGAAGAATCTTAGCTTCAATAAACACATCTCTATTCAAAATTTGCTCTGATAATAAAAATCGATCCAATCGAGAGGCAATCTGGCTCTGTCCTCCTCGGCGATTATTCCAAGTATGTACACCATTGATTGTATGTATATCTACTAATCCTAGATCCCTGATCAAATCATTAAACTCTTCCATACTCGGAGCTTCTCTCCTTACCCCCCCTCTCTTCTCCCCTAGATGCCTAATTAGATTAAAATCCCCCCCTATCATCCATGGGAGATTTGGAATGAGAAGTCGCAGAGTACGGAGGTTCCTCAGGAAATCTTGCCGGTCGCTATGATTATGAGGCCCATATACCCCTGTGAACAAAATTCTTTCCCCCATCCCGACTAGTCGAAACCGACCTGAAAGTATTCTAGGGAAGGAAAGCCAACTCTCAAAAATTACCTCCTCAGGATTCCACAACACGGCCAATCCCCCTGCTGTCGCTGTTGCATCTAAAGCCATAACCTCATATCCTAGCTTCATTTTCTTGACAATTTCTTCCATCTGTTGACTAGCCACTTTCGTTTCCTGAACTACCATAATGCTTGGCTTATCTTTCTTCACTCGTTCCTTCAAATATCTCTGTTTCCCTTGACTATTAAGTCCCCGAATATTCCAACTTAAAACAATCATTTAAAACTTTCGAGGAGTCTGAAGAAATACCTCGGACAGAGGTATCACCCGGCCGGAGTTTACCAGAGTCTCGCCCACTGCTTGGATAGATTCATGCAATGTTCGTCTGCCTTTTTTCCTTCCGGGCTTACCTTGATTATCACCTTCGAGAATTTGGGAGTCCTGATTATCATACACCATCCTAGGGTCCAAACAACCAGCCATCTTTTCCTTATACCGTTGAAAGGTTTCCTTGTATAATTGTTTCTCTTTCTCTGGAATGAACCGCTCATCCAATTGTTTCCAATCCGTAAGTAACCGCTTCATGATGATTTCTTCCTCTGTACCTCCTTCTTTGACAACTTCCTTCCCCTTCTTGGCTTGTTCTGTATGTTTAACATTTCGTGCCCCTTCCTCTCCTTCCGGCTCTCGACTGGGGCTTCTACTTTTCCTCTTGCCATCCTTAATGATTTCCATCGGCGCAACCACAGTATTCTCCTGGTTCTGTAGAATTGGGTTGGTTTCAGTACAGTCTGTCCCCTGATTTCCTTCGTCTGCCTGTGTTTGAAGAATATTATATTGATTTTGACTTTCGGGTATTGTGTTCCTTTCCTGGGAGTGGATTTTAGGATGCCCAGGAGTAGGTCTTCTTCTCCTCTGGACCTCTTGAAACTCATATGCTTCCCCTACGCTTCGTTCAGTGGTTCGAAGGCCCTCTGGCGTATCCTTTGTCCCTGGCTGTTCATTACTTTGTGGGCAGTCCCTTGCGAGGTGGCCATAAACATGGCAGCGTCGACAGCGAAATGGTATATGTTCATAATCGATAGGCTGTTGCCAAATTTCATCCTGATACTCAAGCTCAATGGATTCCGGTAAAGGAGCTGAGATATCCATATACACACAAATCCTAGCATACGACGTATATTTCCCCCTTTTTGTGGTCTCTGCCACCTTCACAAAAGTGCCAATTGAATTCCCAATGCCTTCTAATATCTCTGGATCCCAAAATTCATCTGGTAACCCAAATAGACGAACCCAGATAGGTGAAGCCTTGATTTTCTCTGCCTCTGGGTTGTATCGATCTTCCCAATACCGTGTAAACAGTCCCGCATTATTCATGAAGTAGGGTCCCTCCTCAAAAACCTTGGCCTTGTCCTGTAAATTTGCAAAAATGACTGTAAAAAACCCCTTAGCACCCAATTTGAGCTCAATATGTCCCCGTGGTTTCCATCGTTGTTGGATCCATCTCGTGAGATCCCTTTCAGAAGGCCAATACCCAATAAATTTACAGATTAACGCATGATCACGCATGTAACATCGATATTCCTCCAATTTGTTATTCGGAATGACATACCTGGGTTTCTTCTCGGCCCTTGGAAGGCATTTATTAACCAGTCGTGCTTGCCATTGGTTCCCCATGACTGGGTGAGCATCACCTGCATCCGTCATTCGCCCATTCGCTGTACTATTTCCAGAATGACCCATCATTACGTCCCTAAAGGAGGGGATTTCACCCCTCCCCTGCCTTGCCTCCATTGCTGGACTCAATCTGTCAAAAGATCTCAGTTTGAAGACTGTGCCGCAAAAAATCGTCCTAAAATATTGCACAAGTAAACCCTTGTGCTAAGTTACCTTTGGAACCTTGTGCAAATAAAGATCAGAGCGCTTTACACTTACCAAGTAAAAACATGAAATTTAATTTGTGAATACTACCTTCTTCCACATAGTGCATGACTCTAACACACCAATAATATAAGGGAAAAAGTTAAGATTCCCACCAAATGAGTGAGAGTGTATTTATGAATAAATTTAATATTTACACCAAATGAGGGAGAGAGTGCCTTTATTGAATTTAGACTTAAACTAAACATAAATAATATTTAAATATTTCCATGTGGAGTACATCCATAATAATAAATTTGTCCATCTATATAGTATGTGTGAAGTTAAGCCTAATTATCTACTTAGGCTCTAAATTTTTCTTACATGTATCAAAGCAACTCTATTTCTTTCCACATAACCCAAAAAGGAATTTACAGTTAGAGAAATTATATGACCATGATATTTATTAATTCCTTAACATAGCCATATTATGCCTTAACTTCTGATATTTCGTTAGGACTTAAGACATTTCAACCCAATTATAATTTGGATTTTACCTAGGTGAAATAGAATGCAAAATAAATCATCTAGACTCTCGAAGGACATTTACACCCATATGCCATGCATGTGCTCATGCGAAAGTAAGTATCATTAGATGCAATGGAATTTAATAAATAGGGGTGATCATTCCTAGATTCATGATACTCCAAATGGCTCTTAACCTTTATGACCTATCAAAGGCTCTTTAATCTTTTGAACTGGAACATGTGTATATTCACCAATATTTATTTAACTGGCTCTAAAAGCCCCAAATTATTTTACAACAAGTTTACAAACTTCCAACTTAACATTAGTTATAAAATACTACACAACAATATCATTTCATTGACACAAAGAGGATTTCACACTTATTTAGTTCATAGTAGCTTGCAAAAAACTAAAGAAAGGACAACCACACTCTACCTAACCTTAGGCACAACTACGCTGCAATTGCTTATAGCTAGCCACCCTCGAGTTGGATCCAATGTCTAAAGGATGCTTTAATGAGGGAAATGAAATGGGGATTTAACTTGGATTATGGAGTATGAAGGTCATTCTCCTTCATTGGCAGGAAAAAAGAATGCTTCTTCTCAAGCACTGAGTCTAGACATATCACACAACAAATATATGGAAACTAGGGGCCTGCACAACACAAAAGGAAGTCCCTTTATTGCTTCCTATGGTCCCTTGATGATTCTCCTTCTTTCAATGCTTCAATTGCATAAAATAATCAAACATTTGATTTTTTCTTAGTCTACATAACTCAAATTTAGGGCTTTCTCACTCTTTCCCTTAACTAAATTCAATTCGAGCATGGACCCTTGAGCCCAAATTCTAATACAATTTTATAGGCCATGGGTCCACAAGGGATTTGAGTTCACACTCATAGTTCAAGTCTCCTCCTTTGTCACTTATCTCCCATTGCTTAAAAAAATATTTCTCTTGCTCCTCACAAGCATTACATTACATATGAGAGGTTCAGGGTCCCCTTCTCGGGTTATAGAATCAATTAGCACTCTTCCATATCGTATGTAGCCCATACTGGTAGTATGGTACCTCCTCCCCCATCTCTCTCATAACTACTTGTCAGTTACGTAGATCAACTAGAACATCAAGGTTCATAAACAATAATTTTAGGAAATATGGGAAACTTCCCAATCTCCCTTATAAGATTCGTTAAGCAAACTACACTTTTAGAGATCAACATCCATATAGGATTTTTCTCCTCTTCAACTTTAGTACTTTATAATTTAAATCAACAAAATATTTACATCAAACAATTTTGGCCATATATCCATGTTGGCTTTCCAACATCATAATCTTTAATTGCATTATAAAACTTGGGGGATTATAAAAAGGGATATTACACTCCAGCTTTCTATCTCACATAAACCCCCAAAGGTAATGTTGCATGATTCATGTTTGAAATTCGATTCAATGAGAAGAAGACAAGAATCCTATGTTAGCGTCCACATGGTTTTCGTCCAGTGACAACTTGGAGTAGTTGTTATGACAATGACCTAGGTTCAAATCTTGGTGGGAATACTCTTCCTCTAATTGGGTTTTCCATATGTGGTTGAATATTGTTGATGTAGTCTTTAGGTATGTTATTGTATGTCTATGGTGAGGTACTAACAACCCTTATTCTTCACTTAAGTGTGTGTGTGTTGGAAATAATACTGAGAGGGGGGGTTGAATCAGTATTATCAGATCAATAAAACTTTTTCAATACTCAGAAACATATACGCTACTTCAGTTAAGTGAACCAACGTGTACACGCTACTGTGTCTAAAGCAACCAGCGTATAACCAGAAATCTTATGATTCAGTCAGTTTATCTTCAGTAAATGCATCAAGACATTATTAACCATATTAAAAGTAAACAGGTGCAGTATAACAGAAAAGATCATCACACAAAAGCCACACACATGAACACCATGATATAAGGTGGAAACCCAATGTGGGTGAAAACCACCTGCCGCAAGTCGTCTCTATATTTCTTTAATAAGAAACTTCAGTTTACAATCTTTTGTACTGGTGCAGCCTTATACCACTACGCAGGCTACAACCTGCAGAAGGCTACAACCTTCTCTCGTTTTCCAAACTCTCCTGGAAGGGAGCTCCAACCCCCCTTGCTCTTGTACTAGCTAAGATACTAGTACGTAGGTGCTGGCCTACAATCTTCTTTCCTTCAGGTACCACTTTTCATCAATTTTCAGATTGGATACTCCTGAAGCACAACATTACAATCTGAAGACCACGATTCATTCACTTTTCATAACAAATCATTGAAGCACAAAACAACCAATACTAGCATCATCAATCTTTGAATCACTGAACCACTGAAACCCTGTCAACACCCAGTCACCAGAACACAGAGCAGACTACAGAACTCTGCAATAACAGTCAGACCCAACTACAACCCAAAAATTAAGCTTCAAAAGATATACGCTACTTCAATGAAACCAACCCGCGTATACATGCGCTTTTACCAAAGACAACCTGCGTACAGATCTAAAAATAATTTCTCATAACTTGCAGTTGTACCAGACATCAGTCATACCCAGAACATAACATTGCGTCAGTATGCAGATCTAAAAATACGCATAATCAACCATATAAAGATAGTTCATTTCAAACAATTTGATCCCGATCTATCCTTAGATCTAGTCTTCCATCAACCGGTGTGATCTCTCCTTAGCTCAGATCAAGCAATGTATCATCAACCCAGAACCTGCATACTAGATTTCTTTCTTCATTAGATATTCAAGAATTTTTCAATACAATTGCCTAATGATCTTCTTCTCCTTATATAGCCTTAGGCCCTTCTCAATACCACGGTCCAAAACCATAGTAATACAATACCATCAACTTCAAAACTCGGGATCAACACGACTGTCGAGATACCTTGGTCCAAAAACATAGGCTCAAGTACCGAGGACTAACTACCACGGACCAAAGGGAAGCTTCTCGACATGTACGCTCTTTTCTGTTCATGAAACTGCGTGTATACGCGACTTCGTATATAGCGAGCCTGCATATCCGCGACTTAGTATATAGCGTACCTGCGTGTATACGCAACTTGGGCTTAATGAACCTGCGTATATGAAATTTCTCTTCATTCTTGTAGTCTAGACTGAGATCTATCATCAAAGAGAGTTGCCATCAAGGACAACACCTGTACCGTAGCGCCACACCTGTGCCAAAATGCCAACAATCTCCCCCTTTGGACTTGATGGCAACCCCAAGATCCTTAGAATCATTCTCCCCCTTTGTCATCAAGGGCAAAGGGCTGTGCTCCCCCTGTGATCATGCTGATATCTCTGCTCTGCTGTGCTGAACATGCTCCCCCTGACTGTAGGCAAGATCTGCAAAAGATGTTCTTCAAAAAGAACCAAGACTTATACATCATAAAAGGACCTTCCTATCACCAAAAGACTCAATACATACATCCATATTCCCAACCAAGGGAGGATACATCAGAAATTTACATATAACAACCAATTACATTACATCATTCATCCCAGGCATAGTGGGGAAACCAACATAGGCCGTTACATGACCTTGACATCATAAAAGAGATATCACAAAAGAGATACATGACATAGAGACGAAAGATCTAGACCAAGACTTATGAAAGTCACCAGCAGCATCTGATAATCATCTTTTAGATCAGCAACCAAGATTTCCTTCTGTGCTCCTTCTCCTGAAACCAACAATAGTTGTGAACTAGAACCAAAAACATCTAAATGCAAACAATGCTTTATTAGACTTTAAGCTGCTCCCCCTGAAACTGTGCCTGTTGCACCCCCTGAAACTATGCCTGAAGGACTCTGGCATACCCATCTCAGACCTTCTCTAACCAGAGTCTGCCCTTGCTGTTCAGAACTCCATATACGCGACTTCACCTGCAGAAATCAGCGTATGTACGCGGATATCCCTTATACAACACGCGTACACCAACTTTTCTTTAGAACAGACAAGCTTCAACAGCAGGATGAAGCATCAACTACTCCCAGCTTTTGTCTGAGATATTCAAAAGTCTCCCTGGGCAGTGGTTTTGTGAGAATATCAGCAACTTGTTCTTTAGAAGAAACATACTCCAACTTGACCTTTTGTTCAAGCACTTGTTCCCAGAGGAAGTGATACTTGATTGGTATGTGCTTGGTCTTTGAATGCATGACTGGATTCTTTGAAATGCTGATTGCACTTGTATTATCACATAAGATAGAGACAGGTGGAGTGCAAGTGATTTGAAAATCCTGCAAGGTCTGCATCATCCAAAGAAGTTGTGTGCAACAAGATGCCGCAGCCACATATTCTGCTTCAGCTGTAGATAAAGCAATCGAACTCTGTTTCTTGCTGAACCAAGATACTAATCTGGAACCCATGAAGAATGCACCACCACTTGTGATTTTCCTGTCATCCACACTTCCGGCCCAATCTGCATCTGTGTAAGCATGAAGAGTGAGATCTGTATCTCTAGGATACCATAGGCCATAGTTTTGAGTCCCTTGAAGATACTTGAAGATTCTTTTGACTGCCTGAAGATGAGTTTCCTTTGGGTTGGCTTGAAATCTTCCAACAATTCCTACTGCATGCATAATGTCTAGTCGGGTACCTGTCAAATAAAGCAAACTCCCAATCATGGATCTATAAGTTGGTTGATGAACTGCTGTTGATTCATCATTTGTGCTGAGGATGCATCCTGTAACCATGGGGGTACATACTGGCTTTGAATCTTCCATGCCATACTTCTTCAAGATCTGCTTGAGGTACTTGGTTTGAGACAAGAAAATACCTCCTTCATTTTGTTGGATTTGCAATCCAAGAAAGTATGTCAATTCTCCAAGTAATGACATTTCAAATTCTTTCTGCATAACCAAGGCAAAGTTTTGACTCATAGCCTCTTCATTGCTGCCAAAGATAATATCATCTACATACACAACAAGTATTAGCAATTTGTTATTTTCAACTTTCATATAGAGATTGCTATCTGCTGATCCTTTTGAAAAACCTTGTTGGTGAAGATATTTGTCCAACCGATAGTACCAAGCCCTTGGAGCTTGTTTGAGACCATAGAGAGCCTTTTTCAATCTGCATACAAGGTTTGGATCATTCCCAAGAATGAAACCATCTGGCTGCTCAATATATACTTCTTCTTCTAAGTCTCCATTCAGAAAGGCTGATTTCACGTCCATTTGAAATACCTTGAAGTTTTGAAAGCTTGAGAGAGCAAGGAACATTCGGATGGCCTCAAGTCTTGCAACAGGAGCAAAGGTCTCTTCAAAATCTATTCCTTCTTGCTGTGCATACCCTTTACAAACAAGTCTGGCCTTGTTTCTAATTACTTCTCCATTTTCATTCAATTTATTTTTGAAGACCCATTTTGTCCCTATGACATTCTTATCTTTTGGTCTAGGAACCAATTCCCAAGTGTTGTTCTTTTCGATCTGCTCAAGTTCTTCATCCATTGCTTTGACCCAACATTCATCTTTGCATGCCTCTTTCACATTTTGTGGTTCAGTGGAAGAGAGTAATGCCAAATAGCTTGAAGCTTCTGCAATTGTTCTTCTTGTTTGTACTCCTGCTTCTTTCTGCCCCACAATCTGAGATTCTGGATGATTCTTTTGAACATATCTGGATGGAGTCTTCTCTTCTATTCGTGTCTGCTCCTCTGGTTCTTCTTGAGGTTCTTCTTCTTCTTGAGGTTCTTCTTCATCATTCTATCTTTGAGGGTAGCCTTCATCTTCTTCGATGTCTTCATGATGAACTTGCCTAGGAATGTATCCCTTCTCATCAACCACAACATCAATGTTGTCGACAATTCTGCCAAGTCTTTTATTGTAGCACTTGTATGCTTTGCTATGTGGAGAATAACCAAGAAGAATGCCTTCATCTGCTCTTGGTTCAAGTTTGCCAAGTTGCTCATCAGTATTCTTAATAAAACATTTGCTCCCAAAGATTTTGAACTGCTTCACCGAAGGAGTCTTATCACACCAGAGCTCATGAGGAGTTTGAGTGCTGTTTACTCGGACATTTGTTTTGTTGAGAATAATAACCGCAGCATGTGCAGCTTCACCCCAGAAAGTTGCGGGAGTACCTGATTCATCAAGCATAGCACGAGCCATTTGTTGGATTGTTCTGTTCATTCTTTCCACAACTCCATTTTGCTTAGGAGTTCTAGTTGTAGAGAATTCTCTTCTTATCCCATGTTCTTCACAGAAATCGAAAAATTCATTCGAGGTAAACTCCCCACCTCTGTCAGATCCGAGGCACTTAATTTTGTGTCCTGATTCATTTTCAGCCAAGGCTTTGAAGGATTTGAATTTTTCGAATGCTTCATCTTTGTGCTTCATAAGTCCTAACCAGACAAACCTGGAGAAATCGTCAATGAATAATATCAAATATTCTTCTCCTCGAGGTGTTCTTTTTCTGAATGGACCACATGTATCTGTATGAACTAGCTCAAGAGGCATGCTAGCTGATCCTTCCTTCTCAGGAAAATTAGTTCTGGTTTGCTTTCCAAACTGACATGATTTGCATATGGTGTTGTCTGGAATTTTGATATCTGGAAGATCACGAACTACCTGATATTTGCATGCTTTCCTTATTTGTGGAAAGCTTAGATGCCCCAACCTCCGATGCCATAGCTAGTGTTCATCATTCTTGCTCAAATAGCATTGTTGTTGTCTTTCTTCAAATATGTATAGATTATTTGGAGTCCTTCTTCCTTTGATCACTGTTTCACCTGTATCAAGATCACGAACACAACATCCATTTGATCTAAATATTACCTCTGTTCCTTGATCGCACATCTGACTGACACTCAGAAGATTATGCTTCAATCCATCAACATACAAAACATTTCCATCTTTGACCTTCTCTTTCAATGGAGCAACGCCTTTTCCTTTTATGGCTGCAGAGATATCGTTTCCAAAAGAAACTTTCTTTCCCTTTTCTAATGTGGTATATGATTCAAGTTTTTCTTTGTCCCCTGTCATATGCTTCGAACATCCGCTGTCAATGTACCATAGACTTTCTTGACCTTCTGCATAAAAGGCTATCCCACATCTTTCTGGTTGCGGTTCCTTTATTCTCCATGTTCTGACATTTGAGGTTTGTTCCTTCTGAGTTGTCTTCCAGAACCTGCTCTTGCATTCAGAGTCTTCATGACCAAAGTTATTACAAATAGAGCATTCAACTTCATTTTCAAGAACCGAAAAGTTGTTATAAGTCCTTTTCATGGTTCCAGTCATACTTCTTTGCTTTTGAGCTTCTCTAGTCATGATTGTCTTGTAGGAAACACATTGAGCTGCTTTGTGATCGAAGTTATGGCAAGAAAAACATTGGCCATTAAAGAAATTTCTCCGATAATCAGATCTATCATCCAACCGATTGTAGCTTCTATTGACATCCATTCTTGGGGCAAATTTGGAAGATTTTACCTGTGGCTGATTGTAGCTTCTGTTTGTCCTTAAGGCAGCTTGTCCCCGAATTTCTTGATAGTCTTTATTTGTTCTTGAGGTAAACTGTCCCTGATTCACCTGATGACTTGTATTTGGTCTTTGCTCGCTCCTCCTTGTTGCATCAAGATAACTTTTAGAGGTAGAAGCTTGAGATGTTTCTCCATTATATCCCAGACCTGTCTTGATCAGAGGAGAACGTTGCACATTGATAATATCATCCAAGGTTTCAGATCCTTTAACAAATTTAAGATTAATCGCTTTTGTTTTCTCAATCTCCTTTCTAAGACAAACAATCTCACATTCCAATTTTTCAAGATGTTTTTCCTTTTCTGCCAGTTGACATTGTAGAGAATCAATAATAGCACTTTTCTCTTCTAAGCAAACTTTGAGATTATTCATTTCTTCATAAAAGCCTTCTACATCTATAGCATCCATGTAGTCATCATCTTCAAAAGCCATTAAGAGTTTATATCTATAGCCCTGTTCATCTTCGTCACTATTTGAAAGACCATCACTATCTTCATGAGTGTAATAGCTTTTCTTCTTTTCATTCTGTTTCTTGTTCCATTTAACAGGTTCCTTTCCCTTGTCATTCTTATCTTTGTGAGGACATTTGGCAGCATAATGACCTACTCTTCCGCAAGCAAAGCATTTAAAAGGTAGCTTACCTCTGAACCTTCCAAAGCCCCTTTGAAGATTTCTGACAAAATTTGATTCTTCTTCTTCATCTTTTGGCACGTGACTTGCTTCATAATAATCTTCTTTGCCTGAAGCCTTGAAAGCAGCTTCTCTTCTGTCTGATGGACCTCCTTTTCTCATTTCATAAGCAGTTAGAATTCCGTGAAGCTGAGACATAGTAAGAATTTGTAGATTTTCTTTTTCTTCTATTGCAGACACTTTAGATTCAAATTTGGGGGACAATGATCTTAGAACCTTTTCAACCACAATAGCCTCTTTTATTTCTTCACCCAATTTTTTCATGCAATTAACAATCTCATCTACCCTAAGGAAATAGTTAGCCACATTTTCATCATTATACATTCTGAGAGTCTCATACTTAATCCTGAGAGTTTGAAGTTTAGCACGCTTTACCTGTTCGTCTCCTTCATAGCTCGTGACAATTTTGTCCCATATTTCTTTTGCGGATTTATAGTGCATTACCTTCATGAATTCCGATTGGGATATACATCCTAATAGAGTACTGACTGCTTTCGCATTTGTTTCATACTTCTTTTTCTCGGCTGGATCTGTAGGAGTAGCTGAAGGAAAAGTGTAGCCTGTCTCTACGATGTCCCAAACTTCTGTACCCAGAGATTGAAGATAGGCAGTAACTCTTACCTTCCAATAATTGAAGTTTGTCCCATCAAAAACCAGTGGCCTGATTGATGCTTCTCTCTCGTAGTTGCTCATGATGAACGATCTGCCTTCAAGCGATCAAGCTTCTCTGAAGGACCTGCTCTGATACCAATTGTTGGAAATAATACTGAGAGGGGGGGGTGAATCAGTATTATCAGATCAATAAAACTTTTTCAATACTTAGAAACATATACGCTACTTCAGTTAAGTGAACCAACGTGTACACGCTACTGTGTCTAAAGCAACCAGCGTATAACCAGAAATCTTATGATTCAGTTAGTTTATCTTCAGTAAATGTATCAGGACATTATTAACCATATTAAAAGTAAACAGGTGCAGTATAACAGAACAGATCATCACACAAAAGCCACACACATGAACACCATGATATAAGGTGGAAACCCAATGTGGGTGAAAACCACCTGCCGCAAGTCGTCTCTATCTTTCTTTAATAAGAAACTTCAGTTTACAATCTTTTGTACTGGTGCAGCCTTATACCAGTACGCAGGCTACAACCTGCAGAAGGCTACAACCTTCTCTCGTTTTCCAAACTCTCCTGGAAGGGAGCTCCAACCCCCCTTGCTCTTGTACTAGCTAAGACACTAGTACGTAGGTGCTGGCCTACAATCTTCTTTCCTTCAGGTACCACTTTTCATCAATTTTCAGACTGGATACTCCTGAAGCACAACATTACAATCTGAAGACCACGATTCATTCACTTTTCATAACAAATCATTGAAGCACAAAACAACCAATACTAGCATCATCAATCTTTGAATCACTGAACCACTGAAACCCTGTCAACATCCAGTCACCAGAACACAGAGCAAAATACAGAACTCTGCAATAACAGTCAGACCCAACTGCAACCCAAAAATTAAGCTTCAAAAGATATACGCTACTTCAATGAAACCAACCTGCGTATACACGCGCTTTTACCAAAGACAACCTGCGTACAGATCTAAAAATAATTTCTCATAACTTGCAGCTGTACCAGACATCAGTCATACCCAGAACATAACATTGCGTCAGTATGCAGATCTAAAAATACGCATAATCAACCATATAAAGATAGTTCATTTCAAACAATTTGATCCCGATCTATCCTTAGATCTAGTCTTCCATCAGCCGGTGTGATCTCTCCTTAGCTCGGATCAAGCAATGTATCATCAACCCAGAACCTGCATACTAGATTTCTTTCTTCATTAGATATTCAAGACTTTTTCAATACAATTGCCTAATGATCTTCTTCTCCTTATATAGCCTTAGGCCCTTCTCAATACCACGGTCCAAAACCATAGTAATACAATACCATCAACTTCAAAACTCGGGATCAACACGACTGTCGAGATACCTTGGTCCAAAAACATAGGCTCAAGTACCGAGGACTAACTACCACGGACCAAAGGGAAGCTTCTCGACATGTACGCTCTTTTCTGTTCATGAAACTGCGTGTATACGCGACTTCGTATATAGCGAGCCTGCGTATCCGCGACTTAGTATATAGCGTACCTGTGTGTATACGCAACTTGGGCTAAATGAACCTGCGTATATGAAATTTCTCTTCATTCTTGTAGTCTGGACTGAGATCTGTCATCAAAGAGAGTTGCCATCAAGGACAACACCTGTACCGTAGCGCCACACCTGTGCCAAAATGCCAACAGTGTGGGGCGAGTTGATATTATTTTTGGGCTTATCATTCGTAAGAAGGTGGTTCCTATTTAAAAGAAAGAACCCTCCACCAGTCACATTGATTTAGATTATAGAAAAAAATAGTACTAACAATCACCTAGGAACTTAGATCAATACATTGCTACTTGTATTCACATTGCCTCGACCATTTTTCATGGGTTTACTAATTGCATATCAAAATCTTCATGACTAGGCTACAATTTTGACACAATGATTACCAAGTTGAGCTTTAATTTTGGTAAGGGTTCCAATATCATAATTTATCTCTTAAATCCATGAATTTATTCCCTACTAGTATTAGTCTAGATCCCTATAGATTAAGACATCGCACAAGATTAAACCTTCGCTTGGTAGTGCCCCTCCCATGATCTCAAGCTCCCATACAATCAACAAAAAACTCTTCATTATTAGGCCATCACCATTATGAAGTGAATTGCAATGTGGATGTTGGCTAAAGATAAGTGAAGAAAACCTCCCAAGGTGTAGGTGCGGAGGTAATGTGTCCATGGATGACCATACATGCCATTTTGGAACATGATATTCTTTTCATATACAAAGGAGGATTTAAGAGGATGACACATGGCCTTGACTATACCCTCTCTTTCCCTCTCTCTTTGTCACATCGTAGCCTCACTCTTGCTTATGAACAAGACAAATATATGATTTGTTTATATTACTCCACTAATAAATTTACATTAACTTTTATTTCACAACTTGTGCCTTATGAAAAGTGACACATCCTATGTAATTAACCATAAATCTTGGTAAGGCCTTTTCTTTGGGCTTCTCAATAAGAATTTAACAACTTTCAAAATATGTACAAAATATACATAGTTAACCTTAAATATTGGTATAGCATTTGTTTTGGGCTTCTTACTAGGAATTTAACAACTTTTTCAAAAAAGTATATTTTCTCACATGTTCCTCCACACTAGGAATTAGTTATTTACATATCAAATTATGTACAAAATAAGGGTAATAAAACAAGGCATTATGAGATGCCATGAATTCTGTTATCTAACTTATGCTTCAATGTATCAATTTAATGAATAATGACCTTGGCTCTTAGGCTTGCACTAATGGATTTGTAAAAGATTGGGAATCCCTTCTTTAACAAAAATCTTACATACACCAGCCATGTGTTTATGTGTTCTTTATTGTAGAGCTCTAAACTATTAGGGATAGAAAGTATGACATTTATTTGAGGCCTTGGTTTATGTTACATGTTATATTAATAATGAAACCTTGGTTTCTGATGAAAATGATTTTTGGGGTCATTTGAATTGAGTTTCTAATGTTCTCGATCCTCGATCCTAGACCTATTGGTTACGATATACTTCTTTGTAGCAATGGATATCCTAGATCCACGTTACCAATACGCCATAACCTCACGGTAGTGACCAAGAGCCCTCTCTCCTAGAATCAATTAACCAAAATGATGATGTTCAAACCATGCAAAAATTTCCTTCAAGTGATCATGGACATGACCGATAACTTCACACGACTTAGGGAACTAAAATTGTTTTATGTGCGCATGGTCCTATTCACTGTGGGGTTTCCCTTGGTCACCATGATTTCTCTCTTCATCGTTCCAGCCAAAGTTTGACCTAGTCCAACACTACTTTATATTCTTGCACTTTCCATCATCCTTGCAAGCCTTGGTGCAATTCAGACTATCCTCCTCGACCGAAATTGATATATGCCAGGTAAATGGTTTCTTAGTTCCAACGATCCTCCTCCAAACGATGATAACCTTATAGTGACTGTCGTCTTTCATCATCACATGATAAACAAGGCCGCATAGCTAGTGTTTTCATGCCGCTTAGTTCAATTATTGAATTTTGAAATGTATGAACTAACTATTGTATTTGAACAAGGGTTACTTTGTAGATATTCTTGCTTATTTTAAGTATCCTTAAATTAGAGTAAGAAACGCTAGCTATGCGGCCTTAATTTGGTGAGAAATTGAACTGGTGACTTCACATTAAGGAGTGCTTTAACAAAGCACTCACTGTCTACCCAAAACCCAATGGACTGCTTTCCATTATTTTTATTTATTTTTCTTTTTTCCCCAAAATTAAATTTATTCTAAAAATTAAAAACTAAAGAAATTTAAAAATGACAAAATTTAATTATTTTATACTTTTGTTTTTGTTTTTTTATTGAATAGAATTTTGATTAATTTTAGTTAATAATTTTTGAATGTATTCAATTTATACATGTTTAAATTAATATACAATTTCACTTTTTAACCTTTCCGCATAACAAATTTATTGATAAAATCTAAATATTAAACTTAAAAAAAAAATCAATATAATAGTGCACATTCACACATACACTAGTATATAGAATTTAATGCATTATTAAATGAATAAGTGAATTTAATGTATTATTAAATGAATAAATAAATTTTGACGTGAACGAGAATAAAAGAAACGTCTAGGTGATGAAAACCTACATTGTCTCCATTGGGGCCATTGACAAACATACAGTTGGAAATTAAAAAACAATTGACTTGTGTGAGGGGGATTCGAACGCACGCGAGATGAGTACACGAGTAAATTAATTAAAAAGAGCAGAAAAAAGATTTGATGGGCGATTGATAAGAGTTAACTAAGCTAGTGATTGTACACTGCCATTAATTTGTCAACATATATATTATGCCGTAGTCTTTAACGCGACTTTTTGAAAGTCTTTCTGGCGATTTTTTCCAGTGAAAATCCGGCAGTAATTTATTGAAATCGAAGTTTGATAACTAGTTTCTGCACAATGAAAGCGTCCCAGGGGTTTTTAAGGGTGCTGAATCCGAATATGCAGTTAAAAAACCATTTTAACTGCAACAAATCATGATTTCATTTCAATTTCTTCCGCCGGATTCCGTCACCGGAATCTCAAAAAGTCGCATTATAGACAACTCCATATATTATCATTACAGAATAAGATTTTAACCAATCACAATGTAGAAAATTTAAATTAAAAAAAAAAAAAAAAAAAAATTCTCAAAGGTAAATATTAGATAAAATTATTTAATTTTTGGTAAATTTAAAATTAATGTCAATGTCAATGTTTTTTTAATACGTTATTACCCTGTTGCAACAGGGAATAATAAAATATGACAAACACACATAAAATGTATAAACACACACAAAATGTATAAACACACAAAATCCTTATATTAAAAGAAACAAACTACGATTAAGTGGGGCCTGACGACCTCTGGGCCTAGCTTTTACATTGGATGGGTGGTGCCATACATTACAGACTTTTAAGAAATACATGGGTATGGATCATTTCGGATTTATGATCTTCTCCATAAAGCTCTCATCATGATCCTCTAAAAAAATCTCTCAACATGATCTTCTCGTATGATCTCAAAATTGTGCTCCAAACAAGGATTTGGTGCCTACAAGATAACAATCCACGCCCTTTGATAGTTGTGTCTCCATGGTTTTTCTTCTAGAAGTTTGAATATACAATTTTGATTGAGAAGGGGTCAATGATCCTGTGCCAATTTCCTTCTTTTGATCCATGTACAAATAATCTAATTTCAACTTCAATGGGGTTAAGCTTTCAAAATCGTGTTTGCAATTATTGGGCCTTGAGTATCTAATCCCTATTAGAAATCTTATGGGGAAGTTTCAATTATGATCCCCTTAAACCTTTAAAATACATAAAAATCTATGTTTAACGAGTTGAAATGGACTTTATAAATGTTTGTGTTTTTGTTTGTTTGTTTTGTTTTTTTTTTTAAATTGAGATGATTGATGATGTTCAAAAATAAAAATAAACTATAAATATGTTGCTTTTAGATTCGGTCACAAAATAGCTATAACCATTTTAAAAACTTAAAAACATGTGTTTAGATATAAGTCACAGTTTAAAACCATAGCCACTTAAAAACATGTTGACCAAAACATTATATTTTATATTAAACTTTTTCAAAACCTTATTAAAAAAAATAAAAATAAAAAATATAATAATCATATTAATCATATGCCATATACCCTCATAGTGGCAGGAAGAACATCACCATTTAAAAGAGATGACAAACTTCACTGAAAATATAAACCCTAAAAAGAAATAAAGAATTCTTAAACATAAAGTCTTCATACTAATACCAGCTGAGATTAATACATGAAAGTACAATTCAACTCCAAAATGTGATGCAAGGTTACCCCTGCTTTACCCGCAGTATGCATATAGACCTATGCATAAACCATTTTCCCCAGGAATTAATATGACCTTCCGGTCAAGAATTCATTATAAATGAACAATGGTTAAGGCCCCCTTAATTAGAACTTATATGGAAACATTTATTCATTAACCCCATAGTCTAACCCTTCATATCCTTTCCCTATTGGGACTCTTTACATCCTTATAAACCTTTGTCAATTCCTATGGCCGCACATATAACCGAACCCACTTTATAACTTTGGGTTATAATTGGAAAACCATTAAAACCCTCTATTGGCACTTTAATCCATTATAAACTCTTTATAACAGATAACACATAAAACCACATAAATCATACCTTTTCCACCAATCCTCAGCTTTTGCAAATTTTCTAAGAATTGCCTTTATCGCAATCGCTCATTGCAATTTGCCATGGTCATACCACATATATGCTCTTATAACCCCTCCAACTCTAGTATGCGACTATCGGAAGTGTTTAAATAACGCTTAAGCCTTAAAAGACTTGGGCACAACACTTTAACGGAATACAAAGAATTACATTTAAATTTCGCTCTGAAACACATAAGCAAATCTCAAAATCTATACACCCGCATTCATGTATCATCGGTTCCGCCCTTCCATATCAAACCTTCCACTGCATTGTTCCTCCTCCAATCTCCAATCATCGATGCCTCCGATCTATCGCTATCGCTTGATCCTTGCACCTGACTCTTCCACTTTAAAACTCTGATTTGACATGTATTTCGGACCCGATGGGGTTCTAGGTTACATTCGATAAGGTTTCGAGTTCGGTTATGCATCGCATGTCACAATCACTTCCTCCCTTTGAAATATTGTGATGCGATGCCGATGTTCCACTCTCTGCAATTTGATTTCAGTCGTTGATCTGTTAGATCCAACATGTTGGCTTATAGGGGCCTGACCCAGGTTCGGAAGAGTTATTTAGCCAAATAAATCCCGCAGCTACTGGCCCTTTCAGCAACAGCCTGTGGAGCGCGGACTGAGGTCTCACCCGAGGTAGCAGGGAAGGGTGCTGGAACCAGGTTTCCGCACCCTTGGGATGTCGTGATGTGGTCTGGAGGAGTCACGTGTCATTCTATGGCCTCGCGCTACTCTGCCTCCATGTAGATCTGAAGCAAGGCAAATACTTATTATTAATGAGCTATTATAGATCAGATCTACTTTTTACGGTCTTTAAGCATACATTTAATAGAGATAACCAGTTCGTACGCCCAGAAAAGTTATAGATTTGCATAAACTCATAACACAAGCATAAGCACATAGATCAATAGATATATCAACCATAAATTAACCAAATCCACAATATTTCAACACATTATTTCAGAACCAACTTATCTTTATTCAACTCTTTCGCCAATACATCCAGATCCACCCTGTGCACTTAGCTACAGGGGTCCGTGCACATATCTGTGGACTCTACTAGGCCTCTGCTCACACAGCTGCAGAGCCTCTATCTACCCACCAACACCCTTTACTCGGACTTACAGACACTTCAAGACTTCTTTATTCAAAACCCCATTACATTTCAGATCCAAAAGTACCTACCATAAAAAATTGATTCCTAACCCTAGAGTCTTGCTCTATTTATACATTTCTATGGTCTGCGGACCGTGGGCGGGCAAACTCACTTCCTATTATTTTACATTATTTTTGGGCGGACAACCCTTTGACTTGACTCATTTACAATTCGCGCTCCGCGCACTTTACGAAGTCCTTACCGTACCTTTCCCAAAATTGAGGGCTTTGAGCCCCAAAACTGTTACGCGGGCCCTCTGCTACCCAAGAGTCCCCTAGCACAATCATCGTGACTCGTCCTGAGTCACTCGGCTGGTGCGGTAATCTTCGCGCAGAGGTCGGTCAACAATTTTGCGCATTTCTTGTGCTTGCAACAAACTCTGTCGCTATCTTATGTACCTATTCTACGCTAGTCGTTGATGCATCTGTATCAGTTGCAGTGGCCTGTCCGGTATCACATACTGCCTGCATGTGCGCTAATTTTCCTTCGATGGCTATGGAGACAGTGAATGCTTCATCAAGCCAAGTCTAGATGCGTTCCTTAAGCACTGCCTCCTTTTGTCACGTAGCATCAACTTGTGCCTTGAGAGCCTGGGCCTCCTTCATTTTAGCGAACCACTGCGTGATAGCGACTGTCTGCGCAGTCCCTCAGACTGTGTCATAGGCCTACTGCAAATCCCGCACTTCGGTTTCTACTTGTTGTATGGTTGGGTCTTCTTGGAGGGAGGCGATCGTAAGGAGGGATTGATCTAACAGTCCCGTGCAATCTCGGATAACGCGCTTTATCATTTCCAGTCTTGCTTGAATTTCATCATGGCGCTGCTCTCAAATTTCCGGCAATGTGGTCGGCTTCGCCTTCAGTGTTAGCTCTGCAATTTGTACATTTAATTCCCATTAAGCCTTCGTGGCCTCCTCTTGGGCCGTATGGAATCCTGTGGCCATGTGATGAATCTTGTCAGTGGTTGGAAGTTCGATTGGGATAGCTAACTCCGGTATCCTGCTGCAAGCGGCCATCACGGCATGTTCCACTTCCTGGTTGTGTGAGATCAAGTCATCTCGTTGGAGACTGACCTGCTCCAGATTTGCCTTGTGCTCCATCAATGCTTGGAGGGCGCAACCTTCCTAGGCACGAAGCTCAGTGGTTGCCCCATCCTGTGGTTGGTATAAGGTTTCTCTAGGAAGAACGACCAGATTCAACCCCCAACTTCGCACATCCCCCTCTACTTCTACTAAGACAACGCCTGCTAGCAATGCCAAGGTGTTCATTGTATTGGTGCGCACCATTTGGTCAATTGCGACTGTGTCCTCTATTAATTTTAGGAGTACCCCACCTAGGGGTCGCACCTATAACGCCTGCAACTACGCTCGGATCTCCCCCAACACAGTTGTCTACTCTATGATCAGTTCTGTCAATGCATCGAGAGGGACATTACTTGTTGTTTTGTTGCTGTCAATAAACTCTTTCTCTAAAGCTTTCGTTGTTTTTGACTTTTTACGTGTGTGGGGTGATGCCTTGTTGCGCGGTCGCTTGACTGGGGTTGATTCGGTAAGATGGTCTGTGCATTCCTGTATCTCCTTTTCCTATTGCATGTCATGTTTTGAGTCCATTTCCTAATCTGTCGTGGTTTCTTCGGCTATCACTTCCTTGGTTCCCTCCTTCTGTGAAGCTGCATGTTGTCCCTAACGGGTCTTTTCTGCCAAGTGAGGGAGTCACTGCTGGAGTTCCTTTTCTCACTGCTACGCTGCCATTCTTTCTAGTACAGCCTTGTTCGGGGCGCGTCACTCTGGGGCCTTGTGCCAATACCTCGTAAATAGCATCGTCTGTTGCAATGAACAGAAGCGTCACCCATGCTCACTTTGGATCCTTCCGCGCCCAGATATAGAGGTTATGCATGCCCGCTTTGAACTCGGCCATGCTTTGCAAATTGTTGTAGATTGTCAGAGACATCCGTGGCCTGCGAGCGATCCATTTCTAGATAGTCCCCTCCATGAAGGTCCAAAAAACCTTGATGTCAGAAACCCTCGTTGTGTCCTTTGTAGCCCAGAGCAAAGTATACCACACTGCTTCCGATAGGTTGTCTTCAATGATGGGAAACTGGCTACCCTGCGGCAGTTCTCCTGCAACCAGAAGGGTTGATAGTAGTCCAGGGTCCATGTCATGATGATTTCAAAGCTACTCATGTGGCTAGTTTCTCCTTATGACACCTGGAACCTGTTAGAGCATGGAGGTAGCTGCGGAACAACCGATTAGCTGCATAATAGGCTGCGTTCCGTAGCTAATATATAAAAAATTATTCAAACATAACATAAAAAGCATAACATGTAAATCACTAAATGTCCTCCTCAAGACAATATATACCAGTTATTAGTGATGAGAATGCATCTTTCTTATGGAAAAACAAAGAAAAGAAATAAGAGTTGTTAGGGAAAGAGTAATTTTGAGGCTTAACACTATTTTTGAGATTTTTCTGGATATTGTGATGACCAAAGCATCATAAGAATGGTTGAGGACCCTAGATTTTATGCTAGTATATTGATAACAAGAACCAATATATTGGAAGTTTGACATTGGTTGGGGTCACGAGGCTACAATAGGTTCTAATGAATGAACAAGTAGTCGGTGTGTTAATCTCTCCTTGAGATGTTTTGAATATTTGATAAGCATGCTTGGATTGATTTGATTGAGAGGGAGAGATGAGTACCTTAGGTTGTGTGCCTATATGATGGTATTTGGAAGTACATCTTGGTATTGATATCTCAATTGTAGTTTGTCCTTGATTATGTCTAGATCCCGATGTAGGAGGGTATCTTGGTCTTAAGGAGCTTCATTTTATTATTTGACCTTGATTATACCTACATCCCTGTGAGGGTTGGTGTCTTGGAATGGAGGCCTAGATGGTATTTATATATTTTTGGATTGATACTAGGGTTGTAGCCTAATGGTACGTATAGTGGCAAGTTGCCTTGATGACACCTTAGTCCCTATTGAGTTAGTGTCTCTGCAAGTAGCCTTGATGACATTTGATTGATACCTTGGCAATTTTTGGCCTTTATGGTATCTATGATTGCATATGTTGTTGTATGATTATTGAAACACTCAAATTGAGGTCAACCTTGTATTGATTGAGCAATTATGAATACCTCCCTAGTTAAGAAGGAATGTTGAAAATATAACCAGTATCAATCTTCATAATTTTTGTCTAGCTCATGACATGGTGTAATTATTATGCATTTCTAAAAAGAAAGAAAAAGAAAATTTATTGTAAAAGAAAAGGAAATTATTATTTTATAAGCATGGGTTTCATGCTCAATTTATTATATTTCTAAGACAAAGCACCCATTGTGTGCTTTTAGGGTTTATGTCATGAGTTGTCATCTTGTATTAGACCCTTCCTAGGCTTATTATATCAAAGAAGAAATTTATTTTTGTGTAAAAAAAGTAATTTGTGCCTTCTCCACCAAGTCAACCTCAAGAACTGTCAAGTCGTCCTCATGAAGGGAACTCGACCTCACAGAACCACTATATATAAGGTATGACTTCAACCTATTGTGGCATCCAAGTGAGGAAGTTCGATCTGCAATCAAAAGAGGTGTGAAGGAGTGAAGAAGGCTTGGAAAAGGAAGATAAAACCCTAAAGAAGGAAGGAGGAACCCCAACAAAGGAAAGAAAGAAGTTTTCTTTTGTTTCTACATCACTCATGCGAAGATTTTGAGTTGCATGAAGGGCCGAAAACTATAGGTCTGCAATAGAGGCAGAAATTATGATGTAGGAGGGCTGAAATATGCGATTGAAGCAGGATTTAAGAGGGTTGACTTTTGTTGACTAGAATTCGACTTTTGTCATCTTAAAACGACTTTGTTGGGAGGTTGACTTGGTGGACTGAAGGAGGTCCTATTATTGGTCAAAAGGTCTTGGTTATCTCATTTGATTTGATTCTTAAAGAAGAGGAGAGAATTTTTGCGCTTTCCCCTAGAAGAGGGGTTTTACCCTAGATGAGAGCCTACTTACTGTGTCACTTGTTGTCTTTATCTTCATGCTTTTGGTTTTTTAAGATGCTTGATGATAAGAAGATAAAAGAAGAAATAAAATAAGATAATAAGAATACTAAGAAATCACAAGTAATTATAAAGATAAGAAAATCTTTCTACCTTTCTGATTTTCTAACAGTACCCAACCTTCTTTAGTATGACGACGCTTCATCTATAATTTCATCATAATGGTATTTAGAGTACTTAGGCCTAGTAGCATTCATCTTGTTATAAGCACAAATAACTTGTT
Organism: Pinus tabuliformis; assembly: GCA_031772625.1. Classification (NCBI taxonomy): domain Eukaryota; kingdom Viridiplantae; phylum Streptophyta; class Pinopsida; order Pinales; family Pinaceae; genus Pinus; species Pinus tabuliformis. The sequence continues at coordinate 409,134,656 of CM062820.1, read as the reverse complement.
TTCCTCCAAGAGTGAAGGCCAAAAGGCTCACAGGGCGTAGAGCAGATGGTGACAAGGTGTTCTGTTAAGGCACTATGTGGTGTAAAGGTCACTTGTTCGAAACTTCACGGGAAAAATTCCATCCATGTTAAGGGCTGGTGTGGCCTAGGCTAGGTGTGATCCCCAAGTGATTTTGACGGATTAGATGCCCCTAGGTCGCAGCTACTCAAGCCACAGGTTAGGCGTGCTAGTAATTTCAGGACTCACATAACCTAACAAACAAAAAGAGTGAAGGCCAAAAGAGCATGCTCTCTAGTTTATCCATCCTTAAAAATACCAACTTCAAAACCTTTGGTGGTAGAATAAAAAATTAAAACAACACAATTAGCTTGTGAGCTACCCATAATCATGATGATTGGGAGCATTAACGAAAATGTAATGGTACTTGACAGTATCAAACTTTTAAGGAGTAATTTCATAACAATATCACATTCACACTTGATCTTAACCTTGTTAAGCACCTATGCATACTTGAATGAGCTTTTGTTTATCTCAATAAGTTCCTTCTCAAAATTCCCAATCACACACTTGTTAATAACATTGAGCTTGTAAATAAGATGGGTAGTAGTGGTGGAATTTCTAGAGTCAACATGTCATATGACCTTAATGTTTATTTGATTCTTTTATTTACCCATGATTATATAACAAAAGGTATTCTTAGAAAAAAAAAAGTTAATAATGTAAGAGAGAAAAAAACTCAAGGCTATGTTGATCTAGGTGGATATTGGTGGCCACCCACCTATTCCACCTAGACCTTCAGTCAATTTCATTTGTTTCCTTGTTTATTGCAACATTTACTATTTTTAGCAGTTTTTGGGGTCCTAAACTTCTGGAGTAGTTTTGACCCCCTAAACAGAGTTTTTTTGAGGTCCACATCAGGCCCATGGCCATAGGCAAGGGCTTGTCGCAAATCCTATATTACTCAAAGAGATCTTTCCAACAAGGCATCGTACGTGCCAAACAAAGCTAATATGACCAAGTTATGACCCCGGGAAGTTGGCTGCCCAACTAACCCCAACGAGGCCCACAAACTCTTGGTGTTCCATCTCCTGGGGTTAGGGTTTTCCCTTTATGTTCAATAATAAATAGGCCCTTGAGTCTCATTGTAACACAGTTTAGAGGCATGTAGCCACCACATCTCTTCTCATAGATAAGCTACTATCGCCCAAGCTAGTTTATTTTCCATTCTATTTGTAAGCATATTTCAGTATTTGATATTAATGAAATGAAGTATTATTTCTATTGCATCTCTGTGTTTATGGTTACATATGTAATTTGTTGTTTTCCTATTTAAGTTTGGATAAGTGGTATCAGAGCAGTCTACTCCTTCTCTGTTTTTCTTTGCATATCCCCAACGAGGTTATGATATGAGTTAGAGCTCAAACTGGTCGAACCTTTGCAAGACCAACCTCGCAAATCCCGATGGCCTCCCATGGCGAAAGAGAAGAAAGACAAGGGGGCACGAGATCCTTTCAAAATCTTGCTCAAAGAAACCCTCAGGCAACAGAGGAATGCGATGATGGACAACTTTTTCCAATTCCTTTAGCAGCTACCCAAAGGCGACACATCTTCTTCCAGTAGCCACTCTGGAAGCACCACACCCTTTAAGGTAAAAGTTAACTTTGACATCCCCATATTTGAAGGTCAGATAGATGTGGATGTCATAGATAAATGTTTAAATTTGTTAGAAGGATATTTTTTTTCATGATTTTTCCAGCCGGGAAAAGATTACTTTTGCACTTCTCAAAGCCTCCTCCCATGTCAAGGACTAGTGGGAAATCTACTGGGAGAGGAAGGATGAAATTTCACCCTCACTATTTTCAGCCGCACCCACTTGGAATTTGTTCCAAGACACCATCAAGGAGAAGTACTACCTTGTCGAGAGCTATGAGGATAAATACATAAGGTGGACCACGCTAGAGCAAGGAAGGGACCAAGACATGTCAAAGTTTACCATTGTTTTTCATACCCTTTGCACAAAGTTGGGTATCAAGGATTTTGAGCGACATTTGGTACTCACTACCGTGGTTTCTACATAGTTACATCCAAAATGAGATGGAGTTCTTGGACATGTCCTTGCTCGGCACGGCTTACCGATACGCTGTCAAGATTGAGCAAAAGAAGCAAGAATTTGGTTATGTGAATCCAAAGTAAGTGAAAGGTGCCCCCAAACCACAGAACAAAGGACAAAGCTAAGGCGGAGCAACCCAGGACAACTAGCCGAAGCCGCAAGCAAAGAAAAACACCATGAAGACAAAGAAGGACACAGGAAAATGGTGTGAGTTCCATAAGAGCTCCACTCACAACACAAGTGAGTGTCAGGCCAAGCAGTCACTGGTGGCCGAGTTGAAGGCTTCTGAATCAGATGCATGTTTTGACTCAGAGTCAAAAACTGACAAGGGTAATGACAAGGGGAAGCAAATCATTGACGCGGAGGCCAATGCCACCGTGGCCACCACCAAGATCCAGAAAATTGAGCCTGAAGATCCATAGGAGGTGGAAAGCCTCTTCCACTCACACATGTAGGTGAAGGATTCTCCGCTATAGTTCATAGTCGACAGCGGGAGCCAAAAGAACCTCATTTCAGAAAAGCTCATGAAGTAGTTGGACTTATCGACTACAACACATCCGCAACTGTACACCATCAGGTGGCTTCACCAAGGAAGAGATCTCTGTGTCAACCAATAGTGTCATCTTCCCTACAACATCAAGCCCTTCACAAATGAGGTACCGTGTGATGTTACTCCTCTTGAAGTTTGTGATGTATTATTAGGACAACCATACTTGTGGAAGCAACATGTGTATATGAGTCTAGACCTCGTTCTATGATTATTACTTTGGGTAATAAGTTGTACAGGATACCGGATGTAGCCCCACCTACCGTCATCTCTTTGATCTCTACAAAAAATGCAGTAAGTTCATTTCACATACTAGGAAATTTGTTTTCCTTATGATTCGCCCTGAGGGCTAGAAGAAGATTTTGGCCACGGATTCCAGACAGGGCTCCTCTACACAACAACAACAACTGGACAAGGTCGTGGATGAATACAGGGACATTTTCTCCTCACCTACGGGGTTACCTTTACATTTTCAGGTCAAGCACTCCATCGATTTGACCCTGGGCGCACCGCTACCCAATGGAACAATCTACTAACGCTCTGTTCAGGAGAACGATGAGATCAAGAGGCAGATTGAGGAGTTGTTGTAGAAAGGGCACATCGGCCTAATCTCATCACCCTGTGGGAGCCCGATTGTATTGGTACAAAAGAAGGATGGGACATGGAGCCTTTGTATTGACTATCAGGTGCTGAATAAGATCATTGTCCGGAATAGGTACCTAATCCCACAGATTGGTGACCTTCTAGACTAGCTCAAGGGGGCCAAATATTTTAGCAAGATTGAATTTAAGTCTGGTTATCACTAGGTGCCTGTCGAACCCTTCGATGGGTGGAAGATTGCCTTCAAATCCAAGGAGGGCCTTTTTGAATGGTTGGTCATGCATTTCAGGTTAACGAATGCCCCCGCAACCTTCATGAGATTGATGGACGACATATTGCGACCCTTCACCAATGCATTCATGGCGGTGTATTTAGATGACATCTTGATCTTCAGCCAGAGCTGGGAAAAACACCTACACCATATTCGATAGGTCCTCCAAACCCTGCGACAACACAAGTTGTGTGCCAATTTGGATAAATGAACTTTTGGCATGAGCCATGTTCAATATCTGGGGTGCATCATTGACGAGCTGGGTGTGCATGTTGACCTAGCCAAGATACAAATCATTCGGAATTGGCCAACCCCAACCATTCTAACAGAGCTTCACAACTTTCTGGGTCTTTCCAATTTCTATCGCAGGTTTGTGTTGGGGTTCTCTCATATCACTTAGCCTTTAAGTCAAGTCACCAAGGGTGGAGAGAAAGCAAAGTTCTTTTAGTTTAAAAAACCGACAGAAGGTGTTTACCAAGTTGAAGCATCACCTCTGCTCCAAACCAGTGCTCACATTACCAGACTTGCAAAAACCATTTGATATTGAGACCGATGCCTCCAACTATGTCATTGATGTCGTTCTTACTCAGTAGGGGCATCCAGTGGCTTACCATAGTGAGACACTTTCAGACACAGTCTGAAAGTATCCCACCTATGACAAAGAAATGTATTCCATTGTGCAGGCCTGCTGTCAATGGAAGCATTAAATTATGGGGAAGGAAACTGTCATCCACATAGACCACCAACCTGTGTAGTTCATATAGACACAGGGGAAGTTGCAGAACGATTACCATCAGAAATGGTCCATGTACTTGCAACAGTTCCATTTGAATATTAAGTACAAGAAGAGAAGCACCAATAATGTTGTAGACTACCTCATCCGACCACTAGTAATGGCGTTGATCAATGTACTCGACTCCTGTGGACACGAGACTTTGGGGTGGCCACATCTGTATAAGAGTGATCCATAATTCGGAAGCAAATACCAGACACTCCTGGATGGTAAACAAGTTCCAAATTTTCACCTCAAAGATGCATTGTTATGTCACCTGGACACATCTATGTTCCTTCAAGTGAGTGTGCCAAGATGATTTGGGAGGCACACTACAGTTGGATCACTGGACATTTTGGAGTAGAGAAAATAGTGGAAGTGTTTTATAGATATATTTATTGGCCGAACCTTTGTGAGGATGTTGGGAAGTACATTAGATCTTACATTGCCTGCATCATTTCCAAACCAACCATCAATAAGCAAGGCCTATAGACCCCTTTACCTACTCCTATTCGACATTGGGAATCCATCTCCATGGATTACATGTCAAGCCTTCCTTCTATTAAGCACGACAATGACTGTGTTTTCGTGGTCGTTGATAGGTTCTCTAAGATGGCTATTATGGCAGCCTGCAAGAAGAGTATCACAACAGAGGACACTGCTAAGCCCTTCTTTGAGCGAGTGTGGGTACATTTTGGGATCTCATAGTCCATTTTCTTAGATCGGGACAAAAAATTCCTAAGTGCATTTTGGTCAAGTTTCTGGTCAATGTTGGATACCAAACTTACTAAGTCCACGACTTTCCACCCCCAAATTAATGGCCAAACAGAGGTCGTCAATAGGATGATCATACACATTTTGTGCATCTACAACTCAAAACATCCACACACATGGGATGAAATCCACCCCTATGTCCAACATAGCTACAACAAAGCTCTCCATAGCTAAACTAGCCACAGTCCCTTTCAAGTACGGTTGGGATTTCAACCATTATGTCCCATTGATGTCGCCATACCATTTGCAGCTACTCAGGCAGATTCGGCTCACGTCCAGTCTGAAGTCGACAGGGCTAACAACTTCATTGAGTGCATTCAACAAATCTGTTAGCAGGTCCATGATATATCAGACAAAGCCAATGCTAAGTACAAGCAACGCCATGATTAGCATTGGGTGCCGCACAAGTTCCAGGTGGGCGACAAAGTTTGGCTATATTTGCAAAAGGAGTGCCTCGCTGGACCTCACTGCAAGCTTTGCCTACTTCAATATGGATCATACACCATCACCAAGGTTGTAGGAAGCAATTCCTTAAAGCTCAACATTCCACCATTCCTTGGTCTACACCCAGTGTTCAATGTAGACCGCTTTTGACCATACTTTCCACCATTGTTGGACACATCCGACATTCCAGAACAACTCACACCAACAGAGCTAAACCTAGACTACATGAGACAAGCCATAACTAATCATATTATGGACATGCAGATCAAGAACACTTGCCAATAAAGGATTCAGCTATATCGAGTTTTCAAAGAAGGCTAACTCCTTCACCGGGGCAAGTGGTTCACTGGGGACCAGGTTCAACAAAATTTCCTCACCTCATGGAGGCTCTGCGCGCAATGGGGATCATTTCTTCCTAAGGAGGGAGGAATGATCCAGGTGGATATTGGTGACCACCCACCTATACCACCTAGACCTCTAGTCTGTTTCATATGTTTCCTTGTCGATTGCATCATTTACTATTTTTAGCAGTTTTTCATGTCATGAACTTTTGGAGCAGTTTTGACCCCCTAAGCGACGTTTTTGAGGTCCGCAACAAGCCCATAGCCATAGGAAAAGACCTTCCACCAATCCTGTAGTACTAAGAGAGATACTTCCAACAAGGTATCATACGCGCCAAACGGAGATAATATGACCAAGTTACGACTCTGGGAAGTTGGCTGCCCAACTAACCCCAACAGGGCCCACAAACTCTTGGCGTTCCATCTCCTGGGGTTAGGAATTTAGTTGTTTAGGGTTTTCCCTTGATGTTCAATAATAAATAGGCCCTTGAGCCTCATTGTAACATAGTTAAGAGGCATGCAGCTGCCACATCTCTTCTCAGAGATAAGCTACCATCGTCCGAGCTAGTTTATTTTCCATTATGTTTGTAAGCATATTTCAGTATTTGATATTAATGAAATGAAGTGTTATTTATGTTGCATCTCTGTATTTATGGTTATATCTGTAATTTGTTGCATTCATGTTTAAGTTCAGATCATATGTGGTATTCCCTGATAAAATGTCACTTGGACACGCACTGGACTAGTGACAACTGGGTAATGGAGGTGAAATGCCCATTGAGAAGGAAATTTGTTTGTCTAGATGCTAATGGTCTTTAGAAAGTTTAGGAAACACATATTTAGTCAAGAACGTCGCCTTTATTGATGTGTTACAATTCATCTTTGATCTAACATAAATTCCAACAATATTTTCTTCTACCGATGGATGTGGAAATGCCAATAGTCTTGGGAGTATATTCTCTCTACAGAGTTACCAGGGATGCAGTGCATAGAGGCACAGAAAATGCAATAATATAATAATCTCCAAGATATAATATAATAATAATAATCTCCAACAATCTTTTAATTGGACAAATAGAATGGAAAGATTGTGCAGTAAAATGGGATTGTGAGATGAATGTATTCAACGTTTTCTTTTATAATTAAAGTCAAATTTATTTATATTGCATTGAAAATATCCCCAAGAGTGATTGATGAATGAAGGAGTGAGATGAAGTGGACCAAAAAGAAGTTTGATTAAGTAATCCATACCTAAATATAATTATAAGTGACCTTTCGTTTTATCTTCCAAGAGATCCAAATGACTCTTCCTATTCACTCCTAACTCTTCATATTTCTTCTAAATTAATATTTACAATAATTTTACAATTTACCACAACCTTGAGGATTATGTATCTAACATAAGATACTCCAAGAAGACCAAGAAACCCTAGCAACTCAAGAGAGAAAGAGTTAAATCCCATGTGTAGATTCTAGAGAGGGGGGAGAGGAGAGGGTTGCTAGTGTGGACTCTTCTCTAGGTTGCATCCCATCACAACAGTAATACAAGTGAGCAAATAAACATATATGAATGGAAAGACTCTCTCGTTTGTCTATTTATATGAGAGGTAAGGGAGACCAACAATACAATGTAGTTGTTATCCCTTATGAGCAACCTACAACGAGCACTTATAGGCCAACACAAGCAAGATGTTATTCTCTATAATACATGTGTCTTACTTCAAGGTGATGTTGTGGACAATAATGGCTCCAAAGGTGACACAGTGACACAAGGCAAGTCCACATCCCTTTATCAATTACCTTGACAAAATCCAATGATCCTTCTAAGGAATGTACTCCACCGGGTTAATTGCTTTTGCAAGAATATTGTCGAAACCCCAAGCATCCCCAAGTCATGCCTAATCATTCAAACATGAATCCAAGTCATCACATGCTAATTAAGGTTTGATGCCCTCCTCCTAGTTGTAGAATTGTCCTCATTTCATGTCAAACACTCTCCAATCAAGTGGATCCTTAATGGGCCCCCAATGAAGGGTGTCCACAAAATTGTCAAGAGAACTCAAACGCCCAAGGGAAGGACACTAGGCGAGCAAGCATATGAGGTTAAGAATACATCAAGTAAACGATCTCAGTTAAGCACATCCTTCAAAGATCATCTTCCATGTGCAAATCCATCTTAGACCATTTAGGGCTTGACATACACCATGCACCCTAACTCTCAAGAGGCACCTCCAACATGTTGTAAACACTTTTAGAGTAACTTCAAAGGTTAATAGATTTGATTTTTCAATGTTTAGTAAATCTTATGTGTGTATTGATTTTATATGCATAGCAATATACATAGGATTTGTGTGATACATGTCACAAACAAATTTCTTCCATGAATAGTTTTATGACTTAAATCTCCCTTCCTATTATGTGATATCTTACCTTGTCTATGAAGTGTGAATTGTGGTATCATGTAAATGTCAACATACCATGACATTCATCTCAATGTAGGTGTCCATAGAGTTAGTCACCCTTCTACTGACACAATGATTAATTGCACCAAAAGGCACTCTCCATCGTAGTATTGTAGAGATGTTGTAATGTAATGTCATGTAAACATTTTGGCTGGATCATGTAACAGATGTTGTAATGTAACGTAATTGCATCAAGAGACACTCTCCAACCTAGTATGGAAGAAATGTTGTAATGTCCTGTCCTGTCCATCAAACATTTTGACTCGATCAAATTACATAAAAATGAATATTAAAACTAAAAAAAAAATAACATGAAAACATTTTTACTCTGGTCAAAATAAAAAAAAATAATAATAAAAAAAAATATTAAAATAAAAATAACTTCATGGTATTGACCCATGGTATTCATGTGGATTATAGCCCATTTAAAGGGGGATGTTAAATCATCCTAGATCCATATTAACTACCAATCAGGGAGAGAGATCAAATCTAGATGCAAACCTCTTTTAAGGTGAAAATACGTTTGATTGGAAGATCCAGAGTTAAGATGGACCTAGGCTGGTGTAATGTAATTAAATCACATTTCATATTCTTGAGTCGACGGGTTTCGAACCGCTAAGTGTGGTTCATCATTAAGACCTTTGAAGAACCAAACTTAGTGGTTAGAAACACGTGGACTCAAGAATCTGAAATGTGATTTAAGTTTGCATTCTGAAATTCTACGTTATTATTATTATTTTTATTAACTTTTTGTTAGGTAGTTAACTTAAACTTGACTTTACCACTGATTTTTTAGCTCAAAGTATATGAGAACCCATGGTATTCATGTAAAATCCTTATCACTCCTAGGATTTATGGGCTTCCCAAAATCCATAAAGAGGGAGTCCCCCTTCAACCCATTGTCAACACCATTGGTGGGCCGACCTACCTTCTAGCTAAATTTTTAGCCATGAAGCTAAAACCCCTGGTGGGGCAAACGGAGTCCTTTGTCAAAGACTCCTCTTCTTTTGTTAATGAATTAAAAGATATGAAATTTGAACTTGGCGATAATCTTGTCAGTTTTGATGTGGTTTCCCTATACACTTGCATCCCCATTAAAGAAGCCCTTGATGTCATCTTTCGCCTTACTGATCCCAACACGGCTAAGTTAGTTGAGATCTGCCTCACTTCCACTTTTTTCTGTTTTGAAGGTGTGTTCTATGAACAAACTTGTGGGGTTGCCATGGGTTCCCCCTTGTCCCCTATCGTTGCTAACTTGTTCATGGAAGATTTTGAATCCAAGGCTTTATCCTCAACTTTATTTAAACCCAAGCTTTGGAAAAGATTTGTTGATGACACCTGCACCATTTGGCAACATGGGCCTGAAAAATTAGATCTCTTTTTCCAACATCTCAATAATCAGTCTAACTCCATCCAGTTTACGATGGAGCGTGAGGTTAATGGTTGCCTTCCTTTTCTCGATGTCCTCATTTCTAGGAAAGCTGATGGATCTTTCTCCCATGAGGTATATCGAAAGAAGACTCACACTGAGCAGTATCTTCATGCCAGTTCCCATCATTTTCCTGCTCAGAAGATAGGTGTTCTCAGCACGTTAGCCACTCGTGCTTTGAGAATTTCTGATGAAGACCACTTTTCTAAAGAAAAGTCCCATCTCCTTAATGTTTTTGTCCAGAATGGCTATAGTAGGCAACAGGGTGTCAAAGCCTTCCTCAAAGCGAGCAAAGGTCCCAAGGTCAAGAAAGAACCCATCGACCACAGTTCAGGAGTCCACCTACCCTTCATCCAAGGGACGACTGACAAGATTGTGAGAATCCTGAAGAAGCATAATATTCCCTCGACCTTTAGACCCCTCAGCACCATTAGGAGTTCCCTTAAGTCTGTTAAAGACCAAGTGAACCCTATGGATATGAAAGGTGTTTATATCATCCCTTGTTCCTGAGGAACCTCATACATAGGTGAAACTGATCGTTCTATAAACCAGAGGATTAAGGAACACGGGAGGACCAAATCCTCAGCTTTAGCCAAACATGCAGAGAAGACTAAGCATCATATATGCATTGAGGAGGCTAGGGTTATCGCTAAGATTCCTCATTTTCATCATCGTAAGTTTAGGGAAGCCATTGAAATTGAGAGGTCCTCTAGTAATATTAATAGGGATGATGGCTGGAAAATTAGTAGCTGTTGGATTCCAGCCCTCTCTTCTTAATTCTCTTCGTCCTTTTGTTCCCTTTTTTTTGGTTATATATATATATATATATATATATATATATATATATATTATATATAAACAATATGTATTATCATTCTCATAGAATTAGTACTTGCATTATAAAGATTTTTGTGGAAATGTTATCGATTCATTATTGTTTTTAATCTTGATTATATATATAAAATAAAATAAAAAGAATGAAATTTTATTAAGACAGGCGTTAAGTTGATTAATATAATTTATAAATACTAATAATTCTAAAATTAATATGAATGTTTAGTTTTTAATATATAATGATTATATATATATATATTGTTATTATATATATTTAGTTTAATATTAATATTATTTATTAGCATGGGTATGTGTTTTACTAAGAACCCTTTTTATATATATATATATATATATATTATAGCCATAGTCTAACTAGCCGGAGGAATTGCCCGGAAAGTTATGGAAATTCCGGTCATATTTAGAGAAAATCCAGCAAGGATTTTTGTAAATCCAAGTTATAGTTGTTAAACTTTAAAATTTTAGGTGACCTAGACGTTTTTTATGGTGCTAAATCCATTTCCACCATCAAAAACACGATTCAAACACTGCCTCTACAAGATTTTTTGAAATTTTTTTGCCCGGATTCTGATCACTTTTCGCCATCCAGGAAATTCCTCCACCTCGCTAGACGACTCCTATATTATATATTTAATCTTTATTATCAGTTTTAAGCTTTAGTAAATATATATAAAGTAAAAAAGAATTGAATATTATTAAGTTAACTAATAAAATTATGTATGTGTGTGTGTGTGTGTATATATATATATATATATATATATATATATATATTATTAAACCTGTCCCCTCTCCCTCCTAGAGTCAAACATAATCGTTTTCTTCTAGCTGTTAGGTTGACTGTCTTCCTATTTAACCACTTTCCTGGATCTGTTTCTTCATTGTGTCCTGAAGATGAACAACACTTGTTGGTTTTAAACACGTCAACCCAAATCTTCAATGTGACTTCTTCCGAAAAATTCTTTATACATTAAAATACGACTTATTTAAAGGGAGGAATTAAACTGACCTAGATTCATCTTAATTCTAAATCTACTAAAAACTAACCGAGATCAAATCTCTTGATATACAAACTTCTTTTAAAAAATAATAATAATAATAATCCAGACTAATTTATTAAAAAAATAATAATACAATCCACCTTCTCATACTCCTTTCTAAAACATAAATATGTAATAAATACCCATCAATTTTATTTGCTTAAAAGATAAAGATATAAATTTGTACATATCAAAGTACAACTTTGTCATTAAAAAAAGTTGTTAAAGTAAAAGTAACCCAACCCTCTACTCCTCTGAAACCTGAATAAGTCCAAATGTATGCATCCAAATGGCTAGAATTTATACCACCGACTGGGATGCGTGAGCATATTATAAAAATAATAGGCTAGCCATGAAGAAAAAGGTATCTGGATGTGCTAGCATATTATAGAGAGAGTATGGAATGCAAGACAATGGACTTGAGATGTTTATGAACCATTGAAGAAAACGTTCATCCATGTAAGTGACAACATTGATTCTAAAAGAAAATGCGTAGTGGACCCTACCACAATATATATGATATTTCACTAAACAAGCCAAATAAAGTATACCATATAACAAATCCAATTATTATTTAACAACAATCCTCTAGAAACATCTCATATGATTAGGTTATTATTAAAAACTATAGATTTAAATAAAAAAAATCACTGTAAATATGTACTTCTGTGAATAGTAGTCGTAATCTCAAGATATAATCCAATTTGAACTTTTACTCTTTCATCAATAAGAGGTCTTACATGACTAACTTAACTGAGTAATAAATAATTTTAATTAATTGAATCATTTTTTATATTAATTTGTTAAAATTGTATTTTAATTGATGTAAATTTATTAATTAAATTAATATTTAATAAATTAATTTATTTTAATTAAAAATTTAATTTTAATAAAATGACTAGGATGAAGTAGCATCATATAAAATATATTAAAATAGAACTTTCACAAATGTAGAACTTATATATCTTTATCAAAAGATATATATGACATTTTAGTTTTTTTTACTTATAAAAATGTTGAATACATCATAAAGAAAGAAATAAAATTATAGTCTATGGGATATATTGTTTTTTCATTTGGTTGATGTATTCAATTTTTTTCTTTGGAAGCTTCACAATAAATGCTCTCAGTGCCTCGACAAACCCCTCACTAAATAGATTATCCCAAGAGCTTCTTCATTTGGTTGATGTATTCAACCCTTTTCCTGGGAAGCTTCACAATAAACGCTCTCAGCTTCTCGACAAACCCCTCACTAAATAGATTATCCCAAGAGCTAGCTGCCAGAATATCTGCATAACTTTCTATGTTGTCTTTGAAGGCCTCGCATTATCAAATGAAATGTTTTTCTATTTTCAATTTTCCGAAAAAAAAACAAAAAATACATACTCTTTCCTCCCGCACTTCTTTTGGTTTTTTCTAACACCTTATTTCACAATCAACCTTATTAAAATATTTTATCGTTTGATCAACCAAATTAATTTAAATCAATCTTATTAAAATATTTTATCTTTCTCTTATAATTTAAATTTATGTTAATATATTTAAATTTATAAAATTATAAATTTTAATTAAATTTTACCTACACAATTCATGACTTAACCTATGATGTGTTTCAAAATTATTCTATTATATTTTTCTTAAGAATAAAATATTTAACCATCCAAAAGAAAGTGATAACTAAATTAATTAATTAAAAAATAATGTAAATAACATCAACACAACTATAAATTTCAACACTTTAAACTAATATTTAAACGAATATAACGATTCTTTGATTCCACAACTCCAACTCCAACTGATCTAACAATTCTTTGTTTTTACAATTCCATGGTAAGAAAGTGAGAATGTTTACCAACCATCCTTTTCAAATAGGAAATAAGTTAAATCAAATTTGTGTTTATGTGACAATAAAAGCATAAACGGACCAAAAAAAGGTTAAATCAAATCTGTGTTTCTGTGACCATGAAAGCATAAATGGACCCAAAAAAGAGACAGTGGACCATAGGAATTTTGAAAATAAGTTATTATTTTTTAAATTTATTTGTATTTTCAAATTTATTGAAATACATTATTTTTATTATAAAAAATAATAATAATAATAATATTATAAATTAGTAGAATTATATAAATTAGATTTGTGATAAAAAAAATATAGGTATTAATTTATTACAATAAATATTAAAATACTTATTTTATAATATATTTTATATTACCAAAATTAAAAAAAAAAATCCATAAAATTTAATTAAATTATAACTTTATTTTAAATTATTGTTATTATTAATTAAAAAAAAATCATGAATTTGACATATATATACATATAATAATATTATTAATTATGGAGATTTATAAGTTATCTCTCTTGCGTTGACTCTCAAATACAATATGAAAGAGATGTTGTAATGTAAACATAAACATTTTCACTAGGTCAAAAACAAAAAAAATTAAACCCATGGGACAACTTAATTAACAATTGTTGTATTATGATGTATTATATAAACCACGAGATTTAATATTCAAATCGTCCATGGGTTAAGCTAACATAAAGGAAAAAGGAAAAAGAAGAAAGAAAGCACCTTGATGGTCGTGAAAATTAAGTGCTATCTATAAGGACGTTCAAGGTTCAAATCCCCTCAATTCACCTTTGTTGTAGAAGGGGCATATGTAGGCACCTAGAGGTTGGAATTGACCCCGCGTCACACGAGTACAATGCCAATTTAGTTGTCAATTCCTTTAAATACGAAAATAAGAGTACTTTCTTTAAATACCAAAATAATAATAATTTGTAGTTAGTGGTTTTTAGGATTTAGCCAATGGAATTTGTTATGATGAAGACTTGATCCATCTAGGTGCTTGGTAGATCCAGATTTAAGATGGATTTAGACTATACCACATGTTATGAATACGTGCTCAAAAAATTAAGATGCATTCTGTATGACACTTATAACATTTTTTAAAATTAATCAATTTAATTAAAAAAATTAGAAAAGCGTATAACTACTTTGAAGATAAATCTTAAAACTCTAAAAGTTATATTTTCAAATAAACACATCAATAAATTATATATTTTTATATTAAAAGAATCAATAATTCTAATTTGTACTCACATGATAATTATAATTTTTAAGTATATTTGCTTAGTGTTGTAAACAGTAAGTCAATTTAAACATGGGTCTTTAATCACTTACATAACAAGAGTTTGCCAAGTAAACTACCCATAAATAATATTTTGCTTTTTGTTTGCTAGGTTATGTGAGTCCTAAGATGATTGACACACTTAATTTGTGGGTTGTGACCCAAGGGCATCTAAGCTTTCAAAATCTCCCAAGGATCACAGGTGGCTTGGGCTACACCATCTCTTAACATGGTTGGATTATTGCCCATGGAGTTTCAAACTGGTGACCTTTACACCACAGAATGTCTTAACAGAACACCCTCTCACTATTTAGTCTATGTCTCGTGGGCATCTATAAATTACATTATGAATTACATAACTAATTAAAAAAAAACAATGTTGTAAATATTATCGTTTTTTTTTTTTAATCAAGTTGTCTGCGATCCTCCAGGCTTGACCTGTGGTTTCAGGAGTCGTGACCCAAGGATCGCACCTAGTCGAGGCCACACCAGCCCTTAACTAACTGGATTTTTTTAGCATATTTCTTCCCCTAGCACAAGGCACAACCACACTCAAAGTTTGATCCTAGGTCGCCTTGTTGATGAGACTCATTCTCAACCGATTGCGCTAGTAAAACTTAAGTTTTAATTATTTTATTATTATTTATAAATACATTTTTATTTTAATTAATTTTTTATTATTATAAATAATTTTTTATTTTAATAATAATATAACGTTTTTTTAATTATATATATATATATATATATATATATATATATAATTTAATTAAACCTATTGTATAGGTATGTATATGGCTTCATTGTTTTTTAATTATAAATGAATAATTAATTTATGGATACTTGGTTAAATATTTTTAATTTAAAGTTTTTATTAGGATGTATATTTATAAAGAAAATTAAGATTTCTATTTTTGGGATATTTTCTTTTACTATAACTTTGTGTAAATAACTAAGTTATTTGTTATTAAATATTTTAATTTAAGATGGTATGTTTGGTTTGTGGGTTATTGGATATGCATTTAGTATTATAGTGGTAGTGGAAATTTAAAAATCTACACCTATATGTAAAAAATGATGAACATTCCCAAAAATAACAATTCTTGATAAACAAAGGCTATATAGTAGTTAGTTATGGGGCTTAGTTTAAATATAGCTAAATTAAAGTAAAAATACGCTATATAGTAGCTAATTCTGCGGCTTAGTTTAAATATAGCAAAATTAAAGTAAAAACACTGTATTCAAATTAGTGTTAAGGTTCAGAATTCCATTATTTTGAGTTTTATTGATTCATAAAGTCTTGATGTGAGCAAATAAAGAGGAAGGCCTTGATTTCAATGTATATGCAAACATAGATTTAAAAAACTATAATAGTTATAGTTGCATTTACATTTGGACTACATTAGTTGTACGCCAAATCAATAATTATATATTTTATTTCTTAAATTTTAAACTAAAATATTCAATAAAAAATTATTTTAATATAATTATTAGTTTATAAAAATAAATATATTTTATTTTTAAAATTTGAATTTATATTTGAAAATAATAATAATAATAATAATATTGATTTATTATTTAGTGTATAAAAATGCATATGTTTTATTTTATTAACATTTAAATTTAGATTTCTCTGATGGGGGTGAGGATCTGGTGCTATGTGTGGCAGCAAGGTGACGTACGAAACCTACCTGGTCTCCACACGCCCCTTAATATTTTTGACGTGGTTATAGCCATAATTAAGGCTATGCAGGTTGGCAGACTGCCCACTCATGGCAAGGTTATATGCATGTTACAACGAGTGAAGAACTTCATTTTGGTGTGTTGGGCGATGAGGAGGGAGACTCATGAGAATTGTGGGTCTAAGCGGAGATCTACCCGGCAATGGCTATGGCTTTGGGCGGAGGGGGAATGTAGGGTTTGTCTTAGTATATGACGTGGAGAGTGTCTGGCCCGGAAGTGTCCATGGGATTCAGGTACCACAACAGAGGCCTCGATGTTGCAATCCAAGTTGGGTTTTCTAGTCTAGTCTATTGAACTTCTGCAGTTGATCTCTGAGGCCAACGCTAGCTTCCGTTACCAAGCCTCATTGACCTGGGACGGTCTCCGCTGGTTGCATGGTTGTCCTCTTTGTTTGCGGTTGGACTTTGGAGTGGGAGAACACGGTGAATTGGCTCCACCAAGCACTCAGGGGTGTCAGGCCCCTGAGTCATCACCGTTGCACTTGGACGAGTCAGGCGCCCAACTCGGGTGCGTTCAACCGACGAGCTAGCAGATGAGCTGGCAGGTACGTTTAACCAACAAGCTGGGTGGGTGTTCACCTAACCGACGAGCTGAGGTGGGTGCATTTAACCAACGAGTTGGACGAGCACACAGAACCCACGAGCTGGAGGGCGCGTCGGGGGAAGCCAACACGGGCAACACCGAAATTGGCTAAGTGTTAGGTGCATGTCGGCAAGCGGAAGTTATAGGTAATGGTCATGTAGTTTGGTGGGCCGACGTGATAACATAAGGAGGGGCGCGAGTCATGGAAAGGGCGGATCGGCTTGGCGAAGGTCAAGCCCCTTCCAAAGTCCAAGCAACATATATATGGAGAGCGACAGCATAACCGAAATCCATCAACTGAACTCACAAACGAAACAAGGGGAACGAGTGAATGGTGCAAGAAATGATCCCGCGAGTTAGGCAAGTTTAATGCAACGATGTTGGGTGGCCACAAGTTGGGCGAGCTAACTCGACGCCTGTTTCGGGTGAGCACAGGGTGGATAGCAGGTGAGCAGAGGTGCAGTTGGGCGGGTATGCACAACGGGTCTACGAGTTGGGATGCGGGTGGACAATGTGGGCCGCACGACATAGTGGGTCGCGCACCCAAGGCTGGGTAGCACTGAATGGTGGTGCAGTTGTGGTTGGGTTGTGCAGCAGGGTCGACCAATCGGGCAGTGCGTCGAAATTTGTAAAGTCTTATGAAACGGGTTGAGACATAGTCTCCCCGGAAATTGTAAAATTTGCAGATTTTTATATAAAACCGAATTATTGAAGAAATGATGTGTCTCTTGCATTGATGTTATGTTGTGACTATTTTTGTTAAGTAATTCCGCACTTAACTGTTTAATAATGATGAATGAAGAAGTAGGCGTAGTCCGAAAAATGTAAAGGAAACTAATGGTTGGAGTCATTTAGTCAGTGCCGCACGTAGCTCAATTCGGGAAAAAAGAATTGGGGCCATGACAGATGGTATCAGAGCCAGTACAACAATAAAATGCAGAGACTAGGTATGTATGCAGTCTGAAGTTTTTGAACAAAAGAAATCTTGGATACATAGTTTGGGGTTTCTTGACTTGGAGGTTCATGGAAAAACCATCCAAGCTTTGGTGGACACGGGTGCCACACACAACTTTATGACGACAAGGTTGGCAAGAGAAGTTGGGCTGCAAATTGTTCCAACTAATGTGGAAGTCAAGGCAGTGAACTCGAAGGCTAAAGTGTCGGGATTGGCAGATGAAGTGCCAATTTGAATTGGAGACTGGCAGGGTCGATTGGACTTCATGGTGATGGAGATGAATGACTTTGATATGATATTGGGGCATGATTTTCTAAAGGGAAATAAGGCAATTATTGTCCCATTTTGCGATGAGATCATGTTGATTGGAGGCTCACAAACTTGGACTTTGCCGACTCATAAGCAAAGGAAGGAAGTGAAGGTGCAACATGTTTATGCACTAAGTATGAGGAAGGTGATGCAGGATTCAGATGTGGAGACATATGCGACAGCCATCAGGGGAGTTGAAAGCAATGATGAAGTGGGGATGTCGAGATAATATTTCTGATGTATTGGACAAGTATGCAGATTTGATGCCTGATGAGCTACCAAGAGCACTTCCACCAAGACGTGCAATGGCACATAGCATTGAGCTAGAGCGAGGGAAGTAAACTCCGACAAAAGCTCCTTATCATTTATCAAGGCCAAAATTGGAGGAGTTGAAATGACAGTTGAAGGATTTGGCCGATGCAGGTTTAATACAACCTTCAAGGTCTCCATATGGTGCTCCCGTATTATTTCAGCGGAAGAAAGATACGAATGAGCTACGGATGTGTTGTGATTATCATGCTCTCAACAAGCAAATGATAAAGAACATGTATCCTTTGCCACTTGTTGTGGATTCCTTCAATAAGCTTGCGAAGCCCAAGTGTTTTCCAAGCTAGACTTGAGGCATGAGTATTATCAGGTGAAGATAGTAGAGGGAGATGAGAAGAATATTGTACGTGTGGCAAGGTATGGAAGTTTTGAATTCTTTGTTATGCCTTTCGGGTTGTGTAACGCTCCTGCTACGTTTTTCACTTTGATGAACGATGTGCTATGTCCATATTTGGATTCGTTCATAGTAGTATACTTGGACGATATTGTGATATACAATGATAACATGAAGGATCATAAGAAGCACTTGGCTTTGGTATTTGAGGCGCTGAAGAAGAATCAACTGTACTTGAAGAAGTCAAAGTGTATGCTTACCTAGACCGAAATTCCATTCCTTTGACACATTGTGGGTCAAGGACAGATACGGATGGAACCAAGCAAAGTGAAGGCGATATAGGATTGGGCTGAACCAAAGAATGTCCATGATATGAGGGTTTTTTTGGGGATGACCAACTACCAACGAAAGTTTGTAGAGGGGTACTCCAAAGTGACATCGCCACTGATAGACCTTTTGAAGAAGGAAAAACAATGGGGTTGGACAGAAAAGTGTCGAGCAACATTTGAATATTTGAAGAATAGGATGGTTATAGCACCAATGCTAAAGTTACCTGACTTTGAGAGATCGTTTGAGGTGCACACAGATGCTTCAGATTTTGCGATAGGAGGGGTTCTTATGTAGGATGGGAATCCAGTGGCATATGAGAGTCGGAAGTTACAGGATAGAGAACGACAATATTTGGTTCATGAGAAGGAGATGATTGCGATCATTCCCTATTTAAAGGTATGGAGGCATTACTTGATTGGGAACCCTTTTGTTGTAAATACTGACAACGTTGAAACAAGTTATTTTGCATCACAACCGAAGCTGTCAATGAAGCAAGCTCGTTGGCAAGACTTCTTGGCAGAGTTCGACATGACTATTGAGTACCAACTGGGTAGACTTAATGCAGTTGTAGATACCCTTGGTAGGAAGGGATATCTACCCACACTTAAGGAGGAAGAAGACCGGGTAGAACGTAGTAGGAGTCGAGTACAGATGACCGATGAGATGCATAATAGACTTCAAGCTAGCATGGAGACAAATACTCAAGCACAAAGCATCTTGAAGCAGGTGAAGGAAGGAAAGACACAGAGGTTTTTTCTACGAGATGGACTCTTGTTCTTTGGGAACCGAATTTACATTCCCAAGTCATCGGGACTTAGGAGGCACCTCTTGAAGGAGTGCCACGATTCTCCATGGGCTAGCCACCCAGGGCAGCGTCATTCTTTGGAATTGTTGGAGAGAGGATTCTTTTGGGAGAAGATGCAGGAGGATGTAGAGGAGTACGTACATACGTGCACCATTTGTCAGCATGACAAATTGGATAACCAGAGACAGGGAGGATTGTTGCAACCTTTACTGATTCTAGAGAGACCATGGATGAGTTTTTTGATGGACTTCATCACTCAGTTAACGTAAGTACATGGGTATAACGGAGTTATGGTCATGGTCGATCGTTTCTCTAAGTATGTCGTCTTCATTCCGATGAAGATACCATGTGGATCCAAGAAGACTGCTAAGCTATTCTTCAAACATGTTGTGAAGTATTGAGGTATGCCATTGAGTATTGTGTCGAACCAAGATTCGCGATTTATAGGTAGATTTTGGCCCACTTTGTTCAAGTTGGTTGGGACAGAGTTACTGCAGAGTTTGAGTTACCATCCGCAGACAGATGAGCAGACTGAATGGATTAATGCACTATTGGAAGGCTACTTGAGACATTATGTGATGGCTTATTAGAAGAATTGGCTCGAACTCTTGGATGTGGCTTAGTTTAGCTACAATATGTAGAAGAGTTCCGCAACCGGGTATAGTCCATTTGAGTTGGAAAATGGACGTGCCAGTTGCTCCATGCATCATGTTATCGAGGGGGTTTATGAGGAGTCCACATGCGTAGAGATTCTTGACAGCATGGGAGGATACATTGGAGTTAGCATAGGTGCACTTGCATGAAGCTACAAGAAGGACGAACAAATGGGTAGATAAGGATAGATGGGACAGACACTTTAGTGTGGGAGATATGGTTTTTCTAAGGATTACCGAAGAACAGTTTCAGCCACCAAAAGGGATTGCGAGATCTTTGACAATGAAGTATGAAGGACCATTTCGGGTAAAGAAGTGAGTTGGGGAAGTTGCCTATGAGTTGGAGCTTCCAAACCACATGCGTTTGAAACATCATGTGATTCATATGAGTCAACTCAAGAGATGTCAACTTGATGCACATTATCCTGAGAGGATAGAACCACCGAGAGGACCAGTGATGATTATGGACATGCCACACCTTGTTCTGGAGAATATTATGGATCTTCGAACTATGGGTGTAAGGACCTGCGGTTCCTTGGCATGCCCACCCGATGTGCGACTGTTTGTTTGGAAAACGAGCGAAGGAAAAATATGCGAAGTGCGAGCTCTTGACTTAACGTGCAAAAGATATATGTGTAAATATGCACAAGGAAGGAGGGTGAGGCTTGTTTATATAGAGTGGGAGCATGCTTGGCTAGCCCACGGGCCGACCTAGACCGAGCTAAAGGCCGACATGCGAAATGAACGATTTTGCGATGAGTAGGGGGCTTTCATTACATGGAGGACGAGTCGGCTTGGGTAGCTCGACTCACCCTTCCACTCATATAAAAACAACGAAGCGTGGAGCCATTTCAACATCGAACTCTCGGTCATAAAACTCGAGCAAGGAGAAGTGCGCAGTTAAGAAGTGAAGCCGCAGCGAGGAAGGGAGGCGCAGCTCTATGCGCCCAACCTTGGGAAAAGGCCGCACGGGATAAAACACACAGGTTCTCGGTCTTGGGTGAGAATGTGTGTAGGAGTTCCCGACATGTGAACGAGAAGCGCGGGTGGAGACTTGGTGAAGTCGCCCGACGCGTGCAAACATGAAACAGTGGAAGCTTTGGTGGTGAAGTCGTGTGAAGGAGACGAGTGTGTCTTGGTGACTTGGTGGAGTCGCTCGCCGGTCGTGCATGAAACAAGGTTCGGTTGAGAAGTGTGGTTGGCAGCTCGTGTGAGGGCGCGCCCGCCCAGCGTGGGCAAGGAAATTTGGTTGGCACACAAAGGTGTGGCAAGTTGTAATTTTGGCTAAGTATGAAACTTGGTGTTTCCAAGTATACTTGTGAAGCTTTGTAAAAATTTAAGATTGTATAATATATTGTATTCGGGCAAACTCATTGTTTAGGGAGTTGCCCCTCCCTTTATACTGTGCAATTATGTTCTTCATGTATAATTGCTTATGATAATGAATGTGTATAGGTGTTCATTGGTATAAAGGAAACATAATAATTACTTGGTTGAGAAACACAAACTAAGTAGGACAAGTGGTTAGGCGTAGTCCATGAACATAAGTATTGGTGAAAAGAATGTGTTCGGTGGTGCCGCACCTCACCAAGTACGGTTGAAAGACTACCGTCGGCCTAGGGGCGTGACAGTTGGTATTAGAGCTAGCAGCTGATTCGGGCATTGAAGGTTGAAATTGCTACACACCTACACCGAAGTGCAGGTGGTATCAGAGCAAGTTTGCTCGTGACAAAGTGACAGGTGAAAAGCTTGACAAGTGGTATTCAGGTTTGAAGAAACTAGGAAGCTAGTGACAATGAAGTAGGTACTTGCAGGTGAAGGAATTTGTTTCACATACAAGTGGAACAAGGGCTGGTTCAGGTTGCAGGCAACTTGGTGAAGCTGTTGGATGGTCGATACTTGATCACAAAGAAGGAAGAAGGAAGCAGAAATGGCAGGTGAATCTCGTGTGGGATCGAGTGAATCTAGCCACAATGCGATCGAGGCTTGGATAAACAAGATACTAGAGAGAGTGGAGGCATTGGAATCTTACTGGACTACAAAGATGGATCTAGTCGTGAAAGAACTAGAGGATCATGTGCAGTTGAGGGAAGAGTTTGATGAACTCCGGACTCGGCATGAGTACACTGAGCTTAAGTGTACACAACTTGAGAATGAAGTCAAGGAGATTAGAGAAGCAAGGGACAAGGGTCTGACAAAGATCGTGAACTTGCAGAAATCTCTTGATGGTGCAAATGATGAGATCGCGGTGTTGAAGAAGGCCGTGAGACATAACTCAGGTGGAGGAGTGTCTCATGTGAAAGTCAAGGAACCAGAATCTTATGATGGTACAAGAAGTGCGAAGACTCTTGGTAACTTTCTCTGGGATATGGAGCAATACTTGGAACGCTTGGGTCTATCCGATGATGAGACAAAGGTGAAAGTGGTTGCTCAATTCCTGACAAAAGATGCTAAGATGTGGTGGAGAAGACGGATGGATCAGATTGCCAATGGCAGTGCTGATGACATTACTTCTTGGGATGATATGAAGAAAGCTTTGCAGGCTCATTTCAGTCCTCAGGATGAAACGTGGGAAGCAAGGATGAAGATTAAATTCATAAAGCAAACAGGGAACCTACAGACATATCAGCGGGAGTTTGCAAGTGCGGTTCTAGAACTTCTTGACATGGCGGAGAGGGATAAGGTGTTCAACTTCATTATTGGATTGAAACCTTGGGCACGCAATGAAGTGAAGAGGTAGAAGATGAAAACATTTGAAGAAGTATTACTGTTGCGGACAGGTTGGTGGAGCATTATGATGAGACTTCTGATGAGAGGAAGAAGAAGTCTGATAAGCCAAAAGAGAAGAAGAAAGATGAAGCTTCGAAGTCGGATGAGAAGACAAAGAAGCCATTGAAGTGTTGGATTTGTGCTGAACCACATACGGTGAAGAATTGTCCTTCTAGACAGAAATTGGCTGCTATTGCACAATCTAATGAGAAGAATAAGAGCCTTTTGTGGGGATGATGCAGATTCTTGGTGGTGCTGCTTCTACAGAAGTGGTCTCTCGAAGTGATCCTAAAAGGAATAGCTTGGAGTATGTTCGGATGAAGATTGGAGGTATGGAGGTACTCACTATGGTAGATAGTGGAGCTACTCATAACTTCATGAGTGAAGATGTTGCGAGAAGAATTGGGCTGAAATTTGTACCAGTGAAGGCACAAATGAAGACGGTGAATTATCCTCCTTATTCGATACTTGGTGTAGCTGAAAGAGTGGACACAACACTAGGTGAGTGGACTGGGGAAGCCGACTTCACTATAGTGCGGATTGATGACTATGAGGCTGTGTTGGGGATGGAATTCTTGAAACAATATGATGCTATGATCGTTCCACATTTGAAGCAGCTGTACATTTACGACGGAAGGGAAGATGTACCCATTGGTGTTCCAACCATTGGAGCGACAAAGCCTGATTGTAAACGTGTAGTGATGCAAATGGAGGATGATGATGATGACGAGGAGGTTTATGTGAGGCCGAATGTCCATGAGGAGGATCGGATTGCATATCTATAGAGGATGGAGATAGAGAATCCTGACAGATGGATTGAGCTTATTAGTGAGGGTGAGCCTTCAGGTTCTACTCCCTCTACATCTTCTTAGATGACATAGAAGATGGGGCTCATTGTTAGCTGCTCATGGCAGTGAGTCCTTAAAACAGGTTGAGTAGGTATGACAAATGGTGCAGGAATGGTTCAGCATTAAGCATCATGACATGTTGCGGATGGGATGGAGTTTCCATGGACCTGAGCATGGGAGAGATTCTTGGTGAGTCTAGGATGTGGCAGAATCCGAGATAGACTGGTGAAGGCATAAGGATGGACATTCTTATGATTTCAGTGTGACAGTTGGACTGATCACCTGACTATTTCAAGTCATGGGGGCTAGCAGTGTACTAGAGAGATGTTGGCATCAGGCAGGCAAGAAGGATGACAGTTCATAGGATGGGATGACACATGATGGAGATGATGGTTCTACATATGTTGCAGGGATGTTTGCAACATGTGGAGGAGTCAATATCATGGACCAAGGATGAGATAGTTATTGATGATTATCATGGTGGATGGATACCAAGATGGGATGTTGTCGAGGACGACAACGAATTCAGGTGGAGGAGTATGTAAGGACCTTCATTTCCTTGGCACGCCCACCCGATGTGCAACGGTTTGTTTGGCAAACGAGCGAAGGAAAAATATGCGAAGTGCAAGCTCTTGACTTAACATGTGACAGACATATGTGTAAATACGCACAAGGAAGGAGGGCGAGGCTTGTTTATATAGCGTGGGAGCATGCTTGGCTAGCCCACGGGCCGAGCTACGACCGAAGCAAAGGTCGACATGCGAAATGAAGGATTTTGCGATGAGTAGGGGGAGCTCATTACATGGAGGACGAGCCGGCTTGGGCAGCTCGACTCGCCCACCCACTCATATAAAAACAACGATGCGTGGAGCCATTTCAACATCGAACTCTTGGTCATAAAACTCGAGCAAGGAGAAGTGCGTAGTTAAGAGGTGAAGCCGCAACGAGGAAGGGAAGGCGCAACTCTATGCGCCCAACCTTGGGAAAAGGCTGCACGGGATAAAACGCACAGGTTCTTGGTCTTGGGTGAGAGCGCGGGTAGGAGTGCCCGACGTGTGAACGAGGAGCGCGGGTAGGAGTGCCCGACGTGTGAACGAGGAGCGCGGGTAGGAGTGCCCGACGTGTGAACGAGGAGCGCGGGTGGAGACTTGGTGAAGTTGCCCAGTGCGTGCAAACATAAAACGGTGGAATATTTGGTGGTGAAGCCGTGTGAAGGAGACGAGGGTGTTTTGGTGACTTGGTGGAGTCGCCCACTCGTCATGCACGAAACAAGGTTCAGTTGAGAATTGTGGTTGGCAGCTCGTGTGAGGGCGTGCCTGCCCAGCTTGGGCAAGGAACTTTGGTTGGCACACGAAGGTGTGACAAGTTGTAATTTTGGCTAAGTATGAAACTTGGTGTTTCCAAGTATATTTGTGAAGCTTTGTAAAAATTGAAGATTGTATAATATATTGTATTCTGGCAGACTCATTGTTCAGGGAGTTGCCCCTCCCTTTATACTGTGCGATTGTGTTCTTCATGTATAATTGCTGTTGATAATGAATGTGTATGGGTGTTCATTGGTATAAAGGAAACATAATAATTACTTGGTTGAGAAACATAAACTAAGTAGGACAAGTGGTTAGGCATTGTCCATGAACATAAGTATTGGTGAAAAGAAAGTGTTCGGTGGTGCCGCACCTTGCCAAGTACGGTTGAAAGACTAATGCTGGATTGGGGGCGTGACAATGGGTGTTGAGAACACGACATGACGGGAGTTCTTTGTTAAATGGAAGAATGCACTGAAGGAGAGTAGGTGGGAAATGGAGGATTCGTTGTGGAGATGGAGGAAAAAGATTGTTGAGTATGATGATGAGAGTGGCTAGATTGTCAAGGGCGACAATGACTTCTGGGGGGGAGGATGTCAGGCCCTCGATTCATCATCGTCACACTTGGACGAGTCGGGTGCCCAACCCGGGTGTGTTTAACTGACGAGCCAGTGGACAAGATGGCGGGTGCGTTTAACTGACGAGATGGCGGGTGCGTTTAACTGATGAGTTGGGCGGGCGCACACCTAACCGACGAGCTAGTGGATGAGATGGTGGGTGCGTTTAACCGATGAGCTGGGCGAGCGCACACCTAACCGACGAGCAGATGGGCGCGTTCAACTGACGAGCTGAGGTGGGCACGTTTAACCGACGAGCTGGGCGAGCGCACATAACCAACGCGCTGGCCAAGCACACATAATCGACGAGCTAGACAAACACACATAATCAACGAGTTGGAAGGTGCGCTGGGGGAAGCCAACATGACTAACACCGAAATTGGCTAAATGTTGGGCGCATGTGGGCGAGCAAAAGTTATAGGCGGTGGTCATGTATTTTGGTGGGCCGACGTGTTAAACATAAGGTTGGGCTAACGTGATAACATACGGAGGGGTGCGAGTCATGCAAAGGGCGAGTTGGCTTGGTGAAGGTCGAGCCCCTTCTGAAGTTCGAGCAACGTATATATGGAAAGCGATAGCATAACCCAAATCCATCAACCGAACTCACAAACAGAACAAGGGGAAACGGGTGAACGATGTAAGAAATGAGTCTGCGGCTAGGGCAGGTTTAACGCAACGACGAGTTGGGTGCTTGTAGGTTGGGTAGGCCAACCCGACACCTGTTTCGGGTGAGCGTAGAGCGGACAACGGGTGAGCGGAGGTGCAGTTGGGTGGGTTTGCACGACAGGTCTGTGAGTTGGGTCGCGGGTGGACAATGCGGGCCGCATGACATGGTGTGTAAGGACTTGCGGTTCCTTAGCACGCCCACCCAATGTGCGACGGTTTGCTGGGCAAACGAGCGAAGGAAAAATATGCGAAGTGCGAGCTCTTGACTTAATGTGCAACGGAAATATGTGAAATACACACAAGGAAGGAGGGAAAGGCTTGTTTATATAGTGTGGGAGCATGATTGGCTAGCCCACAGGCCGACCTACAACTAAAGCAAAATTTGACGTGCGAAATGAAGGATTTTGCGATGAGTAGGGGGCGCTCATTACATGGAGGACAAGTCAACTTGTGCAGCTCGACTCGCCCTTCCACTCATATAAAAACAACGATGCGTGGAGCCATTTCAACATCAAACTCTCGATCATAAAACTCGAGCAAGGAGAAGTGTGCAGTTAAGAAGTGAAGCCACAACGAGGAAGCAAAGGCGCAGCTCTATGCGCCCAACCTTGGGCAAAGGACGCACGGGATAAAATGCACAGGTTCTCGGTCTTGGGTGAGAGCGCGGGTAAGAGTGCCCGATGTGTGAATGAGGAGCGCGAGTGGAGACTTGGTGAAGTCGCCCGGCACGTGCAAACATAAAGCAGTGGAAGCTTTGGTGGTGAAGCCGTGTGAAGGAGACAAGGGTGTCTTGGTGACTTGGTGGAGTCGCCCACCTATCGTGCACGAAACAAGGTTCGGTTGAGAAGTGCAGGTTGTAGCTCGTGCAAGGGCGCGCCCGCCCAGCTTGGGCAAGGAACTTTGGTTGGCACATGAAGGTGTGACAAGTTGTAATTTTGGCTAAGTATGAAACTTGGTGTTTCCAAATATACTTGTGAAGCTTTGTAAAAATTGAAGATTGTATAATATATTGTATTCGGGCAGACTCATTGTTCAGGGAGTTGCCCCTCCCTTTATACTATGCAATTGTGTTCTTCGTTTATAATTGTTGATGATAATGAATGTGTATGGGTGTTCATTGGTATAAAGGAAACATAATAATTACTTGGTTGAGAAACACAAACTAAGTAGGACAAGTGGTTAGGCGTAGTCCATGAACATAAGTATTGGTGAAAAGAAAGTGTTCGGTGGTGCTGCACCTTGCCAAATACGGTTGAAAGACTACCGTAGGCCTGGGGGCATGACAGTTGGTATCAGAGCAAGGTTGCTCGTGACGAAGTGATAGGTGGTATCAGGTGGCTGATATTCTGGTTGATGGTGAAAAGCTTGACAGGTGGTATTCAAGGTTGAAGAAACTTGGAAGCTGGTGACAGTGAAGCAGGTACTTGCAGGTGAAGGAAGTTGTTTCACATACAAGTGGAACAAGGGCTGGTTCAGGTTGCAGGCAACTTGGTGAAGTTGTTGGATGGTCGATACTCGATCACAAAGAAGGAAGAAGGAAGCAGAAATGGCAGGTGAATCTCGTGTGGGATCGAGTGAATCTAGCCACAATGCGACCGAGGCTTGGATAAACAAGATACTAGAGAGAGTGGAGGCATTGGAATCTTACTGGACTACAAAGATGGATCTAGTCGTGAAAGAGCTAGAGGAGGTTGAGGATGATGATGATGACAAGGAGGTTTATGTGAGGCCGAATGTCCATGAGGAGGATCGGGTTGCATATCTATAGAGGATGGAGATAGAGAATCCTGACAGATGGATTGAGCTTATTAGTGAGGGTGAGCCTTTAGGCTCTACTCCCTCTACATCTTCTTAGATGACATAGAAGATGGGGCTCATTGTTAGCTGCTCATGGCAGTGAGTCCTTAAAACAGGTTGAGCAGGTATGACAGATGGTGTAGGAATGGTTCGGCATTAAGCATCATAACATGTTGCGGAAGGGATGGAGTTTCCATGGACCTAAGCATGGGAGAGATTTTTGGTGAGTCTGGGATGTGGCAGAATCCGAGATAGACTGGTGAAGGCATAAGGATGGACATTCTTATGATTTGAGCGTGACAGTTGGACTGATCACTTGACTAGTTCAAGTCATGGGGGCTAGCAGTGTACCAGAGAGATGTTGGCATCAGGCAGGCAGGAAGGATGACAGTTCACAGGATGGGACGACACATGATGGAGATGATGGTTCTACATATGTTGCAGGGATGTTTGCAGTATGTGGAGGAGTCGATATCATGGACCAAGGATGAGACAATTATTGATGATGATCTTGGTGGATGGATACTAGGATGGGATGTTGTCGAGGACGACAACGATTTCAGGTGGAGGAGGATGTAAGGACCTGCGGTTCCTTAGCACGCCCACCTGATGTGCGACGATTTGCTTGGCAAATGTGCAAAAGGAAAAATATGCAAAATGCGAGCTCTTGACTTAACGTGTGACAGACATATGCGAAATACGCATAAGGAAGGAGGGGGAGGCTTGTTTATATAGCAAGGGAGCATGCTTGGCTAGCCCACGGGCTGACGTACGACCGAAGCAAAGGTCGACGTGTGAAATGAAGGATTTTGCGATGAGTAGGGGGCGCTCATTACATGGAGGACGAGTCAGCTTGGGCAGCTTGACTCGCCCTTCCACTCATATAAAAACAACGATGTGTGGAGCCATTTCAACATCGAACTCTCAATCATAAAACTCGAGCAAGGAGAAGTGCACAGTTAAGAAGTGAAGCCGCAACGAGGAAGGGAAGACGCAGCTCTATGTGCCCAACCTTGGGCAAAGGCCGCACGGGATAAAATGCACAGGTTCTCGGTCTTGGGTGAGAGCGCGGGTAGGAGTGCCCGACGTGTGAACGAGGAGCGCGGGTGGAGACTTGGTGAAGTCGCCCGGCGCGTGCAAACATAAAACGGTGGAAGCTTTGGTGGTGAAGGCATGTGAAGGAGACGAGGGTTTCTTGGTGACTTGGTGGAGTCGCCCACCCGTCGTGCACGAAACAAGGTTCGGTTGAGAAGTGCGGTTGGCAGCTCGTGTGAGGGCGCGCCCGACCAGCTTAGGCAAGGAACTTTGGTTGGAACATGAAGGTGTGACAAGTTGTAATTTTGGCTAAGTATGGAACTTGGTGTTTCCAAGTATACTTGTGAAGCTTTGTAAAAATTGAAGATTTTATAATATATTGTATTCGGGCAGACTCATTATTCAGGGAGTTGCCCCTCCCTTTATACTGTGCAATTGTGTTCTTCGTTTATAATTGCTGATGATAATGAATGTGTATGGGTGTTCATTGGTATAAAGGAAACATAATAATCACTTAGTTGAGAAACGCAAACTAAGTAGGACAAGTGGTTAGGCGTAGTCCATGAACATAAGTATTGGTGAAAAGAAAGTGTTCGGTGGTGTCGCACCTCGCCAAATACAGTTGAAAGACTACTGTAGGCCTGGGGGCGTGACATGGTGGGTCGAGTGCCCAAGGCTGGCAACACTAACAGGGGTGCAAATTCGGTCAGGTCATGCATCAGGGCCAACTGACCGGGCAGCGCACCGAAATTTGTAAAGTCTTATGAAATAGTTGAGACATAGTCTCCCTAGAAATTGTAAAATTTGCAGATTTTTATATAAAACCAAATTATTGAATAAATGATGTGTCTCTTGCATTAATGTGTCTCTAGGCATAGTTCTGAAAATGTAAAGGAAATTAATGGTTGGAGTCATTTAGGCGGTGCCGCATGTAGCTCAATTCGGGGAAAAATAAAAAATAAAAAAAATAAAAAAAATTGGGTCGTGACTGGGGGTGTAAGGACCTTCGGTCCTTTACACAACCACCGGCATGAGGTGCGACTTAATTTGGTGAATGATGAGTTGAAGTCATGACCGAAGTGCGAGCTTGGACCAAATGCGCGAGGTGACAAGTTAAAAATGTGCATAGAGGAGGAGCGAGTTACATGTTTATACGGTGAACGAGCGTGGGCATTCACTTAACAAGCCGACGATGGAGGATTGTTACTTGGAGCATTGGCCGATGGGCCGACCGTATGAAATAACAAATGAAGGCATTGGTTGATGAAATACAAGATTCGACCGAGAGGTGGCACGACCACACAACATAGCATATATATTGGCATGTTGATGGTTCATTTGGATCATCGAACTTTCGGTCAACAAACTCGAGAAAAGGAGAAGTGTGCAGATTTAAGGTGTAGCCGCAACGAAGAAGGGAAGGCGTTGTTCTATGCGCCCAAGTTTGGGCAAGGTCGCACGAAGGTAAACACATTGTCTTAATCTTGGGTGAGAACGCGGGTAAGAGCGCCCGTCGTTCGGACGAAGGAGCGCGAGTGGAGACTTGGTGAAGTCGCTCGCCCAACACACAAACATAATGCGGTGGAGTTTTGGTGAGGCCGTGCGAAGGAGAAATGAGGGTGTCTGTCGCCCGCCTGTTATGCACGAAACAAGGTTCGGTTGAGAAGTGCGGTTGGCAGCTCGTGTGAGGGCGCGCCCGCCCAACTTGGGCAAGGAACTTTGGTTAGCACAAGAAAGTGTGACACGTTGTAAAGTTGGTTAAGTATGAAACTTCGTGTTTCCCAAGTATACTCGTAAAGATTTGTGAAGTTGAAGTTGATTAATATAATATATTTGGGCAGACTCATTGTTCAGGGAGTTGCCTCTCCCTTTATACTGTGCAATTGTGTTCTTCATGTATAATTGTTGTTGATAATGAATGTGTATGGGTGTTCATTGGTATAAAGGAAACATAATAATTACTTGGTTGAGAAACACAAACTAAGTAGGAAAAGTGGTTAGGTGTAGTCCATGAACATAAGTATTGGTGAAAAGAAAGTGTTCGGTGGTACTGCACCTCGCCAAGAGCGGTTGAAAGACTACCGCCAGCCTGGGGGTGTGACAGTTGGTATCAGAGCAAGGTTTGTTCGTGACGATGTGACAATGGAAACAAGTACTTGCAAACGAAGGAAGTTGGTTTCACATACAAGTGGAACAAGAACTGGTTCAGTTTGCAGCAACTTGGTGACGCTGGTGAATATGGAGAAGGCTGAAAGGGAAAAGATGGTGGATGAACCTATGGAAGGTGAATCTAGCCATAATGCAGGTGATGTCTTCCGATACAAAGTGTTGGAACAGATGAGTAGATGGAGTTCTGACTGGGTTTCGATGAAGGCTGAGAATATGAAGATTCGGGAAAGTTGTTCGAAGCTGAGGAAGGAACTTGAAGAACTCAAGTCCCAATACGGAAATACGATGGATGGTGGACTCAAGGAACTTGATGAGGAGATCCAACAGAATGGACTTGATCTTCAAGAGCTCTTGGATGAGAGAGCCCGGTTAAGAAAGAAAAGTGCCATGGTGGAGACCGAAATCAAGCAGCTTGAGGACAAAATGAAGGAGAAACTTCTTGATAAGAAGGTTGTAATTGAGCAGGATGAGCTCGACTACATTGACAGGCTGGGGACTCACTACCGTAACAATCCAAAGGATGTTCGGAAGCTTAGTTCCATGGAAGTAGTCAATGGGCACTTGGTTGGTGCACTTGAGCAGAATGCGATGGAGGACAAGCTTGAAGCGAGTCAAGCTGAGCCAGGACCAAATTGCTTAGAGGAGCCAAGCAAGGAAGTGAAGTACCTTAGGAGGAATGTCAAATTGAAGCATAAGCCAATGGACACTTCTGAGGCCGAGTTTTTGAAGAAGGTCGTTGATGTGAGACACAAGATAAAGCCGACAGAAGGAGGTAATGCCTTGAAGCTGAGTTTTGTGCAGGTGACCGTGAAGGGTAAGAGATTTGCAGCTTTGGTGGATATGGGGGCTACTCATAGCTTCTTGAGTAAGAAGGCAACAAAGTCTTTTGGAAAGAAAGTTGAAATGGAGAGGGAGTGGAGTGCTTACAAAGCAGTCAACTCTACCATGAAAGCTGTTACTGGTGTGATGGAGAACACTCAGGTGAGAGTGGGCTTGTGGTTTGGAAAGTTGGACTTGAGGATTGTGGACATGGATGATCATTCTATGGTGCTGGGGCAGGATTTCATGAAGCTTGCACAAGCCATACCAATGGTGGACAGGGACATTCTCTTGATCACAGCTGGAGGAAGAACTATGTTGGTTCCGATGAATAGAAAGAGTTGCTTGGGGTATCGACCGAGGATGAATTCTATGACTTTGTATCCCAAAGATTCGAATGTGAAGCATAAGGATGTGGAGCAAAGAGGACTTGGGAGTATGACTCAAACAATGAAGGAAGGGAAGGTGATTGACTTCGTTGCAAGAGCGAGGAAGAAGGAAGGAAGTGAGAGGACAATCTCACGAATCATGGAGCACTTGACAGAGACATCTTCTACTGACGATCTTCACAATGGAGTTGCAAATGAAGGGAGTCCGCTCTGCAGTGGTTGGAGAAGATTATGCAGGTAGAGATCCAGCTGGTATAGTGGACTTTTGTAGGTATGCTATGGGCATATATGACTTTCAGTTGACAAAAGACAAGCTAGGTGAGCTTGGGTGCACATGTGAGGAGGTTGAGGCTGTGCATAGATACTTGAGGACACAATATCAATTTGATACATGGGTGGATGAGAGTCAGGGAGGAAATTTCCTGGCCCTCCTTTCTCTATAGACAACCTTGGAGATGGGTTGGTGCAGGGACCTTGATGGGAAGGGGCTGCACCACCTTAACAAGGGGCCTTGGAGGAGGCTTCTTTATGACAGTTTGTAGACTTGGATGCAGATGATCAGATGTTGGGATGAGACCACTTGGCTAGGCATCATGGACAACTAGAGTCATGGACATCAGGTTGGAGACATGAAGCATGAGTATGCAGGGACATGATGCAGGAGCATGGATCGAGGTGTCATATGGAAATTCTATGGGAGTGCCAAGGCAGAGATGTTATGCAGATGTTGATGTGACATGGAGGTGTTTTGTATGATCCAATGGAGAGGTTGTACTCTTTGTGCAACAAAACTATGGACCGATCATGTTGCAGATGGGATGGAGTTTCCATGGACCTGAGCATGGTGTTTCGAGCAGACTTTGATGAGTCCGAGATGTAGCAGAAGTTAGGGAAAGACTGATGATGGCATAAGGATGTGCATTCTCGTGGATTGGGCATATGGTTGGATTAGCTACCCAAGTAGCTTGAGTCATGAGGGGCACCAGTGTGCAGATAGATGACAGAATCAGGGGACTATCGTGGCAGACTACATGGGAGGACGACACATGATCAAGATGATAGTTCTACATATGTTGCAGAGATGTTTGCAGTATGTGGAGGAGTTGATATCATGGATAAGACTGTTCGGACATAAAAATCTTGATCTTGGTGGATGGTTACTAGGATTGCATGTTGTCAAGGACGACAACGACTTCGGGTGGAGGAGGATGTAAGGACCTGTGGTCCTTGACACAACCACTGGCATGAGGTGTGACTTAACTTGGTGAACGGTGAGTTGAAGTCATGACCGAAGTGCAAGCTTGGACCAAATGTGCGAGGTGACAAGTTAAAAATGCGCATAGAGGAGAACCAAGTTACATGTTTATACGGTGAACGAGCGTGGGAATTCACTTAACAAGCCGACGGTGGAGGATTGTTACTTAGAGCGTTGGCCGATGGGCCGCCCGTATGAAATAACAAACGAAGGCATTTGTTGATGAAAAACAAGAGTCAGCCGAGAGGTGGCATGACCACACGACGTAGCATATTTATTGGCGCGTTGATGGTTCATTTGGATCATTGAACTTTCGGTCAACAAACTCAAGCAAAGGAGAAGTGCGCAGATTTAAGGTGTAGCCGCAGCGAAGAAGGGAAGGCGCTATTCTATGCGCCCAACCTTGGGCAAGGCCGCACGAAGGTAAACGCATTATCTCAGTCTTGGGTGAGAACGCAGGTAGGAGTGCGTTCGGACGAAGGAGCGCGGGTGGAGACTTGGTGAAGTCGCCCGCCAAGCACACAAACATAACAGGGTGGAGTTTTGGTGAAGCCGCGCGAAGGAGAAACGAGGGTGTCTTAGTGACTTGGTGGAGTCACCCGCCCGTCATGCACGATACAAGGTTCGGTTGAGAAGTGTGGTTGGCAGCGCGTGTGAGGGCGCGCCCGCCCAGCTTGGGCAAGGAACTTTGGTTGGCACACGAAGGTGTGACAAGTTGTAAATTTGGCTAAGTATGAAACTTGGTGTTTCCCAAGTATACTTGTAAAGCTTTGTGAAGTTGAAGTTGATTAATATAATATATTCGGGCAGACTCATTGTTCAGGGAGTTGCCCCTCCCTTTATACTGTGCAATTGTGTTCTTCATGTATAATTGCTGTTGATAATGAATGTGTATGGGTGTTCATTGGTATAAAGGAAACATAATAATTACTTGGTTGAGAAACACAAACTAAGTAGGACAAGTGGTTAGGCGTAGTCCATGAACATAAGTATTGGTGAAAAGAAAGTGTTCGGTGGTGTCGCACCTCGCCAAGAGCGATTGAAAGACTACTGTAGGCCTGGGGGCGTGATAGGGGGGTGGCAAGGCCGATGTGGTGCCAACGTTTTTGTGCTCCTCCAGCTACTTTACGATCTCTATTATCTATGACAACAGTGGTAATACCAGAGCGGGAGTTCAATGGGACAGTGCTGGAGTCCTTCCATAGAATCGTCGCCTCACCTCCCACCTTAGTTCTGCCTGCTTTGCGGCCTCGGTTACCCCACTTGGTTTCATTTGGTCTTTATGTTGCACCAATAAGGTCGTCTGAGGCAGGGGGGAGTCACTCCTCTCCATGAAGGGCAACAACATTAGGGTGAGGGTAGTCATTTGTCCTCTGACCATTGAGACAGTCAGGACAGGAAAGAGGGAGCAACATTAACTCCTACTCGTTTAATGGGCCAATTCGAAGCTCCCACCACTTTGGACTCAATTGTAGGCCAACTACAAAATATCCAGCTAAACATTGACACCCTGAGGGACCAGTGCTATGAGGACCGTAACAAATTAGTCGCCTACATCAAGGACATCTATAACAAGACCCTGGACACGATGGAAAGTCTCTGATGACAACATTGACGCACAAGCGACCACCTTTGCACCTTAGAGGCGAGGGTGGAGCATATTGACTTCTACATGCATGAGCATGATGGCCTCATTGTTGCCCCTCCTGTCTTCTTGCCTAATCCGTCCCTCTAATGATGATGTCTACTATTTGGAGTTTTGCTCTTTTTTGGAGATATATGTTATGGCTAATAGGCCACTCGAAAATAACTGCTGGCATGAGTTGTCACTGTCTTCCTCGAGGCCTTATGCTCCCCAAGACTACTCTGCATGAGAAAGATGAGCCTCTGGAGATAATTTTTGTACTCAGTCTTTTTCTGATAATATAATGAAAGCTGATAATATAATGAAAGCTTGTTAACCAACCGAAAAAACATTTAAATTTAAATTTTACCCAAAAAATGATATATATATATATATATAATTTAAAATAGTCAAATATTTTTTTTTACAATTATTAGTCTATAAAAGATATTAATATCACAAGAATATCAGTTTATTGTAAAATCGCAGTTTATTATGTATTATTTATATAATTAAACTTTATTAAATTAAAACAAATAGAATAAATTTGACCTAACTAATTGGTAGTGGCCAATACTAATTGCGTTATACTGCCGGGCAGCGGGATAATAAAGAAAATTGATGATTGTGAATACCTTATTTAACACGTTAATTTAATGTTTTTGCATTAAGGAAAATTAGGTATTTAATATTTTTGAATTATAGAGATGAGGTGTTATTTGCGCTTATTACTTTTAATGTTTTGCATTGAGGAAAAACATGTATTTAATACTTTTGCATTATAGAAAAATTAAAGTCTTAAAAATAATGCTAATTGGGTTTATTTTAATTGGTTGTGACATTTAGTAGTAGATTTAGTTTAAGTGGTTATACTATGAGTGTTATTCTTTCATATAAATTTTATTTAATAGGTAATATATTTGTAATATAAATTTTATTTAATAGGTAATATATTGAATTTGTAATGAGTATATTATTGCCCAAAATTTGTATAAGGTAGATGTGTAAATGTATGTAAGTATGTAAATAATTTTAAACGTTTATTCAATAAAAAATATTAAAAGTTAAAGTGATATGGAGAATGTATATAAACATTTAAATGTTGCCTAAAAAGTACTAAACACAAAGTTAAAAATAATAAATAAAAATTTAAAAGTAATATAATAAATAAAAAATTAAAAGTAATATAAAACCTGGTATCAAGGATGGGCTCAAACATTTAAATATTGGCTTAATTAATAATAAAAATAATAAAATTCAATTTATTATATTTTCATTTTATTATTAACTCGTGAATAGGTTTTGTTAATATATCTGCCCAAAAACAATATTTTATTTTACAATCAAAATATTTTATAGCAATATGACAATATTCTTAACCATGGATATTCACCCCTAATTTGCCATTAATATTATGAACTTGTGAATAGACTTTGTTATAATACCATGGCTTACCAATACCATATGCCAAAAAACGATAACTTATTTCACAATCAAAATATTTTATAACAATATGACAAGATTCTTAACCATGGATATGCATCCCCACTTTGCCATTAATATTATGAACTTGTGAATATGATTTGTTGCAATATCATGGGCCAATACCATGGCTTATCAATACTACATGCCCAAAAATCATAACTTATTTCACAATCAAAATATTTTATAACAAATATGACAAGATTCTTACAATGGATATTCACCCCCACTTCACCATGGATATTTTTAACTTGTAAATAGGCTTTGCTATAATACCATGGGAAAATACTATGGCTTATCAATACCACATGGCCAAAAACCATAACTTATTTCACAATCAAGATATTTTATGAATATTTCATTTTAATTTAATTTTATAACTTTTTTGTTTAATCTAAAAGGAAAAATGTTACTTTTGAGGTCTATCTAAACCCTCTATCCTCACAACTACTAAAAATATTCTCATAGAAACTATTAAAAATATTCTCTTAGAAATTAAATCAAAGTTTAAATAAAATTAAGAATGAGAATATTTTTATATATAAAGTTGTGAAATTTATATAATGTAATTAATATTATTAAGAACCATCATAGATCCATCTTAACTAAGGATCCAAACAATTAGACCAATCAAAGTGACTAATAATGAAAGATAGTGCATGATTCAAGTTTTTCATTATTGTATTTTCTTTGATATGATTGATCCAAAATATAGGTTTAATATTTTACAACCAGTTGAGTTTTTTTAATTTATGAGTTAGACCAAACAAAGTGACTAAGAATGAAAGATAGTGCCTAATTCTTTTAAGTTTTTCATTATTGTATTTTCTTTGATATGATTGATCCAAAATATAGGTTTAATGTTTTACAACCAATTGAGTTTTTTAAATTTATATACTTTCTTAAACATAATACAATGGGATCAAATAAAGTAGATAGTGACAGAGTTGGAGGGTGGAGAGAGAGAGAGAGGGGAGAGAGAGAGAGGGAAAGAGAGGAAGGAAGATATAGAGGAGAGGAGAGAGACAAGGGAGAGAGAGAGAGACAAGGGAGATATGGAGAGGGAGGGAGAGATATATAGATATGGAGAGAGAGTGTGTATCTTTGGGGGGTGGGATAGAAAAAGGGAATAAGAAAGAGACACATAAATACAAATACACATATTATATAGTATTATATAAACAACCTAGATCCATCTTAACCCAAAATCTATCAAGCGTCGAGAGGGATCAAATATCTTGTGGTGCAAACCTTTCCTCAAATTTTGCACTCAAAAAAGAGGTTTGCACCTTGAGAGATTTGATCCCGCTCGACGCTTGATAGATCGGGGTTAAGATGAATCTAGGCTCGTTATAACAATTTGAAGTTATATTATTAATCATGTATGGTATTGTGCAGTAAATAATTTAGAGTTTATTTTGGTGACCATTTTTAAAATGTACTTTATATATATATATATATATATATATATATATATATAATTACATAGCTGTTTATTTTGAAATTGGACTTCTATAATTTAATTCAATTATCAATAATTATTAAATAGATGGTAGAGATTTAATCTATATGGAATATTCTAGAATATTCATAATAGTATACATAAATCAAATGTTGAGATTTATCTCTACAATAGTTATGTTTTTTGCCTTCTTAATTAAATTGATCCATAAAAAAATGTCATATGAAGTGAGTTATGGCTTTTTGGGCATCTGGTATAGATAAGCCATGGTATTAACCCATAGTATTGTAATAAAAAATATATACAAATTAAGAATTTCCATGATAAAGTAGGATAAATCTCCATGGTTAAGAATATTGTTACACACTTTTTTAAATGTATATATGTTTAACTTATATATTAATTATTTTTATAATTAATAATAATAATTTTAAATAGAGTTATAATTTAGTTAGTTTTTACTGTTTTATCAACTTGAGATATATAATAAAGTAAGTGTTTTAACTGATAATGAATTGATGTCTATCCACGTTTAATAGCCATTTTTAATTTATATAGCTAGCTAGTATACCCAAAATTAACATGAATGATTGAAAATCCATATCTATTAAAAATAATTCTATCTTTTTGTTTTTTAGCTATGTAAAAATTCCAATTAAGCTCAAGGTAACAAATTTTGGTTGGCCCTAAACCACACCAATGGCCAACTATACTTGTTTTATTATCCATATCAAATAATTGTAACAATTCATTAAGAAAACTTAATAACAATTCATTAGTAGTTGAATAAGAAAACTTAATAGAAGGGAAAAAATAACTTATAAACTAGAAGATAAAAATATAACTCATTGAAGAGGCTAAAAAAATTAGACCAAATAGAACTAGTCATTTAGATTTTGATGAGTCAAAGGCATCCTCAGGGATGGGCTCCTTGTTATTGAGAGAGCATCAAAGAGCCAAAAGGAGGCTGAAATGATCTTCAATGCGACTCATATGCTTATCTAGACTCCTCATATTGAGTTGCAATTCATCTAACATAAAAATATTTTCCTTTTTGGCCCTATTTTTCTCAAGAAGAACCTGGCCAATGAGGAGCTTTAAGTGCTAGTAAATGTTAACTATGTACATGTATTGGTTGTATCTCCCTTTGGTGTGCCTAGTATCTGACACCTAATATGCAATTCCAACCAATACTTCTATGTCCATCAAACAAGCTCTCTCACTAGTTGTATCCCATTCCACCTCAGTGATTTCAACTTGGATATCTTGAGGTATATTTTCTCTATAACACTGAGATGGCCCTTCAGCTCTCTACTGAGCCTAATAGCCACCATGCTTGCAAAAGTAGGTTGCACCACAATGGCTCCATGCCCATTGACAAGGCATTTTTAGTTGGTTGTTAATCATTAACAGAGGCTTGAGGAGAGAAGAGTAGCAAAAGGAAGAGGCAAGATGGATCTAGACCTCGAGATACGAGAGTAAGGGGCACCTTGAGACTGAAGGCTGATAAGGCCAGGAGCAAAGGAGAGGCCACAAAGGAAGGAAACTAGATCTTTGTGTATGAACCTTAACTATTTTC
Source organism: Pinus tabuliformis (assembly GCA_031772625.1). Classification (NCBI taxonomy): domain Eukaryota; kingdom Viridiplantae; phylum Streptophyta; class Pinopsida; order Pinales; family Pinaceae; genus Pinus; species Pinus tabuliformis. The sequence goes on along the minus strand of CM062820.1, from coordinate 409,094,032 downwards.
CCTACCAAGGCTGAAGAATGACAAACCAGAGACAAAAGAAGACTACTAACACCTTCAAAGGAGAAGGAAGGAAAACACCAAGGTTTTAAATGACGAGCCAAGGAGAGAGGAATAATATTAAGGAAACAACAACAGAAAACCTCTAAGAACCAATGAGGACATCAATTCATTAGTAGACGAAGAGGCCGATAGAGAAGAGATGAGCCTAGTAATAACAATAAGGGTTCTTCCCATTGGTGAATTTTATGCATAGGAAGATTGACTTGTATTGGTCTTATTTGCAATTGTAATTCACCCAAATTATACTCCATTGAAGTGAAAAAACTCCATTTATCACCTACTTTTATTCTTATATTGCACAAGGTGAGGTTTATCATAATGTGCAAGTTGAAAACTATGATCTCGTATGCAACTTACATTGGTGTGGGTGATGAATGATGGGGGTAGTGTATAGCCACATCACTTGACTTATATGTGTTATGGGGGCGATGAACATACACCCCCACATGTCATTCCTATAACACTCCATCTGGAATCATCTCTTACACACACACACACATATTAAAAAACTAAACTAAAAACAAAAAAATATAAATAAATAATTAATAATTTATCCTCGATGGGGGTGACAAACATTAGTAATGATGCTCAAGACTCAGGCATTTATAACTACTCCACACAACAACAATGAATATGAAGCGTGTTGTGCAAGCATCGACTGGGGCTCCGAGGGAGAACTTTCTAGAGGCATAATTGGCATGATTTTGGCGCTTATGTGCATTCATAAGGGTTGGGAGATGAGGGTTTAGGCACTTGAGGGAATAGAGTGTTAAAGAGAGCAGGGAGGCTTATCAAGCGAGCAATTCCTATTCTTTGGCCTATTGTTGCATTTAGTAAATGATGAAGAGAGGAGGCTTGGAGAGGTTTGGGTTCCACTAGTACTGTAGAACACAATTTGGGATCTTGGCTCGCACTGAATTCTGGAGACTGAAGCTTATGTTGGGCTAGTGAGACGAGAGGTGGTGTTCGTAGTTTGGTACCTTTTTGGCTTCGGTACTAGCATCACAACCCAATCCTTCTCGTAGGTAATATTATTTTGCTTGTTTTCTGTTGTTTTTAATTATTGAATTACGTAGTTTGGTAGGCAATATTTTGTGGAGGTGGGGTCAGAGAAGGGGGTCTCTAGAGCCTGCTAGTGGCCTAACGACCTTCTCCCTATATCTGCTCTTTTGTATATGGTTGGAAGGCTTTAAATTCCTCTGGTTCTATTTCAACTCGATGGTTAGTGATTTCCTATGCTCCTGGAGGAAAGTGTGGGTTGTGTAAGAAGGCTAGTGCTCAGTTTGGGGTGCCCAATTTTATATTTATTCGGTGTTAAGGGGTGGGAGGAGTTGTCAATCAGGGCTTTTCTGTCTGTGGCGTAGCGCCATTTAGTTGGGTTGGGGGGTGGAGTATCTTGTGTTTGGATAGTTAGGGTGGTGGGAGAAGAACCTTGTGTTTTAACCTCGGGCCAATGTGGATTGGCTTGTGAACTTGGGCGAGACACTTAGAGGTCAAGTGGGAAAGGTGAAATTATGCATTGTGGGGGTAGGGTTCAGATAATGGAGAGGTTGTAATCCCTAGGCATTGTGGTCGTGGTCATGGTGCGAGCAATATAGTTGCTGGCTGACAGAATAAGAGGTGATCGAGAGACACCCTCACCGCTGTATCCATGTTACGACAAAGAGGAAGGCCCTGGATAGGTGTGGGCCATAGAAGGCAGGGCACTATGCATCCAGTAATCTCACAAGACAAAGGGGGAGAGTTGGAGCAACGTCATGGTGTCTCCCTTGGGCATGTGGATCTGCGCTCCCTCCCCCTCGTATTTGACATTTTGGAGGTTCAAATTTGCCAAGTGCTAGTAGCGGTTGAACAATTGGCACATGTTAGACACAACGACTGAAATGATGTCATCAACTTCTTAAATGACATTCATCATAATCAGTGGCATATTCTTGATCGACAAGACTCCCTTCGAAGAGGTCAAAAGCGACTCCAAGAGTGGATGGATAATTTTTAAGGGTGAATGACACACATGGAATCTCATGTTCATGAAGCATTCCACCGCCCTGGAGATGGTGGTATTGATGCTTAGGCTTCCGGCAAGTTGGATGGCTAGTGATGAAGGTGGGGTGTATTTTGATTTTTTGATAAGTTTTGGTCCATCTGGGCCATCGATATTGGGTCTAAGAGCTTTCTTTTGTTGATATTTGTGTCCTTTTGCTTGTATCTGATGACCAACAAATTTGGTAGGAGTGAGGCCCTTGCTATTTTGAAACTGTACTCCCCATGATGTAAATTTGGATGAATTAATAAAAACCATTAATTTACAAAAATAAATAAATAAAATAGTTATAAACCATATAAAAGTAATTTAATATACATGTTTTCTAATAAATCCAACCTGAAAGAAGGAAAAAAAGAAATTATTTTAACATCCACAAAGTTAAAAATAAAAAATTATTTTAACGTCCACAAGACTAAAAATAACCTATTGGATCGAAAAGAAATTATTTTAACATCCACAAAGTTAAAAATAAAAAATTATTTTAACGTCCACAACACTAAAAATAACCTATTGGATCGGTTGCTTCTTCATCGACTTAATATATTCGGTAATTTTTATATAAAATTTCACAATAAATACTTCGAGCTTTTCAACAAACCCCTTACTAAATTAATTAATAATAACATTCGAGCTTTCCAACAAACCCCTTACTAAATTAATTAATAATAAGATAGACACCTTCCCTACCAACTTAAAATCTAAATCCACATGTACTATATATGAATTCCACCGAGGAAGGAGAGGAGTGACTTCAGCCTTATCCTCTTTTATGCTTATAGACTTCATGAAAATGAGATCCTGGTAGGCTAACCAGAGTTATTTAGGCTATTGTTTTCGCAACTGCGATTAATAGATACATTTCCTCAACCCACAAGGTCAGCTTGCTCTTTCTCTTGCACTGAGGGACGTGCAGGTCTATCGGGAAAATTCCATCAACCCGAGTTCGAATCGCAGGAAGAGCCATTAAAGCGGGCCGCAGCCCTAATTCGATCTGGCCCGGATTTGGAGAGCTAGAGATCGATTATTGTGTTAGGCAGCCATGCGGAAGCGCGAGCGCGAGAATCCCTGTGCAATCTGTGGGCATTATCACAAATTTGAAGAGGGAGAAGTGTGCACCGTTTGCGGGCATCGATTGCAGGGAGCCAACGAGAAATCTGCCCACGCACCCAGTGCGCTTCCCTCAGAGATTTTAGTGGACTTTCTCTATGTTGGTAGCTACGACAATGCCTCCAGAGCCGAGCTTCTCAAGATCCAAGGAATCACCAGGATACTCAATGTAAGTCGTCATTAAATTAATTGAATTCAATTCAATTCGCGACGGGAAGGATACTGAATGAGTATATGTTCATTCCTTTTAAATTCCTGATTTGAATTATGATTTTATTTCCTTTCTTTATTTTGAGTGTAAACCCTTCACAACTTGTAATAATTACCATACATAAAATTCTTGTTATGAAGTTCTCCGAGTTAGATATCTGTGAGACATGTGTTGCTGGCCTGACGAGGGTTCGAATCCTGTTGTGAGCTTACTTAATCTCTGGTGAGCTTGGGACGGTTTAATATCGTTTACCAAAAATGCCTAGGTTTTTTGGCATGGCTTGTTTGAAAACTGAATGGCTTCCTTCAAGTCATTGGCTGCCCTTGATAGGTGGAAGATGGTGTTGTTTCATTGTATGATTCGAAGGAAATCTTCTGGATTTGTCAAATGCAAAATGAATCTGTATTGTAGCAAAGTCACACATTTGGATTCCAACTCCAACTCAAAGTGGAGAGTCAACTGGAGCGACTTGGCAAAAATTGGCTATAATTCGGTTTAGCAGAAAATTCATGACACATGTAAAATTTCATCAAAAAAGATCAGCGATTCTCTATGTCGTCGCAAATCTATAACAAATCCATAAAATTATATTGTAAAACATAGACGCGGACTCCAGTATTAAATTTGTATAAAATGCATACTTTAGTATTGAAGTTAGACAGACCAATACTCTAGTATGAAAATTATATAGAAATCCATGCTCCAGATTTCAAAATTTATATGGAAAACCAAAAATTTCAAAACAAAAATAGCTTAAAATTTACTCTCCATGGATCATGGAATATGACATGAATACCATGGATCATGGAATATGACATGAATACCATGGATCGTGGATCATGGATTATGACATAAACATCATGGATCGTGAAAAGTAACATGTATCAAAGTTACCAAACTGGGCTTAGTGAATATCTCTGCGAGGTGAGAGAGTAAGAGTTTGAGTTGGACCTGGCAAAAACTCAGGAAAATCTCGCCAAACATTTGTGCGTTCTATGTGGATCCAAGTTGGCGTTACTTTGAGTCGAACTTGGTAGGTTTTGTAACATTCATATGGATCAGTTATTGCCAGAAAATTTGGAGTGTTTCTGGGCCAGCGAATGTTTCATACCGAAATCTCTCTGCAAATTCTCTAAATGCCTCCAAAGATCCGTTCCAACGGCGTAAACTCTCTAGCAGCAGAACAATTTCCCTCAGTGAGTAAAATGATGCGGAAAGAAGAATTTGAGCAAAACATTTTGAATTTTAGGTTAAAAAGGATCTCTGAAATTGCCCACTGAGTTTTGACACATGGACCCCTGATTCTGCTGCCGACTGACCAAGTTTTGACGAGGTTGCCTAGTCAGACTGAGCTGGTGAGCCGAGTCAACTTGGGAGTACTTGTCCAGTTTTATGGAGTCCTTTTTCACTGGGTTGCAGCGATTCTTTTATCTGTCCATGTTGAAATTTTAACTGAAATGTTGAATTTTGTGGTTCTTTGTATTGGCGTGCACTTGTAATTTTTAAGCTGCAGTGAGGTTCTCATGGAGATTCCCTGGATATTGAGCTGGTGGCTTTCTGAGATACAACCAGTGGTTTTTATTTGCTGAATGGCTAGTTTGATCTTGATATCTTTCTTGGTATGTCTATGCTATAGTTAGCCTTTAATGGGAAAGAAGGTACCTTGCCTAAGCAAATAAGCAAAGAGGATACCATATTGGTCATAGTATAGTAAGCAGCTGTTTAAATAGCATTGGCCGTAATGAATGACTGATGTCTTTTTATACAATTATAAATTGAAGAGTGTGGCACTGTTTTAAGTCACTTTGTTTGTCTATAAGTTACCTTGTCCATAATTTTGAATCCAGTGAAGTGCAGCATAACATTCTGCCAGGGTAATAGGGAGCTCGGGTTCTGAAGTTGTCAAGAGTGGGAAATCCACTTATCTTCTTTTATAAGTCTATGCTTTGAACCTTGGAAGATGCTATCCCCAGCCTGACTAATGCTTTGCAGCACACATTGGTTCCGAGTTTGAACAAGATAAACAACTATTTAGAAGTCTATACAATTCAAAATGACTGGTCGACTCATCAGGTTGAGCACTATCAAGTTTTATTTTAACATAGCCATTCAAGGAGTTTCCTGTCATCTTCAACGTTATGCTGTTTGAGATGCTATTGATTGTTCTTGGAACTGCACGTGCTTCTTGAAATTGAGCAGAATTGGCAGGCTTTTAGTATTTACATTCCTGTGCTTTTGCTAATCCCTGGTGTCCCTATTTTATCCATAAGAATATGATTGTATCCTGTTGTCTTCAGGTGAGGTCAATTTTACTTAGTTAGGAATATCTCTTGCCCTAGCCAGCATTCAGTTATTTATTTTATTTAATGGTTCATCATCGATTGCATGGCTTTATGAGGAACGGATGAAAAGATTTCATAGTCATTGAGATACAGATCTCTATCACTGTCACATCTTGGATGGCGTATAGGATAGAGAATGCATTATGATGATATTATCGAAATAGAATAAGGAGAATATTTTATTTTCAGGTAAAATAAAATGTCCTCTAAATTTGATGTTAAGTCTTCTATCTGCTAGAACTATTTTGCAATACATCTATGTTTTTTCTCATATTTTGTCTTAGTTACAATTTAAGCTCAGGAGGCTATATTAGCTACCAAATTAAAGTGTATGAAGTGGCTCGTGGTGCTTGTACAGTCCAGGTTCTTGTTTACTTATAAAAGAATTGTAAGGAACGTTGCCTCCCCTTGGTATAAAGTTAAAAACACCCCTCATATTAATATTTCTTCCAGATTCAAGCTTGTAAAATATATGAAGAAATTAAGAATTAAGTCTGCACTGTTGTAAATGATTTTTCTTGTCCTTAGTAGTTTTAACCCCCATTTTTTCCCCCATTGTTTGTACAGTCTCAAGGAAATGTTGTTGTTTTTAATATTATATTTTGAATCAATTTACTTATTTACTTTCTGCTTCTCTGTTTGCATGCAGACGGTGCCCAAGTGCCAAAATCTATATAAGAATTCCTTCACTTACCACTGCCTTAAAGAAGAACAAACTTTACCTTTCAACGAGGCTGTTGACTTTATTGGTAATGTTGACCTATTTTCAGCTATTTGCTTTTGCTGTCAAATTGAACAAGTTGGCCATGTCTTGCTTTCAAGTTTCTATGGTTATTTATTGTGCTGAAATTTCGTGCATTAGCACTAAATATTTTCATGGTTGTTATCTGCATGCATTTCATTTCTATTATGGATTAGGGGACAACATGCTCTTGAAGTCTTCCCTTTGAGTGGAAGTGAGCAAACATCATTCTTACTTATTCTATTACTTAATGCCAATCTAATAATGTTTCTAAATACAAAAAATGAGCTATATGAAAACTTCAATCTGTTGTAGAAAACATCTGAGTTTAAAAGGATTCTGGGAACACATTGAAAATGCCAGCAGTATGCTAAGGGAAAGATGCTCTGATAAAGCAGAGGTGTATCTTGGCCACTGTTTTCAAGAACGTTACTAAGTTCCAGTTAGATCTCATTAGCCAAATCCACTGACAAGTATTGTTATTATGTTTTCCTATTCCTTAGATATGCGTATTCCATTTAGATATGTCCTAACACCCACTGATAAATTTTGTGATTTTATTTCCATTGATTGACCATGGAATTAAGAATGCAGGGATGGCATGATCTTGTAATTGGAGTTTGCTTCAGACATTTATTACTATCCTTTACATATATTTCAATTGCATGAATCTCTTGCTTCAAGATGCTGTGCAATGAATTTTGCTTTCTCAAAGGGTGCAGGTTTCACCTTTACCTGTTGCCAGGTATATCTATAGATGATGCTTTTTGATAGAACATGATGTTTTAATTGAAAGAGAACTCAAGTTTAAAACCATGTTTCTGAGCAGATTACATTCCACTTCAAGAGCATCTATCTGTATATTCTATTGAACAAGAGTTTCCATGATTATTGCTATCTGAGAAGTGGCCTGGCATTCCTTCTCATGGACTTTCGAAGTGGCTGTGAAAATGGAAGTCCTAATGCATTGTATTGATTCCTCATGGATCTTGAGAACATGTCTGATTTCCTGAAGCTCCCTATAATCTGTCAAAACTGTGCAGGATCTGATATACCAAACTGATACCAGATAGCTGATGCTAGCCAATATCCAATTTCCTTGCCACACATTCAAACGCCGGATTAACTTTGTAATGCCTGTTCACCAAACTCACAGAGGATGCCTTCCAGCGTTCAATATGAAACCAAACAATAGGAGCTGAATTCTCCCTGGAGAAGAGACAAAGTTGCAGACCAATCAACAGAAGCCTGAACAAAAGGCAGTTAGAGAATTCAAGAGTAACCCTGCATTGGAATGTCTCGGGGAGGGGGAGGGGCTTTCAAGGCCCAACAGCAGCATAATTTAACAATGCAAACACAGCCCCAGTCAGACAGGCAAGGAAACTTGCCAAACCACAGCACAAAACTGAATTCTGGGCTTCCCATTGAATTGGTTCATAAAACCACTTTGACCAAGGAAATTTCCTGATGCAGTTTCAAATTTGTGCATATCGATGCCTTTAAGCATGCTGTGAGAGAACTCAAGTCTTATCTCACGAGTCATAACTAGCTCCGTGATTAGTTTGGAGTCTGATGTTGTGTGCCATGTGATGAGTTAATGAACTGATTGATGATTAGTGATGCCATTAATATTAAGGGGATCCCCACTGTTAGAATTGTAACAACATTAGCAAACCAATACACTGGATGGTTGTTCTCCCGCAAAACATGATAATATGTGATTTTGATGAATTTGTCATCCTCTTGTTTTGCTTGGGCTATAATTGATGCTAGGATGTTATCAATTGGGTTGGTGTTTAATACAGTGTTCCACGGGGACTCGCCCCCACCCCCCCCCGCCAGGGATCTAGTTTCCTCGCTCCCCCGCGCTCCGGGGACTTGGGGAGTGGGGACTATAAGGGGACATTTCCCCACGCTCCCAAAAATGAGGAAACTCAGGGGGATGTGCCAGGGGGGCGTTTCCCTTCCCTGAGGGGGCGTTTCCTTGCTGTACAAGATGTTTGTACTGGCACTGAGATTTTACTGAGATATCCCAGGACTGCTGTGTATAACACAGTCCCTTCGTCCGAGATTTTCATCTTCTAATCACTGTTATATTATGCTGTCCAACATGCTTAAATTGCTACAGAAGAACCACCGAGATCAGATGTCAAGACTGTTATAGACAGCCTTGGATTTACCACGCTGTCATCTACAGCTACGTGCCATTAATGTGGGACCTTGTACCTGAGTTTATAACTTTGACTGCGGCTGCCACACCTGTCATTTTTCAGCGTGAACAGTTCTTCTTTTGGCTGTAAGTTACATGTCTCTTAGACTGCGTAGAAGTTTCCCTGATCTGCGTGTAATTTCCCTTCATGACTGTGTTTTAAATTTCTTTCCTTACTGCGGCTATATGACAACGGATCTGCGTGGCTGCCATCTATGCCTGCGGCTGTATCATGTCAATGGATCTATTGCGTGGCTCATCCTCATCAGCAGCGTGGATATCCTCATGACTGTGTATGACTGCGTGGTGTATTATATGAATGCCCAACATATATATTCAATGTATATATTTCCAGCGTATATGCCATGTATGGACTCCATATTGCATTAACGTGGTTCCATATTCATATGACATGAACAGCATTTGACATGTGAATAGCGTCTAATATATGAACATCGTTTGTATACATATCACACCATGAACAGCCTCATGAACATCGTTTAATATATGAACAGCGTTTGATATATGAACAACGTCTAATACATATCTCACCATGAACAACCATGAACAGTTTAATGCATATCTCACCATGAACAGGCCTACACTATGCTTTTCAATTCAAACCAAATTGGCAAATTGTCATAGTGGACTCAATTAATAAATTATATTTTATATTTATAAATTTTTAAGACCCTGACGCTCCCCCACGTTTCCTAAAAAATGGTAGGGAGCTTTTGCATAGGCCGCTCCCGCGCCCCCTCGTCCCGGAACCTTGGTGGAACACTGGTTTAATATTATCTCATTTATGGTAGCCTTTGAATATTCCATCACAGTCAATGAATGAATTTGAGAGTCATCGGCTAATCTTAGGCCTTGCAATAGGTGTAAGCTTCTGCTTAATTTTTAAAAGAGATACCGAGACCCCACATAAAAGTTGTTTCAATTGTTCCTGTAGGGTCAATGATGACCCATTATACACCTGCCACCCCAGGATTCCCCTTTGAGGTTCCATCAAAAAATAAAATATAAGAGTGCCAAGCAGATTTCCATTTCTGGAATTTGGAAATTATAATACCTCAGTCGAAGTTGCTAGTTTGGTCTGGTTTTGAACTTGTCCATACTCAGGCCTGTGGATTGAGGAATTATGTGAACTTGACAATACCATTCTTCTTCATCCTCACTCAAAGGTTGATTTGCATTGAGTTGTTTGCCCACAGTGATGAGATATTACGCTAACAATCTGTTGGCTTTTGCTACTATCATGTGGGATTGTGTAATTCTTGTTTGAAAACAACTCTGTTCTGGGCTAGCCATATTTTCTAGAATAAGAATTTGGCCCTGCGGCAATGCTAACCATACTCTTTAGAAAACTGGATTATCTTTTAAAGCTTTCCTGTATAATTTCCTTGGTTGAGAAAACTCCCCTTATTCCAAAAATATGGCACTCTCATTCTATGATTTTGTCTGATGCAGGCTTGTTTTCAAACTTTGACTGTGTATTCACACTCGAATAAGATATGGGGGATAGATTCAGCATCGAAAAGACAAAGAGCACATTTTGAGGGGCCAAGGATTTCTTGCCTTTACAATTTTTCTGTAGTCAATATCTTCTTGAAAACCAATGTCTAATGAAAGATATTGACTTTGGGAAGGCCATCAGAGTGCCATACCCGGTTCCATATCATTGACCTTTGAGGGAGAGAATTAGAGAAAGATTGTAGCTGATATAAATACCCTTGCTTAACACTGTAATCAGTGGATGCTCATCCTCTGCAATTTGAAGAGTAGATGTTCTGAGGTGCATAACCTTTGAAAGAATTGAGAAGCAGAAAGAGGAGAGGAAGTAGATGAGATGGGGGAGAACCGATTATCTACCCCAGCAATTGTTGGATCAAGAAGAGACATAGGATAATGTTTTCAATATTTTGCTGTCCATCCATTCTCTTGAAGGATGAAGATTTTGAATGCTATCTAGTGCCTGCTTGCCCATAATACTTTCATGCCAGATGTTAATATCTCATCTATTACCTAAACCCATGCAATTTTATGCTGCATGATAGGCACTACGGTTCTAATATGTCTCCAGATGAGTGGATTTTTCTTTATTTCCAGAGGATTGTCAAGACACCTTGATCAGTCCCCAGCAAAGGATTTTTTGTGAAGTGCCTTTTTCCATTGGTCTGGCTGATCTGAAATAATCCTACAAAGGAACTTGGCTCCTAGTACCTCTACTTCCTTCAAAAAATGGGGTAGATCTCCCATTTACTCAGTGGGGCGATTCATGGATTACAAATGCATGCAGGAAACTATTGAATGAAAGAAAGACAGGCCAAAATTTAAAACTAACGTTAAGGAGGAAGGAATTTAGTGTAGTAGTTACAATAAAGAGATAAAGCAGCTTTTGGCTCAGTGCCAGTGAGTTTTTGTAGTATGTGTTCATGTTATTTGAGTATGTTGTGTTGGTTGTTTCAACTTGATTCAGTAGATGTTTGTTGTTCCAACTTTTTTCAGTGGAAGATGAATCGGCCCTGGCAGATCTTGGGCTGCACTCGCAAAATTTGGTCCTCCTAGCCATACAATGTGTGCACTAGAATTCTCAGGCTGTCTAGGGGAACTCAGCCTCCAAGTCTCGGCCCAGTTGCTGGAATTTTTGGCCCTCTCTTATAGTCTCAGGTTGCTCAGGATTTTCACCCTCTCTCCTCCAAGTCTTGGCCCCTTTAGGAATCTCGGCCCTCACACAAATTCTCCTTCTAAAACTCTACTGCACACCTTTCCTCTTTCTCTTCAGTCGCTTGAGCCTCTCACTTTTGAGAAAATTTCTTCCTCAAAAATGATATGTGTGTCTTCATCCTCTCCCTTAGGTTTTCTTTATAATTCAAATTGAGCAAAATCTCTAATCCCACAATCTCCAAGGTGATAGACGAGTAGGATTAAATCCTAACGCACGTAGATCAATGGTTGAGATTAGATCTAAGTCACATTAATAATTAACTTATTTATCCTTATAAATTTGCTGAATTAGCCAACATCAATTAATTAAATCAATTAATGTGCTTTTCCTACGTTAGACTTGGGGAATAAACCATAGTAGTTGCTCTTCTTGAACAACCACCTAAAGAGGACTTCTTCTCTTGCAATGCTAGACACAAGTCTATGCAGAAGACCTTCTGAAGCTACAAAATCAACCATGTGTTGAGATGGGGTGAAACCTGGAGAAGGAAGAAGGGTTGGCCTCTTTTGGAATAAGAGTGAGGAAGGATGAGTTGGTGCTTCCCCCCGATCCTACGCAAATTTTGGACATACTGTAATGTTCTCTTGAGATCAAACTTTATAATGTTCCAATATTCTCTGTAGAAGGTTTTTGAAAATCCATCTGGTCCTAGGGCTTTGCTAGCAGCTAAGCCCCATATTGCTTTTTGGATTTTATCTTTGGTTATTTCCTTCATCAGATTAGATTTCTCACATGGGAAAATGAAGAAGGGTAAGTTTTCAAGCATGATTGCTGTTTCCTCTAGATTTAATGCATTGCTGTGTCCTTCGGGTTTCAAGCTTCATATAAAATGAATTCGCACTTCCTCTTTTATCTCTGCAAAATTTCCAAGTATCGTTTCATCTTCCATTGTAATTTCTTTGACATTGTGTCTCAATGTCTGGGCTCTTGCTTGCCTTCAAAAAAGAAGTGGTGTTTCTGCCCCCATATTTTTAACCACTATGGGACTCTAGCCTCCAAATTTTCTCCTCCATTCTAAAAACTGTGGAATCTTTGAAAGACTAAATTTTCTTCTTTAATCAGATCACTGGTTATTACTTCAGATTCCATTTTACAATGCAAGGAAGCAAGCTCCAATCTGCATTCTCTTTCTCACACTCTGGGGGAGAATAAACATTTTTAACCCATTCCTTAAGAGCAATTTTCATTGCTTTCAGTTTTATCAGCCAACTAGAGACAGGGGAGCCTGCAAACCACTTACTCTATTCTTCAGAGATTTTTCCTATAGCGGCTTGATCCTGGAGGCAAAGAGGATTGAATCGGAAAGGAATGGGTCCATAGTATGAAGAATCCAACACTGTAAGAGCACTGGGTTTATGATCTGAAGCTGCCGAAGGAAGAATTTTATAAGAAATCATTGTGTTTCTGAAGAGAAAGTGATTCTGAACCAGAAAGTGCCCATAGTATGAAGAATCCAACACTGTAAGAGCACTGGGTTTATGATCTGAAGCTGCCGAAGGAAGAATTTTATAAGAAATCATTGTGTTTCTGAAGTGAGTGATTCTGAACCAGAAAGTGATCTAGTTGCGCTGCTATATGCCTTGGTTGTATTCTCTTGTTAAACTGAATGCATTTCCTTTGATTGGTTGATGTCCACTAGATCCCAGCCAGACATCAATTCTTCCATTCTTTCCCAGAAGGCTTCTCTGACTGCACTTCTTCCTCTTTTCTCTTTGTGATTGAGTGTTACATTAAATTCACTTGCAATAATGCTGTTTTGGAAATATTTTGAGCCTTTTAATGCTGAAAGTGATTCCCAACAGTCCACCTTTTTCCTTATAGGCATATACTGATATTTAACTTTTTCTCTTTTTGTTGACGAGTAAAACTTGTCAAAATTCAGTGAAGAAATTTCCTTGTGCAAGAGTAGGTTGTTCCATATGGTGGATAGGTCTCTAGATGGTGTCTGGGCTGATTGTTTGCCCTTAACAATTTTTCCATTGTAACTTACATGATTTAATGACTTCCAAAGCCTCCAGTTTTGTCTTATGGTGTAGGAGGATAGAGGGGTTTCTAGACTTTATAAACCCCTATTTTTTCTACCTTAAATCAACTACCCATGCCTCTGCATTTCAAGGAGATAATTATCATTACTGACCAACTTGTTTTTGATTCCCACCAAAAGACGTAGTCAGATCCCAAATTTTTGATATTTCATGCCCTTGTTACCAAGGATCTCTCCGTAGTTGATTGGGTGCCCAATAATTTCTCCTTGTTTGCTATCTCTTCCCTTTTTTATCTTGGCTGGTTTTCTTCTTCATCATTTTGTTGTTGAGCTTTTCTTCAATTGAGGATTCCAGATGAATACATTGGCTTTTATGCAAAGTGAGGGTATCACTTCTGGATTTTCCTCTACCTTTGACATTGAGAGGGGAATCCCTAGATCCAAAGAGTTGCAGCTAAAATCTTTGAGAATAGAGTAGGTTCTTCTTGGAACAGTGCTTTAAACCTGTCTGACCTTGGACTTGCTCCTTCTTCCTTTGATCTATTTGGGATTTGCTTGCTGAGTCATGGGATTGAATCTTGCTGGGTTCAGTCGCATTCATATTTACATGCCCTAATCCTAAGGGCCTTGATTGACCTGATGCTATTGACACTGATTTGAAAGTCGTTGAGGGGGGTGGCTTGCTTCACATTCGTTTCTTTTTTTTAATTAGTTTCCGTTTGTTCTTCCTTCTCAGTGGAATTTGAGTGAGAATTCCAGATGAATACATTAGCTTTTTTGGAAGGTTGTCAAGCTTTTTCTGATGAGGATACATTGCTTTTTGTCCAAGAGAGGTTAATGTTTCTATATTTTCCTCTACTACTGGCATTGAGATGGGAATCCTTAGATCCAACAAAGTTGTAACTAAAATTTTTGAGAATAGAATAGGTTCTTCCTGGACCAGAATTTTGGAACTTGTTCCACCTTGGATTTACTCCTCCTTCCTTTGATTGATTTGGATATTTGCTTGCTGGTTCATGTGAATGTATCTTGTTGGGTTCAGCCATTTGAGTTTGCATATCTACTTGCCATGATCTCGAGTCCCTTGATTGACCCGATGCTATTGATACTGGTTTGAAATTCGTTGAGGGGTTGGCTTGCTTCCTATTATTATTATTATTTTTTTTAATTAGTTTCCATTGTTCTTCCTTCTCTTGTGTTGGTCGGTCCAATTGGATTTCTTTTGCAATCTTTTGCAAAATGGTTCTATTCAATTACAACACTTACACTTGAAAGGGAGTTGCTCATAATCCATGGGTTGAATGTGTTTCCAATTGTCTATGACTCTAGAGATAGTGGTATTGCTTCAGGTAGCCCCTTTTCCATATCTATTTCCAGACATATGCAAGCACAAGCAAACATACCATCACTAGGTTTCGATTTTTAAATGGACCTGTCTAGTGTGACTCCTATGCAATGCACAGTGTCTTCATTCCAACAATGCAATGGGATATGCTGCAAAGGAACCCACATTGGAACAACTGGTGGAACATCATGCTTTGGATTAAAATGTAGGGTCCACTTGTTTAGGTACATTCTCGTTGTTCCAAAGAAATAATATTAATTTCGAAATATAAGAACTATGTCTTCTTTGGCCTTCAAAAGAGTGGTATAGAAGCCTCTTCCACAAAATAATGGATGAGCTTACCTTCTATTAGAACTTGTCACTTCCTTCGTACTGAAGTTGCCATGGCTTTTGATGAAGGCCATATCCCTATAAATTTTCTAATCTATCCTCTTTTAGGCAGGGCTAGTGCCATATGTTGAGAAAATGAAGAGGGGATGATAAATTTAGGAATTTTGATTCAACCTCTTGACAAATTTGGAGGTTTGGGGTTTTACCATCTTCCCTATAGAAAAAACTAAATCTTGAAAGGCTGCTACTGCAGGATTTAGAGGCTGAGGGTGCATCTCAAGCTCCCAAGTGAGCTAGGGCCAGTGCCATATACTGAGAAAAAGGAGAGGGGATGATAAATACTGAGGGTCCACTTGTTTAGGTACATTCTCGTTGTTCCAAAGAAATAATATTAATTTCGAAATATAAGAACTATGTCTTCTTTGGCCTTCAAAAGAGTGGTATAGAAGCCTCTTCAACAAAATAATGGATGAGCTTGCCTTCTATTAGAACTTGTTACTTCCTTCGTACTGAAGTTGCCATGGCTTTTGATGAAGGCCATATCCCTATAAATTGTCTAATCTATCCTCTTTTAGGCAGGGCTAGTGCCATATGTTGAGAAAATGAAGAGGGGATGATAAATTTAGGAATCTTGATTCAACCTCTTGACAAATTTGGAGGTTTGGGGTTTTACCATCTTCCCTATAGAAAAAACTAAATCTTGAAAGGCTGCTACTGCAGGATTTAGAGGCTGAGGGTGCATCTCAAGCTCCCAAGTGAGCTAGGGCCAGTGCCATATACTGAGAAAAAGGAGAGGGGATGATAAATATAGGAATTTTGATTCAACCTCTTGACAAATTTGGAGGGTTGGGGTTTTACCATCTTTCCCTATGGCAGAAACTAAAGCCTGAAAGGCTGCTATTGCAGGATCTGAGAGGGTGGGGGCGCATCCCAAGCTCCCAAGGGAACATCAACAACATTACATATTATCCTAGGCATACATAATTACATGTCAAATATTGTCCTAAATACCCAAATAAAGAAATATAAAATATTTCATACATATAGAATTCGATGAAAAGATGGGTGACCACATTCAAAGAATTGTCCATCTGCTTCCTCCTAGTTGTGCCATTAACCTAAATTTAGCAATAATCCATCCTTGGATAGTCCATTCACTAATTCATTCCTTTCATTCCTTTCCTTGAATTGCACATTAACAACATTTTTTCTAAAGAATATAGCCCCTGCATCCAATTCATCACCACAAGAGAATCACAAAAAAATTGAATAATCATAACACCTTTTTCTGTTGCGAGCATGAGAATAAGTTTCAAAATCATGAGTTTTATGAAGTTATTGGAACCCTTTCCTAGTACACCCTTAAATTTTAATACATGAGCTTCCCTCGAGAATAAAGCACCACCAGCCTCACTGACCTAAGGATTTCCTCGAGAAGCACCGTCAAAGTATGCACAAGCTTTTGAACTTCCCATCTCTTCCCCAACAATTTGTCTTGGGCTTTTTTCATTTTTTGCTTGTTTAAAATAATTGAGAATATTCAACACTTGAGAAGCACATTGAATAGTTGGAATGAGCTTATGATCAAACAAATTAGTGTTCCTTGCGAGCCAAAGACCCCATGTGATAATAATTGGCAGAACTCTGTAATTCTTTAATCTCATGTTCTCACACCAATTCCTCATACAACACTTCAAACTGTAATGCCTTGGTTATGATCCTTAGATTAATAATCAATGCTGGTACGTGATGAAAGGCCAAAGAGTCCCACAATGTAATAGTTTTTATTAATAATAAAAAATACATTATTGGTTTTGGACAAACAAGGACAAGAGTTATAGGGGGGCTATGATTCCACGCAAGAGGGAGATAGCAAAAGGGGCTAGACATAATTATAATGTTCCATTAAACCCATATATGAATTAGTTGGGAAAAGAAGTTACATGAGCTCTCTGGTGAAGCTACATGACACATTTTGAGCATTCATATATTAACCATATTTTGATAATTGGGGAGGATTCCCCATTCAATCTTGTTCTTGCTTCTATGGGAGGAGAGATTTTTTTAGTAGAGAGCCATTGCTTGTTGGATTTATGAGAAGACTGGTCATTTCCCATCAATGTAAAGATGCCTGAGTGCATGGATGCATTGGCATTTTGAGGAAAAATTGTCCAAAATAGAATCTTTGGAGCTTCCAACATTGAGATTTCTTGACTAGATTGCATTGAAGGCCTGAAGAGAAATGGAATATCTTGAGGGACTACATTGCAGAGAAGGGGATTTATTTCTTTGGGTTGTGTAGGGTAATGGGGATAGAGAACTGGTATGTTGAGATTGTTTTGTGAGTGTTTGAGTAGATCGTTGCAACATTTGAACTTGATAGTCTGTGTGCGATTAGATTTGGCATAGCCACTCGTTCGTGTGGATATAGCTTTAGCTCGGGGTGACCTTGTGCTTAGGGATTTAGAGCTACAATGTTTACGGTTGGGTGGAACATCCAACATATACGCCCAATTGGTATGGTTATTCGATAAAGCCAAGTGTTTTATGTTCGATATATTCATGCTGCATATACTCTCTGTTTTCTCATTGATTAATGCTGTGTATATATTTGAATGCTATGCACTATGTGAGAAGTATTCTTTATTGTTCATATATATGTTTCTTGATGGCTTTGCATGAGTCCTTTTCCATTGCATGTTTCTTGTTTTAATTAAATTGTTAATCAAAGTTTGAAAATTAGTTCAAGAATGCAAATTCTTGAGTTACCCTGTGATTTGGGTGTATTACAGTTTGGCTTTAGAGTAGAAATTTGTGGTAACGAGGCCCAACGTGGAGCTGGGCACATTACATTGCGGTATGAGGATGATGATTCTAATATTGAACTTGTATGAGCAGAGATCAATGTGAATTTATTAAATTCACAGCTGTAGAGTTCCAATTTGTGTTGAAATTGGGTGGAGATGACTAAATACAAAAGAAATCTCCAATTTTTGGGTGAAATTTAGTGTGTATGACGTAGTGTGTTGAATGGGCGAGTATCAGATTGGAATCCAGCATGCAAAGGCTTAGTCGAGAGCTTTCATGGTGGCCCTATGTAAATTTTATTCAAAAATTTATATATCTATTCATTAATAACCCAGATCAGTTCTGATTTTGAGATGGACAGTTTAGATTCACCGTGGAGTTGATTAAAAATTTCTAAGCTTTATTGAGTTTGTTGAAGAAGGTTTCTTTTTTGTAGGCTCTAAATTTTAGATTAACCGAGAAAATATGTTCAATACATATGCTTGGATGACACCCCATTTAGCCCATGATCTACCAGTCTGGAAACCAGAACAGAGGCAATAATTGGGGTTCAATTCTGAATACATCAAAATAAGCTTGTTGTGCTTGATGTAGCAGGTTTTTTCATTACAAAAGATTGGCATCAAAGCCATGAAAACTATATCAACTTAGAGAAGAAAACATATTAACTAGATAGAATGTAAACCAAAAAGATAACTGCTGGTTGCATCATACCATGATGAAGCTACTTATTCCGAGCAGGGTGTGCAGGCTGGCCTGGTGGTGCCAGGTCTTTGTTGCAAAGGATGATGACTTCCATTCTTTGCATGCACTTGTCCATAATTAGGTACAACAGGTGCAGCTCCTCCATACGGAGGAGAAGCTTGTCGCGACTTTTGTTGCGATCAAATAAGACCTTACCCAGTAGGTACTTGAGGTGACAGTATAAATCGACAGTATGAAGATACTGGTTTCGATGTGCTCTTGGAGTGCCCAAATCTAGAACCCAATTCGCCCCTTCTTCCAAGATCTCCGAGTTCAATACGTCATTTCTCTTGTGCACAATTTCCAATTTAATGTCAACAATTTCATTCTAGGAAACCAGTGGTATATGCTCATGATATCTATTGTTTAAAGCTTGGGCTTGGGCTTGAGCTTGGGTGTTGCTGTCAGCACCATGGCTTCGAACACCCCTCCTTGAACAAGTCCTCCTTCACTGCATAGAGTCAAGTCAGATAGTGACATGGGAATGCATGAAGATGTAGTGAAGAACACTTGGCAAGATGGGTAATGGGAGGGGAATAACAGGCTGATGGGGAAGTCAGAACATAGTGCTTAAATGTTGAGGGTGGCGTGGACAAACAAGAGTTTGGGAACATGAAAAGAAGTAAAGGCAAGCGAGCTGCCAACAGAGTAGACCGCACAAGTAATAAACCAGAGACAAAACCAAACAACTACTGTGTGACATGGAAGCATAACAATGCTGTATACCTGAAGATGTCATTAGTGATTGCACGAGAAAGAAAATCCTTGCAGGACTGAACGAGTTCCACCACATGAGAGGACTCGTTGGAGACGAACGATACTGCTAAGAACAATCCACCAGTGGAGAAATAAAACACAAAGGAGGGAGGAGATCAGGTTAGGAGGGCCTAGTCCTTCAAATTGATGAGTGAAACTTAGGCTCACCTCCAAGATTTTTCCTTTCTACACAATAGCAATAGCAATTACCCCCCCCGACGGCATAAATCAACCACCACAATAGGAACATTTCATAATTCTTCATGGATTTAAAGCTGAGTGCGTTGGGACCAATGGTGCCATTAATGGCGGTCTTCAAAACCTCTGATTTCTTCATTGTCGAGGGAATGTGATGGGTTTGACTCCTGCTTGGAAGAGTGATCCGGTGAGTGAAATGATGGCAAGCGTTAAGTGCACCTTGGGCCGATGGCTCTCCTGCCATGTTCCATTCCTTGAGACTTGATCACATTTAGCTGGTTGCATGACTGCTGATCCACCCGTGTACGTGAGGCCAATCCTTTCTGGGCTTTTGTTTTAGTGCATTAGGGCACCCTTATTGGGTAGCTAAGATCTTGTTGGAGAAGATCTTGGCATTCCTGATGAATATGGAGCTCTCGAGTGGGTGGCCAGGGGGCTGCTATCGAGGTAGCTTCATTGATACTTCCGACATTAGGAAGACAATCGTAATCTTATTTGTTGTTCTTCTAATGTGAGAGGATAGGACAATCAAAATGCAGGGTAGGGGGGACTGAATGCGCTTGAGGTAATTTTCGAGCTTCCTGTTATCAGAGATTTTGTTGACATTGCCTCCATTGAGCAAGTGCTTCATTCTATTAATGACCATAAGGTAATCCCTTTATATTATTAGCTTCGAGGAGAGCTGGATAGCATAGGAGAGGCTCATTTCCAGGGAAACAATTTCTACTACATTGTTGGTGTTGTGCCCCATGGGTCCATAATAATAGAAGAAAGCATGTCCCTGATTGTCTTTGAAGATGCCTCCATATCCATCTTGACGTTAGTTGTCTTTTGAGGCCCCATCAAAGTTGATTTTGACAAAAGAGGAAGGGGGAGGAGACCCCAAATGGGGAGAAGGGCTGGGAGCGACAGGGGGAGAGAAGAGGATGGAGAAGAGATGGGAATGGGAAGAACTTTCTTAAAATTCTCAATTCAGAGGAAGGTGATGACCAAGCATCTGCGGGCCATAGGGTGAGGGCGATGGTTTCTTTAAGGGCTATCAAGAGTTTGGAGCAGACTATATGCTCAGGGAGGCATTAGTTTTTGATAATGTGGTCATTCCTTTCTTTCTCGATGCTCCAAAACAAAAGGCTAAGAATCAGGGTCCAGGCTTTGTTGAAAACGGTTTTTTAAACTGAGATGGGCTTCAATTGGTGATGGTATTTTCAATGCTATCATTGTCTCTGTCAGAATGTTCAAAGAGACTTGTCAGTTCATCCCAAAGCTCTCTTGCATAGCTGCAAGTGTTGAGTAGGTGGTTAGCATCTTTAGAGTTGTTGCGACATAGATGGCAGAAGAAAGGTCCTTCAAATCCATATCTAAATAGTCGATTGCAAGTGAGAGTTTGCTTCTTGACAAGGAGCCAGAGGAAGTGGGCTACTTTTGGCCATAGGTTCTGAGACCATGTGTGCTTTCACACTTTTTGAGATGGAAAGTTGATGTGCCCTGTAACAAGGAGTAAGTTTGGAGCAGACTATATGATCAGGGAGGCTTTAGTTTTTGATAATGTTGCTTTCCTTTCCTTCTAGATGCTCCAAAATAGAAGGCTAAGAATCAGGGTCCAGGGTTTGTTCAAATAGTTTTTTAAACTGAGATGGGCTTCAATTGGTGATGGTATTTTCAATGCTATCATTGTCTCTATCGGAATGTTCAAAGAGACTTGTCAGTTCATCCCAAAGCTCTCTTGAGTAGCTGCAAGTGTTGAGTAGGTGGGTAGCATCTTTAGAGTTGTTGCGACATAGATGGCAGAAGAAAGGTCCTTCCAAGCCATATCTAATTAGTCGATTGCAAGTGACTTGCTTCTTGACAAGGAGCTAGAGGAAGTGGGCTACTTTTGGCCCTAGGTTCTGAGACCATATGCGATTCCACAATTTTTGAGATGGAAAGTCGATGTGCCCTGCAACAAGGAGTAAGTTTCTTTAATGGTGAACATGCCATTGGTTCGATAACCCCATCGAAGCTTATTCGGGCCTTTTTCTATTGGAATTTTCTTCTTTTGGAGATCTTCCCAAGATTGATCTAGACTGACTTCTTCTCTCGGATGAAGCAAGATTTTTTTTATTTTTCCAAGTGCGCCAAGGGGTGGTGGAGCATTTTCTTGCTAGTAGTTTACTACATTGGTTAGATGATGTTCTAGCATAGCTTCTTTAATTTCAAAGAGAGAGTCATTGTTGATTAGCTTAGGAAGTTTTTGCCACGAGTTCCGCCAGAAGGGCGTTGTTTTTTTCGTCCCTGATCTCCAAAAACTATGCATTTGAATGAGGTCGTTGTTCGCATTACTGTGGTTCCAAATTGATGAACCTTAAGTTAGGGAAGTAGTTCCAATCTGCTGTTGGAATGAAAGAGCATGGTTGTATTTTTGATTCCATATCTCTTTCCATAGTTCTTTATCTCCTTGTATCCATCTGCAACAAGTTTTTGCCCCAAAAACCCTGTTGAGGATTTTCAGGTCTCTAAAGCCCAAACCACCTTTTGATTTAGGTATGTAAATTTTCTGCCATGAGACCAGGGCCGATTTTTCTCCATGGTGGCACCCCCCCAAAGAAAGGAGTGTTGAATGTTCTTGATAGTATTTAGGATTCCTTTGGGAAATGCCATGGTTGAAAAGAGAAAGATTGGCAGAGATGTAACATGGATTTGAGAAGGATTGCATGACCTGCGATATTGAGGGTTTGGAAGGTCCAATAGTTCAACTTATCTTTGAGCTTTTGAAGGACACTTTTCCAGTGTTTGAATTTCGAATTTCATAGTGGATTCCACCAGGGGAGTACCCATTGACCCAAGCATTTGTTTGACAGATGGTTGTTTTGGTAGCCCAAGATGCGAGTTATGTGTCTTTGGATGGCGAAAGGGGTGTTAAAAAGCATCTTAGATTTGAAGAGATTGATGGTGGTGCCTGCGACAAGGGAAAAGTATTCAAAGATTCGTTTGAACATGTTGGTTTCTATAACTGTTGGAGACCTCATTAGAAGGGTGTCATCCGTAATTTGTTGATGCGAGACAAGAAAATCATCGCTCAAAATCCTTAGCCCTTTGAGCGATCCCTGCATGACAACTGGGTGGATGGAGTGCCTGAGACCTTTGACAAATAGGATGAAAAGTAAAGGGGAAAGAGGATCACCTTGCTGGATACCTTGGGAGGTAGCAAAAGTGTATGAGGGGGATCCATTGAGAAGGATGGAAAAGACAGGGGAAGAAACAAGGGAGCCCACCTAATTGATTCAATAATCTAAGAATCCAAAAGCCTTAAGAACCCGATGAAGATAGGAACATATGATTGTTGGACCATAGACAATAACTATTCTACCTAAGATGTTGGATCATGTGAACTAGAACTCACTCGAGAGAATGCAGGGAGTTGCAATCAAATCAGTATGTTAATCTCAGTAGGGTTCCAAATTAGAGCTAGGCCACGTTCTTGTCTTGCTGCATCCAAGACTAATTAGGCACAACCTTTCCAACACTTGTTCGCTAGTTCCTCTAATCATTCACTTGAGCATTTTGTCTCCTAAAGCATGATTATTGTAGGGTTTTCGCTACACATTCCATCTTGTAGGAGCCTCTGTTTACCCTTGCAATTGAGACCTCTATTGATCCATGTGATTAACTTCGTTGAGAAGGATGAGGAACAAAGGGAAATACCTTCGTCATGAGAGTCACTTTACTTGAATTTGCTAGCATCTCTTGTGCATGTTGTATGAGATTTTTATTGCTCTTTTTTCCCTTATTCTTTCCTTCTTTGTGATGCCTTGCAAGTTCCTTGAAGGTCTGTGTTTGGATGCCATAGCTTGACGAGTTTGAGCTTTGAGAGGATATATCTTTGCGATTACAAAGTTTTAAGTAAGCCTGGTGAAGAATCTATACCTTTTCGTTCTGGATTGTTTGCATATCTTTTCCTTTTAACTTCTATACTATGCTTGCTAAGGTGGCTTCCTCCACATCCATTTCTTCTGTGTTATCCTAGGTGGCCCCAGAGATTTCTTCCTCTAGTTCTTGGTTTCCCTTTTGAGGTTCTTCTTGGCTAGTTTCTGGTGCTTCTATTTGAATGGTCATTGGCTAATTGTGTTTCCTATGCTGGGTTATCCTGCATTTCTGTGCCCTCATCTAAGAAGACATATTTATTCTTGAATTGTTGGTTTTTCATGGGTCGAGGGGCTTCCTGGTGGCGCAAATTTCTTCTATGGGGTCGGACTTTCTCGAAACACTGCATCTTTCTACTACGATTTCTCTTAGGGGGTTTCCTTCTGATACCTAGGACACTCTTTGAATAAATGGTCATATTCATGACATCTTCGATAATGTAATGGGACATGCTCATAATCCAGAGTTTGCTCGTGAAGTTTGGCATGATAGTAGATGTTTATGGAGGCTGGTAGGGGTTCTAAAAGATTCATATAAACGCAATGCGAGCATACAATGTGTATTGAGTCTTGACATCTCTTGGTAACCTCTGGGACTTTGACAAAGGTACCTATTGTATTTATGATCCCTTCTAAGGTGTCCTCATTCCAAAACTATATGGGGAGTGAGTAGAGTTGGACTTATACAAGGGCTTCCAAGAAGTCCTCCTTTTCTGTGTTGTATCTGAGTATCTCTCTTTCCAAAAGCACATATAAGTGCTGTGTTGTTGAAGTAGGGGTCGTTTTCAAAAACCCTTGTTCTATCTTCCAAGTTTCAAAAAATTACTGTAAATAACCCCTTAGCCCCTAGCTCTAGGTCTATTTGTCCTTTAGGTTGCCATTTGTTTTGGTTCCAAAGGATCAAGCCTCTTTCTGTTGGCCACATGCCTATGAATTTACAAATTAAGGTGTAGTTTTTCATGTACTGGATGTAGTTTTCTAGTATTCTTGATCGATCTTCAAATTTGGGGTCTTTCATTGCCTTTGGTAAGCATCTGACTTGATTTCTATTCTGTCAGTAGGCTCCCATTAGGGCCTTGTTCTTTCCTCCTAGATCTTGGTCTATGTCTTGGCCATTGGAGGCTAGTGGCGAGCAAGGAGGTGCTGTGGCAATGGACCCTTAAGTCTTGCTATCTCCAAAGACTATGTTTCTGTAGGTGGAGATCGCCCCCCCAGATGGATGCGCCATGGTGTCGCTCAATGAAATCCTATTCTGTGAAAAAACCTCAAAAAAACCCTAGCCAAAAAAAGAGATTCAGAGTAGCTAACAATAAACTCACATGTTCAAGTAGTGGACTATCATGTTGATGAAGAAATTATTCATAGACCTTTGAAACAAGTTTTTCTAAGACTACTAAAAATAAGTTTTTTAAGATCGTTGGAAAGAAGTTTGTACTCATTTTCAGAGTGTCAAAAAGAAGGCAATGCATTTTAACGACCAATAAAATGCATTTTTTTTCCAATTTCGTTGATAGAAAGAGTTTTTTTTTTTTGCTACCTCCAAAATAAGCTTTCCATGACTTTCAAAATCCATTAAAGGAGTTTTTGTTGAGTTTTTCAAAATCTATCGAAAGAGTTTTAGGGAATTTGCTAAAATAGCTTTTTGGAGAATTTAAAAAAAACTGCTAAAAGAGTTTTAGGGTATTTGCTGAAAGAGATTATCAGAGAATTTTCCAAGAACCTTCAAAAGAGTTTCAGAGAATATGTTGAAAGAATTCTCGAAGAGTTTTTCAAAACTTGTTGAATAAGTCTCGAAACTTTGTTAAAAGATGTTTTTCCAAGTTTTCCTAAAAAGCAAATCCATTTTGTAGGTCAATGGAGGAAAAAATTTGAGTTCATTGAAAGATGAATCTTTTAACCAGTCAAAGAGACCATTTTTGGGATCGTTGAGGTGCTTTTTGTAAGTTATGGAAGAAGAATTTGGCAACCTCTAATGGAAAAAAGTGGGCAACCAACCATGGGAGAAATTGGGTGACTATCAATGGATTCTTCAACTCACCAAGGGAGATGATGACATGATTGAATCAAGGGATGGCAAGTGGACATGAGTGACACATTACCCAATTTCCATGACAGCCAAATGATGGTGTAAAAAATATTTTGGAACTAAAACTTGTTTGGCCATAACAAGAGCATATTAATTACAAATCAAGTGAAAATTTGGGGTTAAATCCATAGTGGGAAGGGCTACAAAAGTGCCATTGAGGGTCACTAGCTAATTTTGCTTAGCAAGTTAGTGATTTTTGAAAAACATAGTCATTCTCTGAAAAAATCTCTTATTGATGAAATTTTTGTAGTGAGTCCCGTTATCGCAGAATCTAACAACCTAGTGCAAAGCCTTACTATGTACTCCAGGTTAGGGGCAATAATGAGATAAAGCACCACTATCACCTTAGTGGTTGTTGGCCTACTGTTTTGTGGATGGATGTTATCCCCACAAAGGAGGCTTCCCCAAGAGGCTTCCCCAATAGGCCTTCAAGATTAATTCACCCAAGCATTCCTAGGCTAAATACCCTATGTTGTCGCCTAAATCCACACGCAGGTTAACATGGAGAAAATCTTTAACTCCACTTGGGGTGGCCTTGGGGGCAAGTCTCGAGTTGAGTAGCTGTCGCTCAAATCTCAACTCCTCCATCTAGGCTAACTCCTAATGAAGCCAAGGGGGGTGGGCCTTATGAGACAAAATAAACTAAGGCTTTATTAAACTAAGAGTCGACAAGTCAAACCACTAAGGGAACAAGCCCAAAGCCTTACTTCTCAAGTCAAGCGTTCACCAGTTTCCCCCAGTCTTAGAATAAGAAGACATAGAAGCGGAAGGGTCTCTAGTTAATTTACTTCAACCAGCGAGCCGTTGGAACTTGCTAGAGGTTTGTTATTTTTTGCAAGAAAATGAAATTTAACTAATAACAGGAAATGGAATCTAGCTATAAAGCTAAAAAATTACAAGTAGTCTAATCTAAGAACAAGAAAAGAAATTTATCTAGATTGCAATTTGATTATTCAAACTAAATGAAATGGAACTAAACTAATTTGCATGAAATGAAGGAAACTTGCAACCTACTCTAACGTTATAATGTGATTATTTACTCTTAAGTTAATTTTAAAATCCAATTATAATAGCGAACCACAAAAAGCACCACCACAAGAAGAACCCCAAATGGGGAGGGATGCTTAGGGGAAATCCCCTTACTCCCAAGAAAGGTTACAATTCTTGATGAAATCCCTCATGAATAAGGGATCAAGATCAAGAGAAGAAGAGACCCCTTACGAGTAAAGGGATGAAGAATGATTAATAGAGTTACAAATGGATTCCCTTGAAATATGAAAGGGAAAAAGAAGCTCTTGAAGAGGTTACAATGGTGGGTTTTGCTTGGCAAGGTAGGACGTTGTATATATTCTTTGGATGCTCCAAATCCTCAATGTTGACGAAAATTTGCCAACATCTCCCCTTGTTATGGCAAGGACCTGCTAAAAATCAGCAAACAATTAGCACGGAATATGATGAAAAAGAGATTAGAAATACATGAAAAAATTAGCATGTGTTAGCAAACAAAAACTATGTAAAATCCCTACAATTAATCTTTCCAAATTCCTACTCTAATTTGCTAGGGAAAGGCTAAGGGGACTTGGTCTTTTTTAGCAAGAAGGACTGCTATTAAGACAACTATCCAAATAAAGCTTTAGATGCTTGATGTGACAATGTAAAGTGCAACAAAAGAACCAAGAAATATGTGATAATCAAATGAGGATGGAAGGAGAAAGTTTGGGTGATCTTTGAAGGCCTCTTGAGATCCTTTTGATAGCCGTTTGGAGAGCGCTTGGTGTGGTGGGAATAGTGCTTTGCAAATGGCTTGAAGGTGGTTGATTCAATCAAGAATGTGGCCAACTCCAAGCTTAGAGAGTAACCTGTATCACACTAAAAGAAAACTTGCACAACAACATTAGTAGCATAGGTGACTGCTTACATAATGACAAGATTAGACATGCTATTCAACCGAGAATATGCATGTCCTAATCAAGCCTAGAATATAAGCAAGCCAAGAAGGCAATAAACACTTATGGCCTTCTCCTTGGACAACAATGCCCCTAGCTAGGGCCTAAGCTACAAAATTGAAAGCAAATTCAACATAAAAAATACATACAAGTTACCTCCAATAAGCTCAATGCACACCACACAAATCTTGCACCATTAGACCTCCAAAGTCTTTGTTTATTGATGAATGATATGAAAATTACAAAAGCAATTTGCTAACAATTACCCAAGCTCAAGCTTCCAGCACTATAGAGTAATGAGAGTTAGGGGTACAATTTATATGAATTTGGGAGCAAATCCCAATGAAAACACTGTTAACAAGTGTCATGGATGACAATCCCAAGGAGCCAACGAATTAGACCAAGTGGCTGAGTGAAAATTCCCAAGTAGAATCGAGCTAAAACAAGTGTCGAGTGGATTGTTGCGTGTAGGCTATAAGTGGTAGTGTATAGATCCTGTAGAGAGATGCGTGGATCCTTTTGCTGGTGTGTATGGGAGAAATCTACCAAGTGTAGCAGATGAGGAGTCATGACCCACTTAACCGTGGCTATACTCCACATGGATCAACCCCACTCCAAGTTAATTTATAGTTGTTTCGTGGATTGATAGGAGCTTT
Source organism: Pinus tabuliformis (assembly GCA_031772625.1). Taxonomy (NCBI): domain Eukaryota; kingdom Viridiplantae; phylum Streptophyta; class Pinopsida; order Pinales; family Pinaceae; genus Pinus; species Pinus tabuliformis. The sequence goes on along the minus strand of CM062820.1, from coordinate 409,065,831 downwards.
GTATCTCTGTTTGTTGGCAACGTAGACATGTGTAAGTGATCTGCAGTTAGAGAGGGGACAAAGGATGATTGAACTCCCCATTTCAACTTGGCCTAAATAGGCCTTAACCTCAACTCCTTTTCACACGTCACATCTTCCAACCCGTTGTCATTTCCAATTGGTAACTTGGCCTCCACATGGGCAAACACGACCTTCAATGGTAGGAGAGAAATCGGCCTCCGCATGGGCAAACTCAACCTTCCTATATGGTCTCCAACTCAACTCTTTAAGTTAGCCTTTGGATGTCAAGTCCTTTACTTGACAAGTTGTGGCATTCCTTTGACTGGGAACATGTTTTTTTGTAAGTCAAACTATTTCTATTGACTAGCAAAATAAAAACAATGATTACATTTGTTCAAAAGTCTGTTGGCCTCACTCTTACTAGATTTGTTGGCCAACAGATGTAATAAAAAACAAATAACCAATCGTCTGAACATCCTTAATAACCAGATATTGACAGACTAGATAAAGCAGAAAAAGTTTAAAATCAAAATGCAACCTACAACCATTAAAATTCAAAAGAATTAATTGGAGCAGGATTACTGGGACCAGAACTCGAAGACAAAGGGGTTTAAAGTCATAGTGGACATGCTTCTCCATGTGTGCAAGACGACCTTCAAGGTGGTCCAATTTCTCTTGGATTCTTACTTGACCTCTCTGGAGATGGATCGACCAATCTTGCATATGCCATTGATTATGTTGGAGATCATTCATAAAATTGATAATTGCATTTCGGTCTTCATGGCGATCCTTGCTTGGGACGTTCAAGAAGATGAGTTGTTTGGCCAAGTTGATTATCCAAGGTTTCCAGTGAGGGAGTTTGAACAACGCTTCAAGCATTCTGTTGGGTGTGACTGAGAACATGTTTTTAATGTGTCCCTAGTTTATTAATTCTTGTTTTTCCTTGTCTTTTTTTCTTCTTTTGAGTAAAAGTGAATTTTGGTGAGGAAATATTTATTTTTTGGACTCCAAAGTGGGTATGAGGATAATGTTGGTACTCTGAGTATGAATTTTGAGTACTCACATGCCATACAACATTTCCTAGTGCCACTTTTTAATTATTACATACAATTTTAATTAAAAATTCCCATTTTGCGAGGAATTTTTAATTATTAAAAATCCCTAAAAATACCTAATGCAGTTTCGTGAGACTTTGGGAAATTCGTAGCATGGCAATATACATTGACCCTAGACTTAGAAACACACTCACTGTCCAACTATTAAGACGCACTCCAACTTTGGAGGTTATGAGTGAAAAAACTTGACTAGCTATTTATCGCTAAAAAGTGGAAAATAATTAGTCTAGTGAAAAAAACACTCTCGAGTGAGTTCCTTACTCCAAGGGTCTAAGCTTGTTACATATATTCACCATGCTAGTGTCATTTATTATAATTCCCCTGTGGGGGTACAAAATTTGCATGGAGAGAAGAAGATACAAGAGAGAGAAGAAGGGGCAAAGTTTGCCCCATTGGACTTCTACTCTTGAACAAATCTGATAGGTGCCTTGTACATTGGGCCATGGGGTCTTCATTTATGCTAGGTACAACTTAGTGGTTAACACCCTCTAAAGACACTACTAATTAAACACTCCAAAATAATATTCAATACGGTGTGGTTCTCGATGAAGTGAGATAGCAAGTTCAAAGAACTTATGGCTAAGTCTAGAGGGCTAAGATAAGTCCTGGAGATGCTGAAACAAATCCCAAACACATGCTACCTCAATTGAATGATTACTGTTATAAATAAGGGTTTATAATAAGGATTAATTACAACATGCATAATTTATGATAGTAGTAGGAACACAATTCCCCAATTATTGATAAACAATAAATTATCAAAGGTTGGAAATCACTGAAAATGCACAAAACTACTACTAAACCCTAGATGTCAGCGCTAGAAATATGGCCAAAAAATGCATAAAAATGTTATTTTTCCATTTTGAATTTAAGGGATGCAAAGCGTCACCCTAAGAATATGATATTTGAGGTATTTTATGCTATTAAATGCGTATTTTGCTATAACTTAATCCTTGTTTACCATAAAAAAAGAAGAATATTTTGTTTTTAAATATTGACACAAAGATTAGTGCCTTTATCACTGTTGGGTATATGAAGTAAAAAAGGAGAGGTCAAAGGTGGAAGACCTTGATTAAGACAGAGGAACTCTCAATAAAACCTTATTGGCTTTCAATCAATTGGAGATTTAAGGTCAACAAACACTGTTATGAGTTTCATTGATGGATACTAGGAGCCAAATCTTGCAAAGGAGTTTAGAGCCATAAAATATTCAATATATTATGAAGACTTCATAGAAACCCTAATTCGATAACATTGCAAAATGGAAGAAGATACAATAAAATAGCACAATTCACCATAACATCACTTCATCATTCTGAGAGAAAATCCCTTAAGTAATTTTATCCTCTATAAGACAAATCATTGTTTTGAAAATAATATTTTAAGTTTTTACAAGTTAAGTAGGTCACAAGTTGACCTAAAAGATAGATATCTCAATGAATAAACAAAACAAAAGCATCCTTTTAATACGCGAATGTGAGCAAAAGGTCCTTCACGGGCGATGTTACCCTTTAATGGTGAAGATCACCATTGAAAAGGTGCTAAGGATGGGTTACATGGGTGCTCCTCGCTCAAAGCTATCTCCTCATCAAGTATGCATCATCAAGCAAGACCTCCCTCATCAAGATATCATGATCAACCAAGCCCACATCATCACTCTAGGCCTCATGAGGGTGATGTCAAAGGCTAGGGCATGCCATCATCATCTAGAAAGGTGTACCATCCTTCCCAGAGGAATCTCAAGTCATCATCATCATCAAACTGGTCCATGAATTGGGCAATGCCTATGAGAAAGGTGTGATGCCATCCTTTGGGTGTATTGTGGTCTCTGGGGTTCATCTTCTTTCTAGGCTATGTCCTGGCTTTAGTGAGTAGTGCTTCAGGCTTTGTTTGGAGGGAGAGGAGGAGATCATCATCAATGTTGGATACATCCCAAGGTCAATGCTCTTATCAAAGTGGTCAATGTCCTAGATATGGTTCCTCTAAGGGTCGTCAAGTGGGGTTAGACTTCATATTTGAAGTGTTAGAGAAGTTTCAATCAATCCCTCTAGGGATAACAACTGTATCTGGGAAAAAATGTTTGAAACATACCCTTAAAATCAAGTGAGATCACCATCATAGGTAAAGTAACCATAAGGGTATCATAATGGACCATATATAATACAAAAGCAAATTATTATTTCACACAAGCATCATCTTCAATAATCTTTCTAGCATAGGGTTTGTAAACATGGTACCACACTTAGATAAAGGACGATTATCTAGAGGCCCTATTAGGTGCTTCCAATCCTAAGGGGATGAACAATTTTTAGGCCGACCCATCAATTAGCAGGTGCAAGTGGATAGTGGTATGGTGGGGGTTTACTTCATGGAAGATGCTAGGATTTGTGTACCGACTATGAAATACCATTAATCTTAACATTATAATGTGAACATGGAGCAATTGTGGAACTTGGGTTACCCATTTGCTTGACCTATTTTTACCATCCGTCTTGTGCACCTTTAATGATTTTTCTGTCTTACATAAGTTGGGTCACAAGCTTTTATTTATGCATCAATCACCCCTGATGAATTGATTCATTGTTTATCGAGCGTAGGATATCAAAATTCCTTTCATTTTAATTTTTTCATGCATTAGCTAGGAACTGGATGAGGGTTAATGAGTGGGGTAGAGCTCAGGTTTCTGTCCGTGTACCAATCCCAACCAATTTTGTGCATTTTATAATCATGGTTCATGTTCTTTCCTTTCTTTCTGCTACATCAACCTCTTAGGGCCAAGTTTCCAGGCCCACTTAAGAATGAGGAAAACAGGGAGCCAGTACTGGTTATAGATAGCAATCAACTTGAATATGGGATTTGGATATAGGGCTAGACAAAATGTGTTAATTATGGATTACCATGGACACACGACATCAATTAGTGCCTCCTATTTGTTCTCTTGTTGGACAATGGAAAGAAAGGCCTCAAAGAAGGTTACATTGGACTGGGGACTGGGGATAACCGTCAAGGTAAAGCATGGGAACAAGAATACAACCAAAAGTGGTCAAGTATCCAATTCAACCTGTGATCCATACTAGAATGCCTTTAAACATTAAATGAAAGCACTTGATTAAAAAAATGGTTAGTGTACTTTATAATGTATGACTCATATTCATTTGATAAGTAAGCGAGATGTCACAAAGCATTGATTAGAGCATTGATGAAGGACCTTTGAGGCTAGGTATTTGTAGATTATGTAGGGTTGTTGGTTGGCAACCTAATCAGAATGGGAGAAAATTTTCTTCTAGGGGTTACTGTGAAAATTTCTTGAAGTGTAGCAACTGGAATTAATTCTCCTAATTGATTATTCAATATATTAATTTTGTGATTAATATTGAATTAATCACACTGCAATTTCTTCATAAAATAAAATAAATTTTGTGGAAATAAAAATGCAGGAAACTAAGAAATGCTATAGCACACAAAAATTATGACATCGTTATTTTTGGACAAATGTCCCTAGAAAAAACCCATTGTGGGAAAGACGGTGCAGTAGTGAGGGTTTTTATTAGTATGCAGTAGCAAAATTTCTGAGTACAATAAAATGTGGCCAAACTGGTGATTCTTTCTAAGAGAAATACTGCAAAAAATATACTGAGGTATTTTACCCTCTCTCTAAGCAATCTTGACACCTAACTGCCTCTGAAAAGCTAGCTGTCCAAACCCTCTGCGCAGGCCTTACGTCACCTCTTCACAGATCCTCTCATGCTCAACCCAGAACTGTTGCCAATCAAGCCGTCCTGCGTGCTGCTGACTGGGAAATTGTCTCTGTGGCACTCTGGAAAATCTTCTTGGCCTCTGGAACTGAAAACGACCTTCCCTTCAGCCAAATCGAATTGCTTTGCTAAAACAACTGCGCAGTCCCTGTGTTGCATCCTGAAGAATAATTTTGGCCTCCTCTTTTTGACTCTTCGGAACTGGAAACTCCTCTGGAATATTGCTATGCTGCCCCTCTGCTACCTGCTACTCGATCTCTGACTCAATTTCTCCTATTGAATCACCAACACTGGAAAATTGAATTGCCTAGATCACTGAGTATTTGCACTGGTAGCATCTACCCATTGAGCTCTTCTTATAATCTCCAGTTGGGACTCCAACGGCCACGATTAAAACTTAATCGATGGTTGAGATCATCTCCAAGTCAATCTGTGTGAGTTTCTAGAGAATTCTCACCTTTCTCAATTAATTCCTATTAATTAACCACTTTTCCTAAGTTAGACTTAGGAATTTTTTAATTATGGTCAATTAATTTAATTGAGCCATCTCTAGGTGGAATTTCCAGAAACGATTTCTGGGTTTTGGAGAACTCCTTTGTTTTAGCCTCTCCACAAAGTCTCGAGACTAGAAAACCATCCGATGCTACAAAAACTAACAGTTACCTAGTTGGGATTTTGGCCAAATTCCAAGGGTTTTGGAAGAGAAGCAAAATTTGGAAAAATCTTTTTACTTGGCATTATCTATTCTGGACAACTTTGTCTTACTAATGTTTTTTCAGTTTTGCTACATTCGGGAGATAGCAATTTTTGCAGAAAATTGAGTTTGGGAAAAATGTAAAAAGAGCAAAGTTGAAAATTCTAAATCAATATAAAATTTGACTGAAGCATCAGATTTGCAATTTGAAAGTTGTGGTGTACTCACATTTAAGAATCGTATTTCTGCCTGATATAAATTATTTCTTCGTTCGTGATGGATTTCCTTCTACAGGTGGTTGAAGTTAACCTTTAGGAATAATTACATAGTGGAAAGGGGACACAATGGAGTAGAAACAACAAACTTCATAAGATTGTAAAGTTTAGCTCAGAAAGCAGAATGAGGCAGGAGTATAGTCATTGGAAAGATGAACCATAGGAGAATGTGTCTAAAGTATTAGAATATAGTTTAGTGCATTTGTAATCTTGATGAATTGAAATGAAGAATGTCCTGTAGGCTATAGCTTAATTAATGAAAATTTTACGGTAAGCATAATTTCTAAAAACAATGGTTGCTTATACATTTTCCAAAATTAGGGGGTACAAGTTGAACAAAACCTAGCTCAGGAATTATAGTTTGGAAACATAGAAGACACACTAAGAGCCTATAATCATGAAAGGGATGTAGACTTGGAGTGGAGCTAGTAGAGTTGGTAGATACTATGAGGAGTTTGAAGATGGAAGTGCAAAGTTATAGATCTGATAATGAAAGTATAATAAGAGCATAGGAGGAACAAAATCAATTAAATACGTAGTTGCTTTAAGTCTAAATCAGCTGCAAAGACAAATGAAGAATGGGTTAGTTCAAGATGTAAGGAAGAAGTTAGAACTCATGCAAGGAGGGATAACTACAGAGGATATAGGCACTCAAAAAGTGCTAATAGAGCTCAAAGACAGCACTACTCACCTACACATCTAGTTAGGAAGTTTTATGCATCTAAAGAGTCACGGAGCAGCCAAGAAGTATTCCCTTTTAGGCATTAGAGAAGAAGATATGAGCTTAGAAATGTTAAGCCATCAACCTTTTTATAGTGAAAACAAAAGAGGAGATGATGCTGAAACTTGGTTGTTTGGAATCAGAAAATATTTTCAGCTACATGGTTACTCATCTAATATAGAAGTTAGAATTGCCATATCTCATCTACTAGGGAAAGCCTCTATGTGGGGGGACCAGTTGAAGTGAGTCAAGCACATCGATGAGAAAAATATTTTTTGGAAGCAGTTCAAGAAATATTTTCAGTAGCAATATCTTTCAGAGCACTAATGATAAGAAGATGCAAGAGTTTTTTGAACTCAAGTTGGGGAACATGAACAGAGGCACATGAAAAGAAGTTTTGGGAGTTTTTGAGGTATGTGGGCTTTATCAATGAGTAGGTGAAAATTTAGACGTTCTTTAGTGGACTGCTATATCTTTATAAAGACAAAATTCGATTTGATGAACCCAAGGCTCTGGTAGAAACCATTAGAAAAGCCAAGTACATGCATGAGCAAATCAAATGCAAAGAGACTTATCAAAAGTATTGAAAGGATAAGAAGGGGAAATTGGATCAGAGGAAGAAGGGATTCAAACCTTCATTCAATAAAAATAGTCCGAATACATATTAACAAAATCAGTGTGTTCAAGTTGAATTCAAAATGATAGACTACCTTGGTAAAAGGGGAAGACCACCAATCATATGTTGGGTATATGAAGGATATCACATGTACTAAGATTGCCCTCTAATTCCTGAATACTAGATCTCATTTATATCCCAAGCAATTACCCAAAAAATATATATTTAACACAATAAATTATTTTTTGAATTGTTGAATAAAAATACATTGATATTTAACAATAGAATTTGCTTAAGGCACAAGTAGAAAATCAATCACATAGCATAAAATTATAAAACTTTCCAGCCGATTCTTTGCTTTATTACTTAAAATAAATAAGGGCTCCTTTACAAGGAAAATGGCCCATTGAGAATTACAAAATTTTATACAACAATAGAACCTGGAAAATCTTTCCCCTTGGAAAAGCTCGCCCCCTTAAAAACTTGGCTCACTGAAAATTTGCAATCTACAAACTCAACCTTCCTCTCTCCTAGCTGGCCCTCATACGACCCTATGCATTGAATGATCCTCTCGAATTCAACCTAGTAGTAACTAGTACAAACTCCCTGTGCAAGCCTTAACTTGTGCTAGCTAAGTCTTGACCGTTTGCAAATCCGGTGCTCGACAACTCGACCTTCACAAGTTTCCTTCTCTAAAAATCCTTGTTGCAACACTTCTTTCTTGTTAGCCTTGAGTTTCTCACTTGTCACGTGAGAAAATCATTCTCTCAGCGATTTGACGTGGCTTCCTCGTCTCCTTAGGCTTTCTTTTGTAATTTCTCATTGAGCTAAATGCCTAACCCTAAATCTCCTAGTGATGGATGGATAGGATTTTATCCTAACTCATGTGAGATCAACGACAGAGTTTAGATTTAATTCACTAAAGGGAATAATTCACTTTTCTTTAGAAAACCTTAGCATGAAGCCAACATTAATTAATTAATTAATTAATGTGCTTTTCCTAATTTAGACCTAGGAAAGAATCCTAATAGTAAGCATGTACCTAGAGAAGTTTTTGACGACTCCTACATGCTTGACACTTAGCCTCTGCACAATTACTTATCCATTACAATAATCATCAATGGACATGAATATTTTAAGGATATATGCAACCCTAGAGGATCGACAGGTAGAACACCAGTCTCATATGATTGACATGGAAGGTAAGATTAGAAATCATCCTGTTGCTATTTTAATTGACTTAGCAACAAGCCATTGTTACATTGATCCTAGGTAAGTGGACATATTTTATTAAATGAAAAGTAAGCTTGAAAGATCACAGTTGGTTCAGCTAGCCACTGGAACGAAAAGGATTGACAAGATTGTCCAAGTCTATCCAATAGAATGTACTCGAAATGGATTACATTTAGATCTCGATTTGAATGTCATACCATTGGGATCTTATGATATTCTAATCAGGATGGATTTCCTAGACAAACATCATGCTGTCTAAGATTGCCATAACAAGACTTTCATTTGTCTTGATGAAGAAGGAAAGTAGAGCATTGTGTAGGGAATTTTATGACCCATTTATATAAATGGATATTTTAGCCTTACAACTGAAGATATGTTTCAAGAAAGGATGTCAATTGTATGAAGCTTATGTGGAACAACCAGACTAGACCAAAGGACTAAGATTTGAGTATTTTTTTAGTGTTGTAGGAGTTGGAGGATATATTTGATGACTAGGATTGTTGCCGTAGAGGAATATAGTCTTCTCTATTGATCTAGTGCCCAAAAACACCCCAATATCAAGGAATCCTTATAAAATGAGCACACAAGAATTAAATGAATTACAAATGTAAGCCTAGAATAGTTGTTGAGGAAAGGGTACATATGCCCAAGTGTCTCATCTTGGGAAGCATCGATTCTTTTTGTGAAAAGAAGGGTGGAACATCCAGGCTATTCATTGACTTTAGATAGTTGAATAAAGCCATAGTGAAGAATAAACCCTCTACCCATAATTGACGACCTCTTTGAACAACTAAGAGGAGCAATTGAGATCAAGATCATTAGGTGAGAATTAAGGAAGAAGACACCAATATGACAACTTTTGGAACTAGGTGTGAGCATTGTGAAATTGTAGTGTTTCCATTTGGATTGACTAATCCATAAGTTGCCTTTATATGTTTGATTATGGCATATTAGAAATTATATGGATAAGTTTGTCATTGTGTTCTTGGATGAGATACTTATCTATTCTAAGTGAGCGGAAGAGCACGAGCATCATTTGAAGTTGGTGCTGCAAGTGTTAAGGGAGCATTCATTGTATGTCAAGTCGAGCAAGTGTTCCTTTTAGCGGGAGGGGATTCACTATTTGGCCAACGCTAGAGAATGTCTCAAGATTTAGATCTTTATGGCATTAGTTGGATGAATAAGAAGCCAATACTTTTGGCCGAGAATGGAAAAGGATGTGGTTGATTACATAGCCAAGTGCATGGAATGTTAAGGAGTGAACGCTGAGCATGGATACCTTGTAGGTTTGCTACAATTGTTGTTAATGCTATAGTGGGGTTGGAAAGTGGTAAGCATTGATTTTATAACTAAATTTCCTTGGACAACAAGGTAACATGATTCAGTAATGGTGGTGGGATAAATTGACAAAGGTTACCCATTTTACTCTAGTGAAATTAAGTCATAATAAATCAAATATCGTGGAATTATACATGAAGTTGTTAGATTGAATGGAATACCAAAAGAAAATGTTTTAGATAGAGATCTAAAGTTTACTTCAAACTTTTGGAGAGAAGTATTTAAAGGATTTGGTCCAAATATGAATTTTAGCACAACATATCATCCTTAGACAGAGAGAGTCAACCAAGTGATTGAAGCCATGTTAAGAATGTATTGATGTACAAGCCATCCAAGTCAGAGGATTATTTGCATTTGATTGAGTTTTCTTACAATAATGTTTATTAGGCATCACTGAAGATGAGTCCATTTGAAGCTCATATGGCAGAAAATGCACAACTCTAGTGAGTTGGGATAACCCAACAGATAGAGTAGTATTGGGTGAAAATTGCTCAAGGAGATGGAAGAGTAGATGGTTAAAGTTAAGCCAAATTTAAATGCTATACACGATAATAGAAGAGCTATGTAGATGGTAGAAAGACAAAAATATATGTAAAGTACAAGAGCATGAGTTTTTGAAAGTGAACCCTAAGAAAAAGTTTCTTGAAGCTGGGCAATCGTCACAAGTTGACAGATAGATTTTGTTGTTCATTTAAAACATTGTATAAGATAGGACTAGTTGCATATATGCTTGCATTTTCTGCATCCATGAATGTGCATAATGTATTGCATGTGTCTTTGCTGAAAAAGTATGTGTATGATCTTAACCATGCCATGGACATTGATTTGGATGGAGCTAGAAAGAGATTTCTAGGTACATCCAATGCGTATACTGCATAGGAAGGTCATGGTGCTTGTGAACAATTCCATAGGGTTGGTAAATGTCTAGTGAATATGCTATATCACTGAAGAGGCGACATGGGAGCTAGAAGATGCAATGTGGGAGGCATACTCACAATCATTTTTGAAGTTTTATAAAATTCTATGTATATGTACACCTGCATGGTGATATGCATTAATGACAATACCAAAATAAGGGGGAGGGGGATGTAATACCCCAGTTCTAATCCTAGATTAATCATGATGTTGGCACATGATGAGAGGGTGAAGAGCTTAGCAATGTAATATTTTTTGAATGTTAATAATAAAAGACACGATCAGCTGCAGTTGAACAAATACAAGAGTTATAAGGGGCTATGATTTCACGAGAGGGGTAGCTAAAGGGGCTAGACATAATTATAATATTTTATTAAATCCATATTTGAATTAGCTTGGAAAATGAGTTACATGAGCCCATTGAGGAAGCCATGTGGTGTATTGTGATCATTCATATATTAACTATATTTTGACGGTTGCGAAAAGATTCCTCATTCTTTCCAGATCTTTCGTTCTTGTTCTTGCTATTTGGTGAGGACGATTTCTGTAGTAGAGAGCCATTGCTAGTTGGATGTATGTGAAGACTGGTTATTTTTCAACAATGTAAGGATGCCTAAGTGCATGGATGCATTCACATTTTGAGGAAAAACTGTCCACAACTGAGAATCTCAAGAGTTTATAACATTGAGATATCTTGATCAGACTACACTGGAGCCTTGGTGAGTAATATAATAGCTTGAGGGACTGCATTGTAGAGAAGGGGATTCCCTTCTTTGGGTTGTGTAGGTTAAAGGGGAAAGAGAGCTAGGTAGTCGAGATTGTTGTGTGAATGTTTGAGTAGACTATTACATCATGTGAACTTGATTGCTTGTGTGATTAGAGTCAACATAGGCACCGAACCTTGTTGATTCTTAGCCTTAGATTGTGGGTGACTTGCTGTTGAAAGATTTGGAGCTACAATGTCTAAGGTTGGGTGGAATGTCCTCTTTTAACTTTGATTTTTACTACAATTTTATAGATACAATTGCTCAGAGAATTGGACTTATATTCTTCAAATGAAGAAGGATTGTTAGATTTGGGATTAAAGGCTATGGAGGTAGAATTGAATGTTGTTAGCATCCCAATAGCCCTTGACTCTTCATTAACTCTTAGTAAGTCCTCTTTAATAGTCTCAAGCAAGTTGATGAAAAAAATCTATAGGCGATCCACTAGGACCTGAACCTTTGTCCTTTTGAAATGAACGAAGAATTGTTTGTAACTGCTATTTGGAATCTTCCTCACTAATGTTGGAAAAATATGTTGTCATTTTAGGCACTTCAACTATAGTAATCCTGCTTTGTTCCCTATAAATCTCATTAAAATGCTTAACATTTATTTGAGCAATGTCCTTGAAAATAGTATCTATAGACCCATCATTCATGGAAACCATCCAATTAGTGTTTACATTTTTTGTATGTATTGCATATAATGAGAAAACTATGTATTACCATCACATTTTGCGAGCTGGAGAGCTTTGTTTTTGAGTCTCCATTTTGCTTCTTTATCAACCATGACCTTCCTACTAAATTCCATGAAATTCTGCTATGATGAACAATCTGAAACTGATTTCTTTTCATCGAGACACTGAATTTATTAACACACATAAATAGTGGAATAAACAAAGAAAAAACACAATCACACAAGAGACAATAATTTTTCTTGGGAAATCCAACTTCTTTGTTGTAGAATTTTATTGGTAGTGTTTTGAGCAATCTGATTTTTTATAGGGCAATTGATCACGTTAATAAATATACTGATCCTCGCGCTATACTAGCTGGACACACCATACAAAACCTCGACCTCTACTCCTACTTCCTTGTAGCGTGCCAGGCCCTATTTCCTTGCACTAGTTACTCCTATTTCCTAGTGCAGTCTTGGCCCCTATTATTTAGGAAAAACCTCCTAAATCCTAGAGCAAATATGGTAACAAGAAGTCTTTCTATCACAATGCATTGGCTCCTCCAAGGTATGCTCTCACAACAAGGTTCTCACACGCAAAAGTTCATGCATACAAGAATCTATGCCTTTGTCCTTCCTTTACAGGATCGATCCATGCTAAATTTGATAGGTACAAATTTAGAACTCGAGATGTTTATGACAAGTTAACTAAAGGTAAACTCGTCTTTTCCCCAATCAAAGACTAAAGCTCCAATTCATTTTATCTAAATTTGTAACTGCCACTCGATCTGTAGTCAAATTGAAGGAATAATCCTTATAACTAGTCCTCGAACATTATGCATGAATTTACAAACTCCATGAACTCATCCATGGTCAAAGGAAGACAAACTCGGTCTTTCTGGCTAAGGCACAAGCCAAAAGATCTCTTGCTACAATTTTCAACACTCCCTCTTAGCAAGGAAGGTGCTTCTAGAAGAACACCGTTCACCTGGATTTGTCTTCAACACTACCACGTTCTCCACTGCTGCAATTGCTCCCTCTGAACTAGAGGACGTCTCTGCCTTTTTTGCGGAATCTGATCTGAAGACCTGTTCTTTCCAACCATGCTTTATGAGTCTATCGCTTCAGTCATAAGTGCCATGTACCAGTGTATCTCTGTGGCTGCTTACCTAGCCTTTTGCTGTATGCTTCCTGCACATTCCCTGAGGCTACATAGAGCCTTCTTGCTCATTGCCTGGAAATCGTGTGTTGCCCGAACACTTCAGAAGTATCAGTGATTTTTTTTTGTTAATTTCTTGTAGTTCGCTCCACAAGCTACTCCTGCCCAACTCGCAGTGGCGGCCTATCAATGCAACTGCGGACTATTTCTCTGGAAGCAACTTGCAATTGAAATTGCAGAAATTGCAGATTGCAATCTCCATATGATATAACTTCTTTTATCAAACATCTGTAATGCGTGATCAATATTTTTGAGTTTTTATATACACAGATGTTTATGCCACCATGCATCAACATGCTTTCCATAGTAATTCCACAGAGTTTGCAGACATTAACTTCTGAAGAGAACAATAACTGCTAGTGTATATATATATATATGTGAAACCTCCAAGGATTTAATACCAATCTTTTGGTGTGAAGTAATGTTTAAACTATGTCAAGGGTACGATGTGGAAAAATTTAGCAGTGTATGTCTATGCAATGGTTATCTTGTCCATAAGAGCATAACTAAATTGCAAGGAAAAATGACTTGTGTCTAATCAAAATATTGCTACAAGAAACATCTCTAGGATCTAAGTTGGCAACTAAGACGAAGAAAATCAAAACAAAAAGAGTTAACAAAAAGTAAAATAAACGAAATGAAAGATAACCAAGACGGTGGGAGAAAAGTTGAATATGGATCTTTAATCCAATCAAAAGATATCAGTCCATCTGGAAAAGGAGTGTCTTTCATTGGGTGGATGATAATTAATGAGTTTGGCTTTCAAAGCTAGACTGCACAGAAATGGATGCTCAGACAGTCATCGTGTGCTTCACAGTAAATGATTGTTGATGAAACATATGCCTGGAGTTGATTGTGACTCCTGTATTTTGAGATTGGATTGTAGTGCTGAATCCTTTTTGTGGTTCTTCTGAAGATCAGAGGCAGAATTTTCATGGACAAGTGTATTATCAGACAACTTTGCAAGTGAATTCGGTGAACCATTTGACTCGCAGGTCTTCCATTCTTATTATAAAAGAGATTCAGATCTACTTTGCAGTTCAAATGATGATTCTTCCCAGCTCAATCTAGGGAAATGCCAGCTTTCAAATTCAAGTTGGAGGTGTAGGAAGCAGGTAGAGTTGAAAATTTCAAAACAGCTGCTGATTCATTGAAGGTTGGAGCTAAAGCTGATATGTTGGCTTTTATGATCATTTAACCAACCAGAGTACTGTGTAACATCTGGTATCAACCTCTTGTTTGATATTGTTATACGGGAAGCATTATTCAAATTCAAAACCAGAAGAAAAGCCAGCAGTGTATGACAAAAGCCAAGGGTGGAAGTCATGTAATTGTGTAGTCACCTACTGGAGACAACCATTGCATTATTATCACTGCATTAGCCTTACAACTTGGTACTTGCATGCTTTATATCTTGACCTGTAAAAGTTATACCTCAACCCACATCTTTTACCTGCTTTTTTTAGAAACAAATAAATTCCTTTACTTATTCCAAGTTCTTGTTTTCTTTTTAGTGTGCAAGAGTTGGTGAACGATTAGAATAGAATATTTATATTATTGGTTTGTAAACTTTGATTTGTCTGTTGTGTAGTGTTCAAATAATATGTGTGTATAAATGTTTTCTGATAAGTTCGGTTTCTGGGTTTTACAGAGCAATGCCGAAATGATCAAGTTCGAGTGCTTGTACATTGCATGTCAGGCCAGAGTAGGTTAGTTTGATATGAAGCACAGATACAGTTCAAGGTGTTGTCCTGAATTATGCCAAGAAGACTTTGAGGGATTTCATTTTTCTTTCTTTAACAGGTCTCCTGCTATTGTAATTGCCTATTTGATGCGCTACAAGGGGTGGAGACTCGCAGAAAGCTATCAATGGGTGAAGGAGAGGAGACCAACAATTAATTTGACTCCAGGTATATATGTCCGAAAGAGTAATATATATGTTCAGCTATCTTTGTTTGAAATTTGAATCCCTATCAATAAAATATTAAATCAAAGCATTGGGATAATGCTAAATAGTATTTACATAATAGCTTATGTATGCCTTGATCTCATTGTATGCTTTCAGTGCCCACTTATGTTTATGTAGTGTTAGGCTACCATTCTCACTTGATTGACAAATGCTTTAGTTTTTCTTGGGTTTTGCATTTCCTCTATTTGAAGAAATGAAGTAGAACAAAAATTGTTTGGAATTATTGTTGGAAGATGTAAGAATTTGAGATGGCAAGTAAAAATTTTGCTTTTTTCAGAATGGAATTGCTGCCAAGAGCAGCAATGGTTCTCAGTCTCACATGTTAAATTGAGAAAAGATGGTATAAGTCAAGAATATTGCAGTGATCACTTGTTTTGAATTTCATTTATATCTCTATCAATGTGAAAGGTTCAGGCACATAACTAAAAGTTCTATTTGTAAGTAATAATTATGTAATATTGCTTTTGCAGCTGTACTTAAACAATTGCAAGATTATGAAATGGAAGTTTTTGGAATGAATGCCTCGTCAACTCCAGTTTTCACAACCTCAACTGGTCTAGCATTCGGGTTTGGATTTCCAAATAACACCCAGGCTGCTGTTACACCTCCAACCTTCTGTGAGCTTTCATCAAATGCACATTTCAATCTTGGGGCAACAAATATGCCTAGCTCTGGAGGCTTTACCTTTTCAGCTACTAGACAAGATGGTAATTCTTTAGGTACGGTGACAGCAACAACAATGGATAATAGCATGGACAGCACCTGACATTTCCTTTTATGGACATTAAAATGTTGTTCGGTATTAATTAGTGTTGGGAGCTTACTGATTCAGAAAACAGTGGCTCTCTGTTATGCACACAGTTTGGGTAGTTTTTGTCGTACAAAGGTTGTCAATGTTAATAGGGTTCTGGTAAAAGATGGTGATTTGTTATGATAACAGAACCTAAATTGTCAGCTTTGAGGGTATTAGGTAAGTTGTATCAGGGCTCCTGTTAGATCTTGAACTTTCAAATAGTCAATGAACTTTGGTGAGCTCCTTGGTCTTTCAATGATGGATAGTACACACATGTTTTGTTTGCAATGCATTTATTATTCAAGTATTATCAAATCCATGACTTTCTTGATCTAAAATCAAGGTCAAAGGTCCTGTATTATCAAATTTTCTATTTACGCGCCTGCATAAAATATGCCTGTATTTAGGCATCTACTGATGTAAAACATTTTTGAATGTAATAATTTTGTTCATATAAATATATTCAGTATGGACTAGCTTCTTCATCCTGTCACATATTTCTGTTCAACGTTTGTGTTTTTAAATTTATTATTACAATCAAATAACATTGGCATCCCATTACAGTGAAGTTGATGTTATTTTATTATGTTTGATCTGTGTTTATGCTGATATATATATATATATATATATGTTACTGACTTTCGGAGCTTATGTTAAGGTTTTGTTGTATTGACATTCTATATATTTTGCAAAATAATGTTGATATGCACAACAATTGTTAAAAAGGTTTTATACGAAAGTTATAAATGAAGCAGTTTTCAAGGATTATACAGGTTAAGTATTGATGATAAGACTGTCTATTTAAGATTATTGTTGTCTTGAATTTTAAGAAAGTAAAATAACATGGAGAGTTGGCTCAGTCGAGGTTGCTTGGGACTTTCTGTATTTACTATATGTTTTGTCGGTTGAAATTCTCTATATAGAAATAGTTTGGTACTTTTATATTATCCTAATGTCACTTTCCGTACTGCATTCAGAGATTGAAGCTCTAGGTAGTTTTGGTCTGTTGGCATGTTCTGAACGTGAAATTGGCCTGAGTTCTGTTTCTTTAACTTCTTTACTATGATGTGATCTTTGCGGGCTCCGCATCATCATTCCAGCCCGAGGTAGAATGTCTAGGTTCTTTTCTTTCAAGTGCTGACTATACATAGACTGATAATATTCGAGTGGGAATGAGCAAAAATCAAGGCAGTTAGCATATTAGGATCAAGAGGGCAAAGAAGAGTGACTATCTGAAAATTCACTGTATTTATCATGCGTCTCATGTCACGGGAATGAGTCTGTCTCCTCGTTCAGTGACTGAGAATCATTGAAAAAATATGCATCTCATGCAAAACAAGATGGCAAACATAAATTCCAAGCACGGTTTTAAATTTTTCAGACATGGCATTAACAATTTTCATCATTCTTGCTATTTTTATCAGTAAACATGACTGAATGTGCTAAACAATACGAAATTAACGTTCCCATATGAAAATGATGAGAGAAGGGCAGTCTCCCTATTACCTTTTTGGACTGTTGGTGAATAATTTTTGCATTTGGAGGTGACAATAGATTTCTCAGTCCTGTAGAGTGCTTATTCTGAACTATTAGTTTGTTCTGTTTTGTATCTAAATTCAAGAAGTTTATGTTTTCCTTTTTTTTCTTGTCTATTACTATTTATTTGGCGGGTTTGTATCATCAATGTGTTTCATTATTTGCAATCAATATTGTCTTCATAATTTGGAGAGAGAGAATCATCAATGTGTTTCATTATTTGCAATCGATATTGTCTTCGTAATTTGGAGAGAGAGAATGAATGTCAGTTGGTCTTTGTGAGGGTGAACAACAACGAAGGGTAGGAGGACACATATCGTTATGTTTATTCTCCTACTGGGTAGTTAATTGCCTCAACCTATCCTGTACGACCTCTATTCTCTGATCATTTTTAGAGTCTTTGTTAAAATATAAACAGGCAATTGAGTGTTGGGTATGATCCATTCCAATTTTGATAGATGCTGAAGCTAGCCATAACTTTGTATATCCTAGAATAGTGACAGATTTCAATATAAAAACAAAACTACATTAGAGCCATGGCTGGTGCAGTGATAGCCATTGGAACTAGAAGACATATCTGAGAGCCAAGGATTTCTTCTAGAAACAAATGCAATCCCCTGCTAACACAAAGATTAATGTCTTGACATTTGCTATGAAGCATTGATTGGATTAGTTGTTAGAACTCCATAGAGCTAAGCTGGATTGCTGCCATAAATGAAACACAAATTCTAGCTAGTCCATGGAATTCCCAAACCAACGTCTCATTAAGACAAGTACCCTCAATATGAGTTAAAAGACATTTGCATTGCTGCCTTAGGTGAGACTCAACTTCTGGCTAGTCCAATAAATGCCCAAATCGATATCCTAAAAACAAATATCCTCAATACGAGTTAAGATGTCTACAAAAGGGGTTCCAGCTATTTGCAACCCATGTATTTGGCCCATCATTTGATAAAGAACCGAAATAATTAACTACGAGTCTTGTAGGGGTTTCCCTGTGTATCATGAGAAGCGTTACCAGGACTACCACCTTGAAGGAGGTTGATTTTGCTAGTCATTGTTCAAGGATCATAACGCTGCATGTCAAAGACACCTTATAGTGTTAAATTATAGCAAGAAAAGGAGAAACTCAATTTTCCACTTCTGCAGGATGACTTGAGTTGCAGTTAGCAGAAGTGACATGGCCAAATTACCCAGTGAAATCAGTCAATTCAAGTTTGTAGGCTAGAAATACAATTGTGCATGAGTTGATTGTTAAAATCTAGCAATCTAGTGGCGTTATTGTTAGTTAAACTCAGTTATTTGAGCTCTAGTCTAGAATAGAGTCAGTAGGAGTTCAGTTGAGTAGTAGTAATTGTTGTTAACTCACTGATCTCTTAGTTAACTAATCAATTTATTAAAAACAGCTCTAGTCATGCATGGAATTCGAATTGCCTAGTTGAGGTGGAAGAAAAGGCATTGTAATTGTCAATTGTATGCTAGTTGAGTGTACATGTTTTGCATTGGAGTAGGTGACCAATTCCTCCAAGATTTGCGAAAGGAAATAGGGAATTCTCCTATTTTTTAGGGGCCAATTTCCTCAAAAATTGGGCAAGGAAATAAGAGGAACATTGAGGCCTATTTTGGCTAAGTGTTGCTCAGAGCAGGAGATCAGTATTGCAATGCAGGGGGTGCTTTAAGGATTGACGCTGTCATTGTAATAGATCCATATTCTCATCTAATTTAATGCAAAACAGAGGATGGGTTTTTCCTAGTTGGGTTTCCCTGTAAAAATACCGTGTTCATTGTGATTGAATGGTTGCATGTGTTTCTATTGTATGTTTTCCTTTCCGTAGATTGAGAGAAGAAATTTGTGTCTATTGTTTTCAATGAAAATTTATTAGCCACTGCAAGTTTCGAGCTATTTCTACATGGTATCAGAGCCTTTGAAGACTACATAGAAACCAAGTTCCAGATCTTCTCTCAGAGAAATTTCGATTTGCAAGGTTTTTTGGTGCAAATCTTCCTTAGTGCAGGAAAAATGTCTTTCAATGGATTGATGCTTGAGTATGCATTGGAGGGCACCTCAAATTTTTGTGCTTGGAAAGAAGACCAAGGGCAAGAAGGCCCAAGGCAAGGCATAATCCAACCAGAACCATGGCAAGAAGAAATACCTCAGTAAAATCAAATGTTTTCATTGCCATGAATATGGATAATATGCAACCAAGTGTGCGCACAAGAAATCCAGTAAGAAGTTTGTAGGAGTAGATGCTCTCACATCACAATTCGAGTTGGATTTCACCCTCATTACATGCATGGCAAGTATTGTACATGTTAGTGTATGGTACTTAGATTCCGAACATTAAATAACTAGTTCTTTGGCAGCCTAGATGAGAAGGACCTACAATTACAGATAGAACTTGGAGATGATGGGAGGTATAGTACTAAAGGGATTGGCACTGTTACCTTTAAGAGGGAGTCAAACTGCGATTTTCACCTAAAGAATGTAATGTATGTGCTTGGTTTGAAGAAAAAATTAGTTTCTGTCGCTGTACTTGAAGATTGTAGATATGATGTGGTGTTTAACAAGGGGAAGGTTATTTGAAGCATGTTGCTACTGGACAAGTAAAACAAATTGGTGTTCGGGTTAAAAATATCTACAAGTTAGAGGTGGATGCATGCGATTCATTGAGCAGCAAAGCAAATCATGTTCAGGGCCGATATGTTTGAGAGCTTTGGCATAAGTGCATGGGACACTTACACCATGGAGCCTTGAAAATAATGCAACAGATCACCACTGGACTTCCAAAATGCACCCTTGATCCACATGATGTTTGTAAGTGATGCATTCTTGGAAAATATATTAAATCCTCCTTCTAGGGTTGTTGCGATCTGGAGCCATCTTGGAGCGAGTTCACTCAGACGTGTGAGGACCATTTTCTATAGTCTCAGTTTCAAAGCACATGTGTTATGTGTTTTTTGTAGATGATTTTTCTCGCAAATGCTGGATCTATTTCATGAAGAAGAAAGATGAGGATTATTCAAAGTTTGTTGACTTTAAAGCCTTAGTTGAAAATGAGATTGGACAAAAAATAAGTCCTTGAGAAGTGATAATGGAGGAGAATATGTGTCTAATGCCTTCAAAGAATTATGTGCTAAGGAGGGTTTTAGAAGGGAGTTGACTACACCTCACAACCCACAACAAAATGGGGTGGCAGAGAGGAAAAATAGAAGCATTGTAGGCGCTGCAAGAACAATGTTGCATTATCAGGGACTGCCACTATACCTATGGCCATAAGCATGCAATACAACAATTTATTTGCAGAACAAGAGCTCTCACAAAAGCTCCTGTATGTATCTTAGGACTAAGCCAAGACTAAGTAATAGTTAGATGTATTCCACTTCGCATTTTTGGATCCATGGTCTATTGTCATGTCTCCAAGGATAGCAGGAAAATGTTGGAGCCTACTACAGAGTGGGGAATCTTTGTAGGATACACAAAGACACCTCAAATTTATCGGGTGTATATGCTTTCACTCAAGATGACTATGATGAGGAGAGATGTCAAATTTGATGAGGAGAAGGCCATGATAAGCTCTCTAGAGCGATATCTGAGCATTCCACCAGAGGAGCTTCTAGTTCCAAAGGAGGAGCCCCAGTCAGATCCACTAGATGTTGTGGAGCAACCACACGCGAAGGAGTAGAGAGGAGGTAGAGTGGAGGCATCCACTTACATAGAGACTTCCAGAGAAGGGAGGAAGAGAACTAGGGAGGTAGAAAGATTGGTGAAGGATGCTCAGGAGCATGTTGGAGCTCTTAGCTCCTTGCATAGACACAGGAGATCACTGGACATATATACCATATATATGGCACTCATGCCAAAACATAGTGATTTTGAGCCTTTTTCATTTGATGAGGCAATTTCCTAACAGGTGTGGGTAGACGCCATGGTGGAGGAGTATGACTCCATCGTGAAGAATGATGCTTGGGAGGTTGTGCCTAGACTTGAGGGAAAATTTGCTATTGGCTCCAGGTGGGTGTATAACGTGAAACATGTAGCTGATGGCAGTGTTGAGAAGTACACAACCAGATTTGTGGCCTAGGGATTTTCACAAGTAGAGGGAGTTGATTATGAGGAGGCATTTTCCCCCGTGGCAAGATATTCTTTTATTACGACCATACTAACATTGGCAGCATAGTTTGGGTGGAAGATCCATCAAGTGGATGTTAAGATTGCCTTCCTCAAAGGAGTGGTTGAGGAAGAGAACTAGGGAGGCAAAAATATTGGTGAAGGATGCTTAAGAGCATGTTGGAGCTCTTAGCTCCTTGCATAGACATAGGAGATCATTGGACATATATACCAGATATATGACACTCATGACAAAACTTATTGATTTTGATCCTTTTTCATTTGATGAGGCAGTTTCCTAACAGGGGTGGGTAGATGCCATGGTGGAGGAGTATGACTCCATCATGAAGAATGATGTTTGGGAGGTTGTGCCTAGACTTGAGGGAAAATTTGTTATTGGATCTAGGTGGGTGTATAAGGTGAAACATGTAGCTGATGGCAGTGTTGAGAAGTACAAGGCCAAATTTGTGGCCAAAGGCTTCTCATAGGTAGAGGGAGTTGATTATGAGGAGACATTTTCCCCTGTGGCAAGATATTCTTCTATCAGGACCATACTAGCATTGGCAACACAGTTTGGGTGGAAGATCCACCAAATGGATGTTAAGATTGCCTTCCTCAATGGAGTGGTTGAGGAAGAGATCTACATTGAGCAACCTGAGGGATTTGAGACATTTGATAGGGAGACACGTGTATAGACTCAAGAGAGCCCTTTATGGTCTCAAGCAGACACCTCGTGCCTAGTACACTCGCATGTATTTCTATTCCAGTGAATTGGGCTTCACTAAGAGTGAAACAGATGCCAATCTCTACTACATTTTGGTAGATGATAATTTGCTCATCTTAGTCCTGTATGTAGATGAATTGATATTGACAGGAGATGAGAGGTTGATTCAGTCTTGTAAGGAGGACCTTGCAAAAGAGTTTAAGATGAAGGATATGGATTTGATGCACTACTTCCTTGGTTTGGAGGTGTGGCAAGGAGATGGAGAGCTATTTGTTGGTAAGGGGAAGTACACCTCTGAAATCCTTAAGAGATTCCATATGTAAGATTGCAAGCCCATGGACACTCCTCCAGCTACAAACTGGAGGAAAGAGGATGCTTCTACAGGCGAGGCAGTGGATGGCACTATCTATAGACAGTGGGGTCCTTGATGTACTTGGTGAACACTAGGCCCAATATTTGTTTTGCAGTTAATAATCTTAGTCAGTTTATGCTTAGTCATTTTATGGTGGAGCCTACCAAGCTTCACAACAACAAAACATGTTCTCAGAGGCCTTAGAGGCACAATAGATTTTGGTTTATGGTACATGAGCACTGATGGAGTGAAGCTCCAAGGCTTCACAGATGCAGATTGGGCAAGGAGTCAATTAGACATGAAGAACACATTAGGAGCTATCTTCAATGTTGGGTCAACAATTGTTTCTTGGTATAGCAAGAAATAAAGCTTTGTAGCACTCAACTCAACAGACTCTGAGTATATGGATGTTAGTTAGGGGATGGATCTTATATTGATCCACTGTGATAATCAGAGTTGCATCAAACTCTCTGAAAATTTGGTGTTTCATGATAGGTCCAAGCATATAGACATCAGGTACCATCACCTGAGAGATTGTGTGTAGAGGAGGATCATCATGTTACAATACATTCCTATAGAGGAGCAGGATGCAAACATTTTGACAAATGCTTTGTTAAGAGACAATTTTGAATTCCATAGGAGCAGGTTAGGGGTGGTTCAAAACCCTTTTTCTTGCTAAGAGGGAGTGTTAAATTGTAGCAAGAAAAGAATTCATTTGATTTATGCATTAGTCAAATGGAGAAATTTGATTTTCCACATTAGCAGGATGACTTGAGTTGCAATTAGCACGAGTGACATGGTCAAATCACTCAGATAAATCAGTTAATTCGAGTTTGTAGGCTAGAAGTAGAGTTGTGCATGAGTTGATTGCTAAAATCTAGCAATCTAGTGGAGTTATTGTTAGTTAAAATCAATTATCTGAGCTCTAGTCTAGAATATAGTTAGTAGGAGTTCAATTGAATAGTAGTAATTATTGTTAATTCACCGATCTCTCAGTTAATTGATCAATTTACTAAAAATAACCTTAGTCATGCATGGAATTCGAATTACCTAGTTGAGGTGGAAGAAAAGACACATTATAATTGTCAATTGTATACTAGTTTAGTGTATAGGTTTTGCATTGGCGCAAGTGGTCAATTCCTTCAGGATTTGCACAAGGAAATAGGGAATTCTCCTATCTTTTTAGGGGCCAATTTCTTCAAGGATTGCACAGGGAAATAGGAGGAAGGCTAAGGCCTATTTTGGCTTAGTGTTGGTCAGAATAGGTCATTAAACAAGAGATCAATATTGCAGTGCAGGTGGTGCTTCAAGGATTGACGCTGCCATTGTAATAGATCCATATTTTCATTTAATTTAATGCAAAACAGATGAGGTGTTTTTCCCAGTTGGGTTCCCCAGTAAAAATATTGTGTTCATTGTGATTGAATGGTTTCAGGGTATTGCATGTGTTTTTATTGTATGTTTTCCTTTTCCTAGATTGAGTACAAGAAATTTGTGTTTATTGTTTTTAGTTTGAATTCATTAGCAATTACAAATTTCGAACTATTTCTACAAGGTACACCTAAGCTTCTTAAACTAAATCTGTCTTTTTCTTTCTGTAAAACAATGGAACCCTTCAATGCATTGACTAAGCATAAGTGAAGAATGATATTATAAAGAATACCTTTTTGCTCAAGATCGACAATATCTTCAATCAAATGAGGTGCACATATTCTTTAAATGCACATATCAGAAAAGAATCAAGGATGAAGAAGTTCATAAAACAATTGTCAAAACAAAATGCAAGCGCTGCGAATTTTTTGCAGTGCCATAATGATTCATAAACACTCGAAATTTTGTGTTCCTGATGAAACAATGTTTTAATGAGTCTATGGATAAGTACATGTGTATTTTTTCTGATGACATGCTTGTATATTCTAACTTGGGGGAGAGTTAAATACCGTATTCACAACTAATATGTTTATGAATCAAGGACGTGGAGTCGCTAATTGGTTGGCAAGAAATTATGGTTAGAATTTTGATGGAGTTCGAGCACATTTTGGCAGGGAAAACAAGGTATGGGAGGAACAAGCTTGTGGCCGAAGGTGTTAGAAGAACTTGAGATAAGCAAACCAGGAGAGAATTAAACACTTAATACCCTGGAATAATATTTTTTAAGAGTATCAATTCTTACCTGTCAAGGATGAGTGTGTACCTAAAGAATCTCATTGTAAGATAAGTTAACAAGGCACCTTGATGTAGGGGCATAAACCCCACTCCAAATGAGATTTGATTCTTAGAGGCATCCAAAAGGTTGATGTGGCAGTCCTGGACAAAGGACACAATTTTCCGTTATTTTGATGTAAATTTAAATGAATATTTTGAAGCCTCTTGAAGGTGAGCTCATAGAGGACGAGATTCCTAATCTCTCTTAGGGTTTGTTTTTCTTGGTCTTTAGAGGCTGCCTGCGAAATGTTAGGGGGCGACTAGTTCATTGTAAAATCAGGCTGAGGGAAGTGGCAAGAAGAATGTAAAGTCAGGTTGTGCGCTATCAGGCTTATAATCGTTTTTTTATATAAGCATTCATGTGTGTTAAATTTGTGTTAATCAATCCCTGCCTAATTTTGTATGTTATGATGTCCTGTTTTCTGTGGTGTCTGAGAGTCACATGAATTACGAGTTGGGAGAGTCGTATGAAGGTGTAGTGATGTTCCTAGGGGAGCCTGTCGACGTACCCATTGACAGAGAGAGTCAAAGCCATGAGGAGAAAATGCGAGACAATGTTGCGACCACGGAGGAAGAACCCAGAGCGGAATATTCGTCCTTTGGGGAAAAAGTGATGCGGGGCAAAGAAAGAAAAACGAACCCTCGAATTACCAAAGCACTGACACATAGTGGAATTCACCAAAGTCTGAACTAGCAAGACCCGTTCCGAACAATTTGGAACCTAAACTGTCTAGGGAAGTCGCGGAGGAGAAAAGCAGGGACAAGCTCGAAGTCCCGACCCCTGAACTGAGGGTGAGACCTTTGAGTTTGGGCATGGGGGAAATGTGCGTAGAAGTTGTTCGGGCAGAATTGTTATTTGACCTTCGCTAAGTGTGGTTAGCGCACTGCCCGGGCTCGAGCATGAAGCTGCCAATGGACCTGAAACACCAACGCCATCGTTGAGTCGATTAACTGGAGTCTGAGATTGGAGAATGTGGAAGCGCTGGGGAGTTCCGATATGAGGCAGCCGAGAAGGTCAAGGAGGATCATGACCCTGTAAATGGTTTTGGATAGAGGCTGGAACATTTAAATCATGGGGGAATTTGGAAACCCATGAGTCCACATTGTTGCAATTAAGACCAGGAGAGCCAAGTTGTGCGCCCATAACCCACATGTTTAGGAGATTGAACCTTGAGGAGTCGAATTTGATAGACCCTCATAATCATTTTTCATCAAATGTTACCAAAGTAGGGAAAGATTTCCTGCAAAATAAGGGAGAACAACTTTCAGCTGTAGTTGGGTAGAAGTTGTTGAGACAATTCCACAATCGCGATTGTGAGTAGACTGTCGAGAGAGGTCAGCAACATGCAACGACCAAAGGAGTAGAGGAAACTTGAGATCTTCTAGAGGAAGTGAACCCGTGATACCAAAACACTAATCCAAAGGAGAGAGCTTGGGGAGGTGTCAGTCGAGGCTTGGTTGCAACACACTGATGAGTACGAGCAGAAGCACAATGATACATGATGAAAAAGAAAGACCGAAATGGAGATGATTGAGATGCAACAATGACCACACATGATCAAGGGATCTTGAATGTTTTCAACTACGTGAGTATGATGTGGGGGCATAAAACCCACCCCAAATTAGATTTGATTCTTAGAAGCTTCTAGAAGGGTGACATGGCAGTCCTGGACAAAGGACATGATTTTCCCTTATTTTGATGTAAATTTTAATGAATATTTTGAAGCCACTACAAAGCGATTTGGTAGAGGATGAGATTCTTGGTCTCTTTTAGGGTTTGTTTTTCTTGGTGTTTAGAGGTTGCCTGTGAAATGTCAAGGGGGCGACCAAATCATTGTAAAATCAGGCCGAGGGAAGTGGCTAGAAGAATGTAAAGTTACGCTGAGCATCATCAGGCCTGAGAGGTCAAATGTAATTGTGTTTTTTTATATAAGAATTCTTGTGTGTTAAATGTGTTATTCAACCCGTGTCTGATTTTGTGTGTGTTATGATGTCTTGTTTTTGATGGTTTTTGAGAGCCACATGAATTACGAGTTAGGAAGGTTCAAATGAGAGTGCAGTCATGGTCCTAAGGGAGCTTGTCAATGTACCCTTCGACAAAGAGAGTCAAAGCCACGAGGAGTAGAATGCAAGACAACATTGGGATCACAAAGGAAGACCTCAAAGTGGACTATTCAACATTTGGGAAAAAATGCGAAGTGGCTCAAAGAAAGAAAAACGAACCCTTGAATTACCAAAAAAGACCGAACCATAGCGGAATTCACTGAAGTCCTAACTGGTGGGACCAAGCGCGAACAATTCGAGATCTAGACTATTTGGGGTAGTCCAAGAGGAGAAAAGGGGGACAAGCCTGAAGCCCCTACCCCCGAATGTGGGGTGGGACTTGTGAGTTTGGGCCCACGGGAGATGTGCGTAGAAGTTGTTGGGCCCCAGCAAAGTGGATTCTTATTTTCCCTTCGATGAGTGTGGTTAGTCGAGAGTTGTTTGGTCCAAAATTCACACGACGCCGCTAGTGGACCTAAGACACCAGCGCCATCGTTGAGCCGATTAATTGGAGTTTGGGATTAGAAGAGAACGTGGAAGCGTAGGCGAGTTTAGATATGAGGCAATTGAGAAGGCGAGGAGGATGGTGGCCCTGTATGTGGTTTGGCCAAGGATGGAACATTTAAATCATGGGGGAATTTGGAAACCCATGAGTCCACATTGTTGCAATTAAGGCAAGGAAAGTCAAGCTGTGGGCCCATAACCCACAGGTTCAGGAGATTGAACCTTAAGGGGTTGAATTTGACAGACTCCCAGAATCAATTTTCATCACACCCTATTGGTGCACCTAGAATATCGAAATATTTTTGAATTAAGGAATATTATTTGCCTCATATTAAGAAGAAAGTTTCCTAGTATACCCATGATCTGGCCTAGTCTCCTATCTAGAACTCCCCCATCAATTCTAAATGGCCCAATTTTGTTGTGTATTACCTTGATCCTTTATTTCTGGACCATTTTATTAAATATTCTTTGATATAAAACTTTGATAACACTTTGATTTAACAAATTTACATATCGAGACCATTCCTTTGCCTTCTCATCATGAAGGTTTAAAGCATTTGATAATTTTCAATCTTAAGACCATGTATGTGATCCATTCACTTTTGTTGCTTCTTCAATGAGAAAATCTCCAATGCATCAAAATAATCTGTATGTGATTTTGAAAACTAAACATTTCCTTTATAACCAATATACAAGTCTTTCTAATAATCCTCACTTTGTATCTCTTTCCGACTTTCCATGTTGCTTAGTTACTATTTAAGTGCAAAGTCCAGATAATTTCCATATAATTGTTACTCTTTGATAATTTCTCCTTTTTGTTCTAAACCATTTTTGCATTGATTTGCCTTTTAAGTACTTAAGTTCTATTACATTGCCTCAAATCCTTTCATTATTTCTTAGCCTTCAAAGACTTTTGGCAATCATAGCTAAGCCAAAACCTAAATATTCTTCAACCCACAACCGCTTGCTTCCTTTAGGTTTGCTATTCTTGTCCATTGACTAAAGGAATCCCTTATTTTTCCTTTTTCCCATCCATAAAAAAATCAAAACACCTTTTGTTTTTTCCAGTGTTTTCTAAAATTCCTTTTTGGTATATGGGTTATAAACATCCAATACATAACTATACTTTCTAAAATAGCCTTAACTAGGACTAATTTACCACCTTTGGACAACCATTTGTTATACTAGATTGAAATTCTAACTTCTATTTTATTACACAACCACATCCAATCAACATACTTAAAATTATTTGGTTTTAAATTAATTTTAATTTAAAACCCAAATGCTTACACCACTTCAAGTTCAACTGAATTCATTGGGAACATATTTAATATTTGTAATTTCACCTCTTCATCTGGCGAATTAAACATTAGTGAAGACTCTGACATATTGACTCCCATTTCTATCTTTGACTCCCCATGAAGGTCTTGGAGTCTCCAAATGCTTTTCAGATCCCTATTATAGTTTTGGCTAGATATAATCATGTCAAATGCAAAAAGCAAATGTGAAATAACCATTAAATCTGATTTTTATCCCTTTCTTTCTTCTTTCTCGTTGCATGTTTTATTAAGTTACCTAAATCTTCAATGACTAATAAAAATAAAAAGGGATATAAGGGACATCTATGCCTAAGTCCCCTCGAAGGAGATCCATTTATGATCAAATCATAAGAAAGAAAATTCTTGAAATGTATTTTATTCCTTCCTTAATTTGTATATTTATGGGAAAAAAGTATTATTCTTGTTTAGCTAGTCATAAGCCTTCGCTCCTGAGCCTCCATTCTACCTCGTTATCCAACAACAACTCCATTTTGCCTCGAAGCTCCTTCACAACTAGATATTCTTCTTTAGAGAATACCCTTGCCTCATTATGTTCAAACATAGTTTTAATTTCTTCCTCCACCTGCCTTAGATCCTTTTGGGCTTTCAAGGCATGACTTTTGCACATTCTACTATACAAATTATTTTATAGCAAAATCACCATAATTTATGTCATAATTCTTCCATGACCTATATAAAAAGGCTTTGAAGTACTCTAGTAACTAAGAATAATTGAATTTAAAAGGAGTAGCGGATTTCTTTATTGAAAATGCAACAAGAGAATTCTAATTTAATTTTGTCCTCGAATTAAATTAGCAATAAAATTGTAATTCCACATCACAAGACAACTTGTACGAGTTAACTAAGTTAAATTGACTTAGTTGGGACAGTTAATTCGAGTTGAGAGTGTAACTTGAGTCATGTAGAGTGTCTCCTACTTTATAGGAGCCCTGGTTGAGTTTATTTTGAGTTGTAATTAATTGATTCAGTTTAACTGAGTTAAAGTCAGTGAAACTAGTTCCAACCGATGGAGGAACTCGTAGGAGGTCAGATAGTGGGGTGTTGCTTCATGTGTTCAATGAGTTAACTAATGATTCACTCATAAATAACTCATGCATGTAATATATGAGAGTACCTAGTTGAGATTGGAGTTCAGGGACAATGTACTATCAGTTGTATAATCATCCGAATTGTACAAGTGGTGCATGCAGTAAGAGGAAGGCCTAAGAGGATTGCACAATTCATATTGAGGAATTTCCCTAATAATAGAGGGCTAATTTCCAAGGAAACAATGCAAGGAAATAGGGACTTGGGAAAGCAGAAAATTGGTTAAGTATTGACCAAGGCTTGTCTAGGAAGTAGTGAGACAGATAGAGATAGCACAAAGGTTGCATGAGCTTGAGCAAAGCCTTGTAATCTTCTCATACTTTTTGACTAATGAAATATACAGATAGCATGGGTTTTTTGCTGTGGCTTTCCCTAGGAAATCATTGTGTAATGCGTTGATTGATTTTTTTTCTTGTATGCTTCGCGATTTCGATATCGTTTAATTGTTTTCGCTGATGAGTAGAGTAGATTCAAGTCTTTTGTTTTATAAAATTACATAAACAGTTTGAATTTACAAAGAATTTCTACATTGTATCAAAGAAGAAATCAATCTAGAAGAGGAGAATACAAGTTTGTCTTATGCAGGTGAAATCGAATTTGCAGTATCATTCTTCAGAGCCAGCAGGATGTCGTTCTACGGTTGAGACTAGAATATGCCCTTGAGGATAGTTCGAACTATATTGCTTGGAAGGACAAGACGAAGACAATGTTAAAAGGCATGGGCTGAAGGAATTCATAGACAAAGATATTCCTAAGCCTCCATCAATTGATGCTCAAGATATAGCAGAGTGGAGGAAACGTGTTGCGAAGGTGAGAAGGATCATACTAGAAGGTGTTCGAGATCATATTGTCTTGAACCTCCATGGGAAGGAGAATCCATATGCAATGTGGAAGGCCTTGACAAACCTGTTTTAGAACAACAATTACCATAGGAAATTGGCACTGAAGGACAAGCTTAGGAAAATCAAGATGGAGAAGGGCGAGCTTAGAAGTGTTGGTGTTACAGTTGTTGAAGATGATCTGGTCAGCCTAACACTTCTAGGTCTTTCAAAGAGCTGGCACAACTACCAGGATTCGGTAAATGGGAGGGAGAAGCTACTAGAGTGGGAGCGTTTGTGGTCCGACTTGGTGCAAGAAGAGATTTGGTGGAACACTAGAGATAGATCCTCATCCAAACATGATGATGATGAGAAATGTGCCTTGGTTGGAAAGGCAAAGAAAGGGAAAGGGAAGTCATCCCATCCCAAATCAGATTCTAGTCAAGCAAGAAAGAAGAAGGACTTGTCGAAGACTAAACATTTTCACTGCCATGAGCTGAGACACTATGCCACGAAGTGTCCGCATAAGAAGGCCAATAGAAGCCCTCAAAATGAGCGACAAGTGAAACTCTTACTTCATAATTCGATTTGGATTTCACCCTCATTTCTTGCATGGTGACATTGGTGATGGGTAGTGTGTGGTATCTGGATAGTGGAGGCTCATTCCATATGACCAGAAACAAAGAATTCTTCATTGACTTGGAGGAGAAGGAACTCCAGATGCACATCGAAATGGGAGATGATGGAAAGTATAACGCGATTGACATCGGTCTTGTTACTTTTTAGAGAGAGTCTGGTTCTCCTCTCACATTAAAAGATGTCATGTATGTTTCGGGTCTAAAGAAGAATTTGGTTTCAGTTTCTATATTGGAGGATCGTGGCTACAATGTGATATTTAGCAAAGGAAAGGCTTTCATTCGTCACATAGCCTCAGGACAAGTGAACCAGATCAGGTGAAGAACCTTTACAAATTGGATGTAGAAGATTGCTGCTTTGAGCACAAGAGTAGAGAAGGTGCAGAGCCAAGACATTGGTGAATTGTGGCATAGAAGATTGGGTCACTTGTACCACGAAGCTGTGAAGATCATGTAACAAATTTATACAAGAATTCCCAAGGGTGCACTAGAGCAGAGAGATACATTCAAAGGGTGTACATTGGGGAAGTACACCAATGACACCTTTCATGATAAGGACAGTCGAGCGCAAGCGACCCTTGAAATATTTCACTTAGATGTGAGTGGATTGTTCTCGACAGACTCCACAACCAAGAACATGTATTATGTAATATTTGTAGATGATTTCTCATGTAAGTGGTAGATTTTCTTCATGCAAAAGAAAGATCAAGCGTTCTCTAAATTTTGTGAATTTAAAGCACTTGTTGAGAAAGACACTGGTAAGAAAGTGAAGGCTCTTAGGAGAAATAACGGTGGAGAATATGTGTCAAATGAATTCAAGAACTTCTATGCATCAGAAGGAATTCGACAGGAGTTAATAGCACCTCATAACCCATAACAAAATGGGGTGGCCGAAAGGAAGAAAAAAATTATTGTGGGAGATGCATGGGAAATGTTACATGATCAGGGCCTACCGTTGCACTTGTGGGCTGAAGCATGCAACACAGCTATATATTTTCAGAACAGGAGTCCTCATTGGATTCTCGGGATGAGTACACCAGAAGAAGTTTTTTTAGGTAAAAAACCAGTTGTGGCACACTTCAGGATCTTTGGTTCATTAATTTACTGTCATGTTACCAAGGATGCAAGGAGAAATCTAGACCCAACAACTGAGAAGGGCATATTTGTGGGGAACCTTAAACACCTCACAACTATCGGGTGTACCTGCCATCTCATAGGATGACAGTGGTTTGTAGAGATGTGAAGTTCGATGAAGAGAAGGCCATGATATGTTCCCTTGAGATGGAACTTCAATTGCATGCAGATGAGGAGCTTTTAGCTCGAAAGGAAGAACCTCAGGATGATGTGGAGCAGCCACATGCAAAGGAGAAAAGAGTGGAAGCACCCACTCATGCAGAGACTTCCAGAGATGGAAGGAAGCACACTAAAGAGGTCGAAAAATTGATGCATGATGCTAGAGAGAATATGGGAGCACCCACATCACAACGCAGATAGAGGAGGTCACCAGATCGGTACATTGGCTACATGGATCTGATGAGCGAGAGTGTAGAGATTGAGCCATCCTCATTCGAGGAAGTAGTGCAACAACCAGTATGGGTTGATGCCATGGTAGAGGAGTATGATTCCATTATCAGAAACAATGTTTGGGAAGTGGTCCAAAGATCAGTAGACAAGTCAGTGGTGAGTTCCAAATGGATTTACAAGGTAAAACAAAGAGCACATGAGAGTGTGGAGAAACACAAGGCCAGATTT
Source organism: Pinus tabuliformis (assembly GCA_031772625.1). Taxonomy (NCBI): domain Eukaryota; kingdom Viridiplantae; phylum Streptophyta; class Pinopsida; order Pinales; family Pinaceae; genus Pinus; species Pinus tabuliformis. Next base: position 409,032,648 of record CM062820.1, on the reverse strand, counting down.
ATGGCCAGAGGGTTATCTAAAGTGGAGGGAATTGGTTATGAGGAAACCTTTGCTCCAATAGTAAGGTACTCTTTAGCCAGGTCTATTCTAGCACTTTCAACACATATGGGATTGAAGACACATCAGATGGATGTGAAGAGAACATTCCTCAACGGAGTGATTGAGGAAGAGGTGTACATTGAGAATCCAGAAGGATTTGAGGCCTTCAATAGAGAGTCACATGTGTGCAGACTCAAGTGCGCGCTATATGGATTGAAACAAGCACCTTGTGCATGGTACATTAGGATTAGTAGTGATTTCACCAGGTTGGGCTTCACCAAAAGTGAAGCAGATGCACACATTTACAATATTGTGGTTCAAGGTAAATTGTTGATTATAGTATTATATGTGGATGATTTAATTCTAACAGGTGATGAGAAGCTGGTCAAATCTTGTAAAGAGGATCTTGCAAGAGAATTCGAGATGAAGGACCTGGGGCTCATGCATTATTTCCTTTGTATGGAAGTATGGAAAGGAGATGAGGAACAATTTGTCTCTCAGGGAAAGTATGTCTACGAGATACTGAAGAAGTTCCACATGGAGAGCAACAATCCCATGGAGACTCCTTTAGCAGGGATTTGGAGGAAGGAAGATGATACTTCAGGTGAAGTAGTGGAGGCTACTATTTATAAGCAGCTTGTGGGTTTACTTATGTACTTGGTGAACACAAACCTGACATATGTTTTGCAGTTAACCAACTTAGTCAAGAAATGGTTAAGCAAACCAAACTCTGTTGGAAGGCAACTAAACATGTGTTGAGATACCTTAAAGGCACCACTCAGTTTGGTCTTTGGTACATACAAATAGAGGGAGTGAAGCTTAAAGGCTTCACAAATACAGATTGGGCAGGGAGTCCATCTGACATGACAAGCACATCAGGGGGAATCTTTAGTGTTGGGTCAACAATAGTTTCTTGGTACACCAGGAAGCAGAGATCAGTTGCACTCAGTTCGACAGAAGCATAATACATGGCTGCTAGTCAAGAAACTTGTGAAGCTATCTGGATGAGGAAGATCCTTGTTGGGTTATTTGGTCAGCAAATGGATCCTACAATGACTTACCGTGACAATCAAAGTTGTATCAAACTCTTTGAGAATCCATTTTTTCATGATCGGTCCAAACATATCGACATCTGGTATCACCATCTACGAGATTGTGTGTAGAGGAGAATCATGTTGATGGAGTACATTCCTACAGAGGAGCAGGATGCGTACATCTTGACTAAGAAACTGTCAAGCGGAAAATTTGAGTTCCATAGAGGCAGGATTGGGGCATCTGATAATCCCTTTATTTTTGAGAGGGAGTGTTAAAAATGCAACAAGAAAATCCTAATTTAATTTTGTCCCTGAATTAAATTAGGAATAAAATTGTAATTCCACATCACAAGACAACTTGTGCGAGTTAACTAAGTTAAATTGACTTAGTTGGCTCAGTTAATTCGAGTTGAGAGTCTAACTTGAGTCATGTAGAGTGTCTCCTACTTTATAGGAGCCCTGGTTGAGTTTATTTTGAGTTGTAATTAATTAATTCAGTTTAACTGAGTTAAAGTCAATTAAACTAGTTCCAACTGATGGAGGAACTAGTAGGAGGTCAGATATTGGTGTGTTGCTTCTTGTGTTCAACCAGTTAACTAATGATTCACTCATAAATAACTCATGCATGTCAGATATGAGAGTTACTCAGTTGAGATTGGAGTTTAGGGACAATGTACTATTAGTTGTATAATCATCTGAATTGTACAAGTGGTGCATGCAGTGAGAGGAAGGCCTATGAGGATTGCACAATTCATATTGAGGAATTTCCCTAATTAATAGGGGGATAATTCCCAAGGAAACAACGCAAGGAAATAGGGACTTGGGAAAGTAGAAAATGGGTTAAGTATTGACCAAGGCCTGTCTAGGAAGGAATAAGACATATAGCGATAGTGCAGAGGTTGCTCGGGTTTGAGCAAAGCATTGTAATCTTCTCATATTTTTTGACTAATGCAATCTACAGATAGCATGGGTTTTTAGTTGTGGCATTCCCTAGGAAATCATTGTGTAATGTGTTGATTGAATTCTTTCTCTTGTATGTTTCATGATTTCAGGATCGTTTAATTGTTTCCGTTGATGAGTAGAGTAGATTCAAGTCTTTTGTTGTATAAAATTACATAAGCAGTTTGAATCTACAAGGAATTTCTACATTCTTGTCTTCAGATTCAATTTTCAAAAGGATATGCAAATGATTAAATGAATCCCCGTATCCAACCCATGACTTTATTGTAGATCTATCTTCCATCAATTGATTTGAAACAAGAAATTTATCCAACCTCTTGGAAATTCCTCCCTTACCTCTTTTAGCATTCCTCCACCCAGGAAGTATTTTCACAAACTTTACATCTATTGGATTTCCTGTCTTGAATAAGTAATTAAAATACTCTACAAGAGGGTCACATCATGTTATTTCTCTTCAAATACTCCTTTCATTGAGGGTTAGTTAAGGTCTTCCCCTTTGACACTATTCTCTTTTAGTAACCTGATCTCCTTAGCTATCCCATAAAATATTTCTATCTCTGTATGAGCCATACAATTTTATTATTCTATATGCCTTCCCCATCTCCTTATCCATGGCTTCTATCTCTATACATTGAAGTAGATAATTTTTAGAAATCATGCCCTTTTTTTGAATCTTATCCATAATTCAAACCTGCCAAAAATCCTTAAACATCCATTGAACATAAATCCCAATATTTCAGAAAAGATAACCAAAATTCTACAACTTTTAGCCCAAGGCACATGGTTTCCTTTTATGGCTTGCTTCTTCACGGAACCCTTGGCCCCTCTTGTGTTTAGGGATAAAAGGATCATTTGGGAATTGATTTGAGGGTCTTAGAGCTATTTAAGAGTCTTGCTTGCTCTAAGAACCCCATTGATGTTTAATTATTTTCCATTTCTAATTTTCTTCTTCGTTTGTGACTTTTCCATAGGCATAAGCTTCCAATTGAACTTGCAATGTCATGCTCTAAAGCTATCCCCACTTCCAGAATTGCAAAACCTTCCATCGTGTACTTTTTTGCGTTTAAGTAATACGAGGATTTTATAATAGGTTTAAGGGATATTTTCCAATTCTAATTAATTTGGGCCTTCCAAAGGGAATCCTTTTCTATTAGGATTTCAACATAAAATTTTGAGACTCAAATATTTTAAACATTGAACTATTCTTAGGATTTGAAATGTTCACTTCTTTTCCTTATTCACTAAAGAGTTAGACTCTAGGCTCCAAAAAATGACTTCAAAACTCACATCTACACCAAACTTCCTAAATGAGAATCTAGATCTTTAAGATCCCTATCTCCAAAACCCCCTAAACTTCCTAAAAGAGAATCTAGATCTTTAAGATCCCTATCTCCAAAACCCCCTAAACTTCCTAAAAGAGAATCTATATATTTAAGATCCCTATCTCCAAAACCCCCTATGATTAAAAGCTCAAAACCCACCCAACTATCAAGCAATATAGACTTTTTACACTTAATGGACTTCTTGAACTTAAAACACACTATGGATCAATAACTTACTATAATTTGTGACTACTTAAATTCAAACATGGATGAAATCTCATACGCAATTAAATATAACAATCTTTTATACTTCAAAATAAACCATTCATATAAACACAAGCTTGACGTATAAATGATTAATAATATTAAAACATACAACTTTTTATATGGTAAATATCACACCTAACATAAATAAAAATTACTCATTTTATTAATATATTCTATATAAATAGAATCAAAATAATCTCCCTGCAAAATAATCTACCTGCATATAAATTTTATTTGAGAATCACCTATTCCTTTTTACACTTAACAATCACATACAACTAAAATATAAAATAACAATTACATATAAAAAAATATAAAATTTATGCATACCAGGCATAGGCTTAAAATAGATGGTGACAAGGTATATTTAAGGTATTTTAATAAGATAGTTAATGGTAAAAATGTCACTAGTATTAGTGGACAAAAATCTATCCATACTAAGTGCTTGGCCCAGTTGGATACTATCTCCAAATGATTTTGATGACTTAAATGCCCCTAGGTCATGATTACTCAAGCCTCAGGCCAAAGTTAGACATGCGAATCATCTCATGACTCACAATATATCTATATCTATATATATATATATATATATATATATATATAATTTGCCAACTTCCCACAAATGAGGAAATATAAATTGTCTTTTAATTATATTTAGACAAATTGTAAGAGTTTGAATAACTTGTAAAATGTAAATATTCATGTTCAATTTAATATTTTAAAATGTATTTTTCATTTTGAAATAAAATATAAAATTGATAATTATAATTAGAAAATAAAAATAATTTATTTTTACCAAATTAACTATTTCATTCCCATTAAATTGTTATGTAATTTTTGACCACATTTTACAATTACAATTTAATGTATTAAATAGAATTAGAAACGAGGAAGAATACAAGTGTAATCATATATCATATTATTATATGAAAAATAAATTTTGGTTTGCTTTTTCGTTAAAATTGAAATAGAACTCCTCCAAAGAGTGTATAATGGTGTTTAGTAATGGGAGTTCTCATCTTGATAGTTATGATTTCTATTATACTTGGTTTATTAATTATGGTCGAAAATAGACACAAAGTTAAATGTCATTTGAATATTGTAGGTTACATAGGGACATTTAAATGACTCAATGTAAGAATTCTATTAGATTGACAGAGTTGGAGGAAAAAATTGACAATATAAATTGCAAGTTGACCATTATATCGAGGCATCTCCTCTCCTTCTCCTTGAATGAAGGTAGTGACCAACTAACGCTGATGTCTGAAGATTCTACCCAATAGTTGTTATGCCTAGTTTTTAGTTTTTTTTTGTCTTCTCATGTTGATGTATATCAAGATTTGACACAACCAACCCATTTTTATAAATATTTATTTACAAAATACCTAATTAAATTAAGTCTTGATAACCTCAAGACTCTAAACTTATTTTATTACACTAATTTTTTTTTCATAAATCAATGGCAGAAAATTGATTCTATTTCATTATTTATCTGAATGCAAGATACCTAAAAAACAGTTTCTAGGATCATTCAAAATACTCGTTACCATTACGCTGGCCGTAGACTCTGACTGATTCTCTACTAACTTTCGAACTAATTCCTAATCCGTCCAGTCTCTGTAATTTCTCTGCGGTAGTTTCCCTATATATATTCTCTACATTAAATATCTTTGCAAATAGTTTCCCTATATATATTCTTCTCAACATTAAATATCAACTTTACAAATGAGCAGCCATTAATTATATATCCACAAATCCAATTCTTCTTCGTTTGCAGTCGAGTTAGCTTGATGTTCCCATGATGGGATGCTTCGAAAGGAGAAAGGGACTAAGAAATTGTACAGAAATAGTAAGCGATCGTTATAATGTTAAATTACAAAATATTGAAATAACATTACAAAATATCGAAATAAGTGGGGGTGTCTAAACACATAAGTGTTGAGATTATCTTATTTTCAAAACTAAAGACTAATTAACATAGAATCTTTTCACCTCTAAATATCTTAAATCATTTGTATGTTCAAATTAATGTCAAAAATCACTTGTGTTAAACTAATGTCAAAGAATATTCCTAATTTTTATATAACACCCTATATGTAAAATCCATTCTTAGAGATTCATTAGAAGACATTTGAGTCACTAAAGAGAGATAATGGAGATGGATGAATTACATAGATAAGTGATGAGCCGATTCCTTTCAATGAGTTTCACCAATTCCTAAATGTATATGTTGCTATGTAACAATTATGAGAAATGATCTCAGGTTGAAAAGTAAAGGCTGATAGCATATGATCGCTGTATGAATGAACGAAAAAGTTGGGTAGAAAGATAAAGTACTATGTTCAGGAATTCAACCTCACTTGTGATCTCCAACAAAAAGAGTACATTGGAGCTAGCATTCCATGAAGAGCAAAGATTCTTATTGCTCAATTAAGAACTAACTCACATCAAATACAGTGCGAAACGGGTCGGTGGAAAATATACCGAAAGAAGTTTGGGAAGAATGAGTGTATACTTTTTGCACTTTTGGGGCAGTGGAATAAGAAAAATATTTCATTTTGGAATGTGATGCTTTCAGAGACATCAAAGACAGTTATAATAGTATGTTAACATCGGTTCATTGACATTCTCTTTTCAGTGAGGGGTGTTAGAAGGTTGGGTCAACTCATCATTAATTTGAGTAATAAAAGGATTGCATTGCAAAGGCGAAAGCAGGAACGATGGTGGTCCCATAAACTATTTCTAGTCTTATGGACGTTAAAATTTCATTCATTTATTCCTATATGCACATCAATCAAATGGTACTAAATTTAAAGAGAGTTGAAGTTTATGATAAAAATAATATATATTGATTAAATTTATGATAAATATGATATGATCATCTGGATTACAAATGAGAGCCTTTTATAAAAACTACACAATAGTGTTGTTTCATTAAGAGACATGTTCTTTCATTAAGATGTTTCCCTTGATATTGATATTTATATTCATTATATAGGCATTGCCAATGCTCTAATAATCAATAGTTATGTGTATATTCTTTTAGTTGAATGACATAAAAAATGCACAATACACAATTTATAATTTTAGAAGACAAAAAATTATAAGATTCAAACCAACAATTATAATCCAAATAAATAAACAATATCATCTACTAAATTCAAAACCCCATTTTAATCTCAACCAAATAATCTACTCTAAAATTTTCAAGGTAATTTCTTACAACAAAGAGAGGATACAAGTCTCGAGGGTTAGTTCAATTGGTCGAAGTCCTATTACTCAAATATCAAGTATTGGATATGGAATTAAATTCCACATCCATTGAGCACCCACTCTTCATATTTCTGAGTAGACCCACATAAAAAAATGAAAATACATGAAAAAAAGTGTCGGGTGCTCATTAGATGCAAAATTTAATTACACATCCAACATGTGTTTACACTTGATATTTGAGTAAACTTACGGGAAAATAAGTTGATAATACAATTAAAAAAAATAGTTTTCTTCTTTTCCCTCCAAAATATTCTCTCATGGGATGACATCATCATTTTAAATCCTATTTATTATCTTAAGTTCTCAAAGTAAATGAGCCAGGTTTCGAGCTTTTCCAGCTTTTCAGTTAGAAAATTCTGGTTGCGCTAGACTACGACCACCCTCTCATGAACATGGCACTGAAAGTAGTGGAGCTTCTCGAATTTCACCATGAATACCTCGTGTTCCTCTCTGCGAGCTTGATCATGGGTGTCCAGGTGATCTGAAATGGAGCATATTAGTAATGTTGTGCTAATTCCCCATTCAAAATAAAACCCAAGATGCTTATCAAGTGCTTAAGGATTCACCATTTTTTCTTAGTTAACTGATTCCCATGAGAGTTTCTTATGTAAATGTTATAAATAATTTAACATAAAACATATGTTGAACAACAACAAAATAACAACAAAGAACATCAAAATACTACACACAACGCAAAGATTTGATGAGGAGTTCAGCCCTCCTGGGCTACGTCTCCTTGGTCCAACTTCCAATGCTCGGGCCTCTCTATTATGCTCAAAATTACAAAAAAGGTGTGTTTACAATGCTCCAATGCCTCTGAAACATGTATTAATGAGTTTAGAATTGCCAAAAATGTTAGCATTGACTCTTTTTTGCCTACAATTTGGTGGAAAACTGCCTTAGTTATGACTTCTGTCAGTCTTTCCACAATTTCCTCCTCCAAATCTAGCTAACTGCCAGTTAAATTCATTGTCAAGAGCTAATTCTTGTAGTTCCGTCAAAATTGGCAGTCCCGCCATATTTCCCGCCTATCTCGCGGTTAAGGCCGGGTGGTCACATGCAAAGTGGTCAATCCGACGGAAAAGGCGAAGGTTCCGCAACTTTGTCGCATATCGCAATCGGCTTTACCGGGGGTGATTCTTATATTTCGGACTTAACGCGTTGCGATATGCGATTCGATGAGTTATAAACTACAACTTTGAAATGAGATCACGTCCGCAAATTGCATCGGCGAAGTCCCTCAATAACATATATATTGGTGGGGTACTGGTGCGATATGCGATTATCGCAAATCAAAACCTGACTTTGCGATTGCAATATATCACATCACAACCTTGACTGCTCCGGGGGCCAATTTCCTTAACTCCTTCAATATGCGATATGCGATATCGCAAATCGCAAATCGACATTGCAAATCGACACTGCTAGGGGCCGATTCTTAAATCACGACCACTGTTTTTTCCCTGATATGCGATATGCAGGACCCAATGGCAACATGCCACTTGGCTCTTCCCCATTCGTTGGGACCTTTGCCATGTCATCCAATCCTGCCACGTGTCCAAGTCAAACCTAAACTTTCACTTGCTCTAACTTCTGCATACGAGCTCAGATTTAAGTGCCGTTCACACAATTGGATTCAGAATGATAAGATTTTCGAACTGAAGCTAAGTTTAACAAAATTCTGACACTTTGATCTTTGAGCATAATTTTGAGCACCTGATCACCCCTCCCAACTGGAAGCTTTTGGACCCCAAAAGATTATATTCAATTATTGAACATATGAGGGTATTGTTCCCTCACCTTTCCCTCTTCAATCCATTTAGCCTTTGATGGATTTGTACCTTTGAGACCCACTCGAAGATAATCAACATTTCCCCTCTTTGATGACCTCGTTCTTATGTTAAGTATGGTGTCTTGCTGAAGCTCATCAAGAAATTCTAGAGAAAAATCTTCAATTGATGGAATCTGTACACTTTCTCCTTTATCTTCAATCAAATGAGGCTCATACAATCTCAAATTTTCAACATTAACAATGGAATAAATTTGCATATATGAAGGCAAATCAAGCTTGAAAGCATTATTACCAATCTTTTCAAGAATTTTAAATGGACCATAATGGATTGGTTTCATATTTTTACCTTCACCTTGAAGCCTTTTCTTGCTAATGTAAAGACAAACTTCATCACCTAGTTGGAACTAATGATCCACACGATGCTTATCGTGCCTCACCTTATACTTGCCTTGACTCTTTTCTAGTTGTTCTTGAACTGTTTGGTGAATCAACTGAATTTGCTCAATGAATTTCTTTGCTCTGTTTATGTCGCTATGTCCATATACAACTACATCTTTCTCAAAGATGAAATCCAAAGGCAATTTAGGCAAATAACCAAGACATGCCTCAAAAGGCGAAGTTAGAGTAGAAGAATGTTTTCCTCGGTTGTAAGCATGCTGAATATTATACAACTATTCATCCCACAACTTAGGATGTTTGTTGCAATATCCTCTTAGCAAATGAATAACTGTCCTGTTAACCACTTCAGTTTGACCATCTGTTTGCGGATGGAAGGTTGTACTTTTCTTCAACTTGGTGTCCATCAAGTTCCATAAATTTGACCAAAAATTCCCAACAAATCGGGAATCACTATCACTTACAATAGAAGTAGGTAATCCAAAATGAACCCATACATTTTGAAAGAAAAGTTGAGCTGTTTGTTCAGTTGTAATTTGTTTTTTACAAGGCATTAATATGCACATCTTGCTGAACCTATCCACAACTACGTACAAATAATCATGACCTTTTCTTGATAAAGGAAGACCTATTACACAATCCATAGAAACACTCTCCCATGGACGTGAATGCATTGGAAGTGGTATGTACAATCCTAGTTTCCTATTACTAGGATTACTGACTGCACATAATGAACAACCTCTGATAAAACATGACACACTTTCAAGCATACGAGGCTAGTAAAAATACCTTTGAAGATTTGCCACTGTTTTACTTACACCGAAATGTCCAGCAATAAGAGAAGTGTGCACTTCCCTTGTGATATTTACTCTCTCTCCCCGTGGAACACAAATTTTTCCTAAATGATACAACAAATTATCATGTACATGGTAGTCTAATTCCTCAACTTGGTGGTCTTGACTCAAGTTTGAATATACCTCTTGAAAGTCAACATCATGTTGTTATTGTTCAACATAACTTTTAGGCAACACAGAATGATTCTTGAGTAAAATGGCTACATTAACAACCGATCTAGAAAGCATATCAACAACTTTGTTATAAATACCTTTCTTGTACCTGATTACCAAGTGGAATTGCTGTAAGAATCCCATCCAATGAAAGTGCCTTGATTGTTGCAATTTTGTTTGAGATTGCAGATATTGCAAAGGTTGAGGATCAATGTGAATAATAGTTTCTTTTCCCATTAAGTAATTCTTCCATTTATTCACACTTTGCACCAATGTGTAAATCTCTTTATCATATGTATGATAGTTAATAACAACACCATTGAAAATCTCAAAATGAAATGAAATGGGCTTACCATGTTGTAAAAGAACTGCACCCATGGTGTAGTCACTTGTTTTAAATCTGGCAATGCTAAAACTGGGGCTGAACTGATCTTTTGTTTTAAAGCATTGAATGCTTTTTGCTGATTGCCTCCCCACTGGAAGACAACCTTCATGCCGGTCAAAGCATGTAGTGGAGCTGCTATGGAAGAGAAATTGGCAATGAGCTTCCTCCAATACTGCGCTGCTCTCAGAAAATGCCTTACTTCTGTGACTGATTTGGGTTTTGCCAATTCATAATGACTGAAATTTTAGAGGGGTCAATATTCAGCTCACCTCCTCCAACTATGTGGCCCAAATAAACGAAGGAAGTTTTCTCGAATTTACATTTAGACATCTTCAGAAGTAACTATTCTTTTTTTAAGACATCCAACACTTTCCGCACATGCTTGACATGCTATTCTCGTGATTTGATGAATATCAAAATGTCATCTAAATATACAATTACAAACTCATCAAGAAAGGATCTTAAAACATCATTCATAACTCTCATGAATGTAGCTGGAGCGTTGCAAAGACTGAAAGGCATAACCAACCACTCAAACAATCCCTGTTTGGTTTTAAAAGCAGTCTTCCAAATATCCTCCTCAACTATTCTAACTTGATGATATCCACTTCTCAAGTCTAATTTAGCGAAATATTTTTCATTCTTCAACTGATCTAGTAAATCATCTATTCTAGGCAATGGGCATCGATTCTTTATGGTAATTTTACTCAAAGCTCGATAATCTACACACATGCGCTAGGTTCCATCTTTCTTGGGTACCAAAACAATTGGTAAACCACGTGGCAAAGTAGAGGGACGGATTACACCTTTATCTAACATTCATGGACTTGTTTCTTAATTTCTAAACTTTCCAGAATTGACATTCGATACATACCAATATTTGGGAGTGGACAGTCTTGTTGTAGCTGAATTTCTTGTTGAATTCCCCTTTTTGGTGGCAATCTATTTTGTTCTTGAAACATCTCTCCATATTGATTGACCACATCAACCAATTCGTCTTTTAGCTTCACGTCACAACCTGCAAAGGATTCACGCTCTGTCTTTATTTTGCTTGATCATAAGGAGCACGAGATTCTTGATGGAATTGACTTGTCGCTTTATTTTCCCTGCGCTTGCTAAAGACATATTAAGATTTCTACGATGGGCTCTCACGATATAGTCCACTCCATCCTTGAACAAATGATATTTGTTCTCAAACCTATGGAAAACGGCTTTCTGGTCATACAGATATGGGCTTCCCAACACACTTCCAGAAATACCCAAAGACACCACATCTAATTCGACTTCATCAACAAAATTGGCAGTAATAGCAAAATTGAAAACACATTTCCTTGTGACTTGAAGATTTTCATCCTTGGTTATCCAACCTAACGGATACGGTTTATGATGAAGCACGGTTTCCAGATTCAACTTCTTGACTAAGTCTGTAGAAATTAAATTTTCCTGAGATCCACTATCAAACAACATATCAATCTTGGCGTGTTTGGAAATAACTCTGATATGGAACAACTCAATTCTGTTTTCTTCTTGAAGCGTTGTTGGAGTTATTTACTGCACTGGTGCTTGCCATGTCTTCCTCTTTGCTTGTTTTTGCCACGACTTTTCCTTTAGTGTCTGTGGATGCAATCTTTGTTTCATCACCTGAGTCAGAACCCAAGTCTTGTTTATAACATTATTTGTCTTCTGTTTCCCTTTATTGTTAAATTTCTTCCGTCTTAATTTAGGATGAAGCTTCCAACAATGCGCTTCATTATGGCCCTCTTTGGAACAATTATTGCACACGGGTTTCTCCCCTTCTTCTTAACAAAAGCATTTTTCTTCTTCTTTTTTTTAGATTTATTTCCTTTTTCACCACTCTGGAATGGCTTCTTCTTACCTTCTTCTTGTACATTTTTCCCTCTTGCTTCGAGGTGTGTAGCCTGAACATAGACCTCATCAAGATTTGTGGGATTAAACATAAGAATGGTGTGTTGAAGATAGCTATGCAAACCTCCTATGTATTTCAACAAAGTATCTTGTGACTGCAAGTCTACTCCTAGCATAAGAGCTCTTCTCCTAAAGCCCTCGGATACTCTTGCACATTTTTACCTTTTAACTGTCTGAAATTTTATCAATTCATGATAGATTTTTGCATATGGGCTAAAGGGTAGAATTGTGTTTTTATACTAGCAATGAAATCATACCAAGTAATAGAGATCTTACCATGTTTTTTGATCTCGTCTTGAGTCCTTGCTTCCCACCAAATGAGTGCTGTACCCTCCATCCTCAAGGAAGCTAATTGAATTTTGTGTCATCCTCTTGAAGGTTTTGAATCTTGCAATAGACCTCCAACTAACGAATCCAATTATCAAGCTTCTCTGCATTCACTTCACCATTGTACATGGAAAACTTGAATTTAACATCAAGTTTTAAAACCGGTGATTTACTAGTTCCTTTTGAAGAATGATGATGAGTATGAGTAAGGGTTGTATTAGTGGAAGAATGTGAAGATGGTTGTGAAGAAGAATATGAAGAAGATGGTGGAGAGGGCGGAGGTTTGTCTCCATTCCCATTACCTCCTTTTCCATTACCTCCTCTTGAAGAGCCTTCTCCTTTGGGAGGTTTGGAACTTTATCCTTGCAACTTGCTATTCCTCTCTTCATAGAGGACCTTCAACATCTTTGTCATATCAAAGAAAGCCCTTCTGAAGGTCTTCTCATCTTCTGTCATGTTTGTAGGTTCTCCTTCATGAGACATGATCTTTGGAGCCTCAACTGCAACTTGAGGCTGAACTGGTGTTGGAGATTATGGCAACCTTGCTCTTCTTCTCCTTGAACCAACTTCAGGGCTTCCAACCAAATTTCCTTCACCTTTTTTTAGTATTAACCTTGTTAGCATGACACAAAACTAGCAAACAATACTCCTTTTCACAAACAAATCTAGTAAGAAAAAACCAGTTCTCTTATACCAACTTGATCTGAAATGGAGCAGATTAAATGCTGTGCTAATTCCCCATTCAGAATAAAACCCAAGATGCTTATAATTTTCTTATCAAGTTCTTAAGGATTCACCATTTTTGCTTAATTAATTGATTCCCATGAGATTTTGTTATGTAAATTTTATAAACAATTTAACATAGAACATATGCTGAACAACAAAAAAATAACAACAAATAAAATCAAAATACAACACACAACACAGAGATTTGATGAGGAGTTCACCCCTCCTGGGCTACATCTCCTTGGTCTAGCTTCCAATGCTTGGGCCTCTCTATTATGCTCAAAATTACAACAAAAGTGTGTTTACAATGCTCAAATGCCTCTGAAACCTGTCTCAATGAGTTTAGAATTGCCAAAGCTGCTAGAATTGACTCTTTTTTGCCTCCAATTTGGTGGAAAACTACCTTAGTTATGAATTCTATCAGTATTTCCACAATTTCCTCCTCCAAATCCGGCTAACTGCCAGTTACATTCATTGTCTGGAGCTAATTCTAGAAGTTCCGTCGAAATTGGCGGCCCCACCATCTTTCCCACCTATCTCGTAGTTAAGCCCGAGTGGTCACATACAACATGGCCGGTTCAATGGAAAAGGCGACGGTTTTGTAGCTATGTTGCAATCCCAATCGACTTTACCAGGGGCGATTCTTCTCTTTGGGACTTAACACATTGCGATATGCGATCTGGTGATCCGGAAGACCCGACGAGTTATAAACTACAACTTTGAAATGAGATTGCTCCTGCAAATCGCATCGACGGAGTCCCTCTGTAACATATATGTCAACGGGGTACTGGTGCAATATGCGATTACGATTATCGTAAATTGCAACTCGACTCTGCTATTGTGATATATTGCATCGCAACCTTGATTGCTTGGGGGGTCGAATTCCTTAACTCCTCTGATATGCGATATGCAATATTGAAAATCGCAAATCGGCATTGCTGGGGGCCGATTCTTAAGCCAAGACCACTGTTTTTTTCCTCGATATGCAATATGCAAGACCCAATGGAAACCTGCAACGTCCCCATTCGCTGGGACCTTTTCCATGTCATCCAATCCTGCCATGTGTCCAAGTCAAACTTGAACTTTGACTTGCTCTAACTTCTACATAGGAGCTCGGATTTGAGTGTTGTTTGCACCATTGGAGTCAGAATGACGAGCTCTTCAATATAAGGCTAAGTTTAACAAAATACACTTTGATTTTTGAGCATAATTTTGAGCACCTGATCACCAAAAGAGCAGAGATGGAGTGGAGTAGCTTAAGAATTTCCTATGAAGGACCTGTCCTCCTAGAAGATGTCTTACCTGTGGAACTAGAGCGACCTTGGTCTAAGTGGCCTCACATTGCCGAGCCATGGAGATTCCCTTCCCCACGACCACCCACACCTGCATCACGGCTGAGCTACGAGACCGTGTGACTGCCCACCCTAGAGGTCATAGACGAGCTACGACCCCCATGGGCGTCATGATCCCTATGACCAGAGCCTCTCGATCCCCACCTGGAGATTCCTTCTTGAACAACAAAAACATCACCCTGAGACCCAGCGGGAGGGGTAGCACCTTCTAGATTTGCTAGAGAAATTAGGCACGAGGAGTGGGGAAAAGGATTCATTGTGGAGCACAAAAGGGAATTGCATTAATGGAGAGGAGGGACTCCCCAAGATATACCACCAACCATGCAAAACTGACTGAGACCAGTTGCAGACTAGAGAGAAAAGTAGAACTAACGCCAAGAGCCCCGCCACCCTGAATTTTCCACCCAAGGGATATCGACCACCCAGAATCGACCGAGACTGACCATGGACTAGAGAGAAAAGGGGAACCAATGCCAAGATCCCCACCACCCTGAATTCGCCACCCAAGAATAGCCAAACCAGGCTAGAGAGGATAGAATCCCACAAGGAGAGGGTCGAGCAGAAAGAAGTAGACACCTGAGGTGAGTTTGAAAGGAAATAGAAATCCAACACCTGAGACAAAGTGAAACAATGAGGGGAGATCTAAGACCAAAGTCCCCAGTAAACAAGAGCCATAATGTGAGGAATCCCAGAGACCATCGACACCCTAAACCCAGAGTCACCACCCCAAGAACAACAACACCACTGACATGCCCAAAATTGCGAAGGTAAGATTCATTGATTTGACACAGTTAATCCATAAACATCCCCAAAGAGACCAAGGTGGATAACCACTGGAGAAGAGGGAAATTGAGAAGGGAGCTGGCCAAAAGCTATGAAGGAGTGTCCACCAGAGAGACCCGAAGAAGGGAAGTTTCTTGGGCATCTTGAATGAGTGAGAGGGCGACAGTTGAGGCACGCCTGTGGTGGACCCATCAGACCACCACCTTGGAGAAGACACCGAGGAGGATGCAAGCTGGGAGGGAGGCATAAAACACAAAATATCATTTGGAAACCAAGGGGAATTATCACCGATGTAATATAAGAATAGGAGGAATGGAGTCATTGTGTCGGAGAAAATGTAGAACAAAGGGACATCACTGTTCACACATGTGAACACATACATATTTACTATGGCGTGGTGAAGGGGCTGCTGCCCTATCCTCTCCCGCCTTAAACCTTTTACACTTGGCATCTGTCACGTGATGGGTGGCTGCCCTTGTCCAACACCCTCATCTGGGAACAAATTAATAAATTTAAATAATAATAAAAAATAACAAAAAATGAATTCCCAATGTTAAACTATGGATAAGTGGTAATTTTTTTGGTCAAAGACAAACTAATATGTACTCAAAGTAAAAAACCTAATTATATTCAATTTTAAACCTAGATACTTATATTCAATTTTAAACCTAGATACTTAAAGCTCATTACTAAGTAGAGGTTTATTAATTTTTTTTATCCAAAGCTCTAACTTTGATAAAAAATATGTTTACATAATATGAAAGAAGGTCGTGTACATAAAGAAACATATAGAAATTATTCATTAACATATAACATTCATTCATTCACTCATTAATCGTAGACGCAAAATACTTCATCTCAAAAAAAATTGTCACCAAAAATATGTTTTCACAATATGGTACATGATGTTTGTGATGATATAACTAGTATACTCATTACTTTTTTTTTCTTTATTTTTGACGACCTGGTTGTGTACTGGTGACGTTGTCAAGGTTGCTGCAAGAGGGGTGGATCATCAACTATAACAGGAAAGAAATGTTAAATTTATATTTTATTATTATCATTATTCATTAATAAAAATAGCATTAGAGTTTTCTTTACCTCTTGCGCTAGTCGAAAATGTTGGAATGGCTACCCTGTGCTCCTCTTCTGGTATAGTATCCTCGTGTATGACACTCTCTGCCATTGAAAGCTGTCTCGTGGTGTGTGTATGTTGTGGTGTGAACTTTGCCAAAAAATCTTATATAAGAAAGAAAATGTTTTTTCGATTAGACAATGTAAAAGTTAAAAAACAAACATTCATAATTGAACTTATGACATAAAAAATCACTTTAAAATATGGTTATTGCCTGATATCTCTGAAGATGTTGGTTGAACATGTTTATCCTATATTTTAATCTTAGGAATTTTATTTCTAATGTGAATCAAATGAGAAATTTCTTCGTTCTTTCTAACCACAAGCTTATTTACTATTACGATTGGGTGGGGAGACATGAACAACTCATCATCATCAAACCAATCAGGATCACTAAGCACTTCCTTAGCAACACCTATGGACTTCTCTGAGGATGGTGTCTTCCCCTTATCACATTGTTTTATCAAATAAGTGTAAATTGTAATTTTATTCCACCATCCTCAGTTATAAACATTCAAAGATTTGAATTTTATGAAACATTTTAGATCAATAAAAAAATCCAATTTAATGAGTTAGCTCAATTGGAATGGGCATCATTTGGCTGAGAACCATCATGAGGTGACTAGACAATGGGTTATACTATTTTTTTTAATTGAATTGACTTGGATTAGTTGTATATTAGGAGGCTTAATTAGTATTACTAAGCAAGTCAATGGTATATTTCAATGAGAAGTCTGTCTTTCGTGGATCATGATCTTTTCAAATAGATAGTTGAGTTAATTATCACATGAGTTGAAACCATTATGTAATTGAAATGGGAACATGAATATGAACAATTTAGTCACTGAAACTTAAAGGATTAAACCCTTAACTATTCATTTGGAAGGTTGATTGAGGCATCACAACTAACGAAGTAGTTCATGGAGAAGAGAAGAAGGGTATTATTCAAGGAAATGAAGGCACCAACTCTTTTATTAACAAGAACGTTAAAAGTATTCTAACACAATATTGTGGATGGAAAATCCTAAAGGTCGTGAATATTGCACTAGAATAATCCATTAGTCCACAAAATCAGAATTGGATTTAATGAAATCCTTCACTAGGGAAATGTTTATAAGTATCTCATCCCCAAGAATAAAATGGGTGGCTGATTTAACAAATGTTGGTACATTAGAAACAAGTTCAATTCATGGTAGTTCTAATTATAAAGCTTATGGAAACTAGTGTCATAACTTATGAAAGCTTCCTTGGTTTGCCTGGTAGTCATAAGGGTTGTACATACTTGAAAATGACTTGTACACCAAGATGTTTAAAATCCACAAATTTTATATGAGACAAAATATTAGAATGTGTCTTCTATATTTCCCCCCTTATTCAGTTTACATGGGTTTTGGTTGAGTCTCTATAAACAATTGAATTAATTATTTTCTTCTTGAAAAATTCCTTCCTAGTCTCTTTTTTGTGTTTCTTGTAGGTTTGACAGAGTTTCCTGTAGGATTGTCTCTACTTCCTGTAGGTCTGACTGTGTCTCTTGTAGGAGACCTTTTCCTTTTGATGAGGCTGACCTTGTGACAGGCCTCCTAACATAGGTGATTGGAGACTTGGGAGAAGCTTGTTTTGATGTTCCTTCTCCTTAATTGAATTATAATTTAATCATAACCTTGAACTAGAGTTGGATGAAGAAATATCACAAATATATGATTCCTTATAGGGTATCATCATTCATTAATTCATTCGTATATCCACAAAATATTTTATCTCAATAATTTTTATCACAAAAAATATGTATACATAATATGAAACATGGTCATTTTAATTTTTTCCAACGGAAAAATCACAAATTTTTATTAAGATAGTCAAAATTTACATGTGCACATGCCCTGAGGCATTCAACCTCTTAGTCAAAACTGTGGTACTAAAAAATTCAGGCTCTAAATAAACAAGTGTAGTCATTTTTTATGAGGTTTCTTTCTTTTTTTAAATATGTAGTTACAAAGGATGTCTTGATCTTGGCCCCCTTCAATTGTTCTAGGCTATAGTGTATGTCTTGTTGCTGACATAATCCTACGACTATGTTGCTGCAAGTGGGGTTAAGCATCAACCACAATAAGAAATAAATGTTAAATTCATATTTATAGTTATTATTATTACAAATGTTTTATTAATAAAAAGAGTAGTAGAGTGTTCTTTACTTGCTTCGGTAGTGGAGGGAAGCATAATACTTTTATATGTGGACATGTTCTCCTCCTCTTCTCTGGCCTCATCCTATACATGCTCTGGTGTAGAAATAAGAAAGGTTATAATTAATACACCATTTGCATTTAAATATTTTTAATTGTATTTCATACTATAATTTTTATATAACACATGAAATACCTCCAATACTGAGCTTAAAATCAGTTTCAAGAGGCACTCCACCGCCAGTAGGCTCATTTGTTGTATCTACATTGCTTGGGCATGCTTTTTACAATCAAGAACATTAGTTTATGGAAAAAATAATAACCAATAGATTTTACAAGTAATCGTTTATAAATGTTATTTGTTGCTTTTATTTTCCTGAGTGTTAGGTTGGGTGCTGGAAGGTTGTGAAGAAACCAAGCTTGTCCTATGTTCAACCATGACTTGATAGTCGTGCTTGAAAGCAAGGTTTAGGTCTTCCTCCGTGGGAACCTGTTTGAATTGTGACCCTTGCAATTTTGCATGAGAACATGAAATTTTCTTCTTCTATGATATTAAATTAAAATTGTTGAGAATATATAATTTGGATGCAAATTATTTTTTATATACTTACAATTTTTGTGGCTAGTTTTTAGTAATCGCCTAGGCCAAGATGATGCTACCCATGTTTAGCTATTCTAGCCGTCGTGGCTTTGGGTGTATCTAGGATCCCATTTTTAAAATATTGAAAAAATTAATTAGATGTCATAATGATGATAAAGCATCATAATTACATTATTAAAAGTGATTCATACCTTCCTGGTCTGGGTGGTGTCTTCCCTTCTTTTCAAAATGCCTTCTCGTTTGCATCTACCATGAGCACTTTCCACTCCATCTCTAGAATCGCTAGCGGGAACTCATGCGACCTTGTTATTTCCAAATGAGACTTATATTGGTCCCACACATATTTAAATATAAGCCTTCCTTGGAGGTAACTCTAGTTTTGTTGAAGGTACCCGCAATGAAGATACGAACCATCCTGGTCATACGTTCATCTTTTAACTTAGAACTTTGGGATTTCCAGTTTGTGCAAATGGTGGACCCAAATATTTCCAAGGTTAGGTCATATAAATGCCTATAGAATACACCATTTCCTACAAAATGATATTATCATTAGTTTAAAATTATCACAGGCTATACGTTAATTTTAATTAGATTGTACTTAATATTTAAAACACTTCTTAAATACTTGGAAGTTTCTATATTTTCATGGGGAAATTGTCATCACCTACCAAAACCGTAATCTTTAGTGTTCCCATGCTAGTAACATGGGAAGATCCAATAAATCTCACTTCATATTGTGCAATTATATCATTATCTGCATCCACAACATCATGTGAAAACCCCGAATTATGTTGTTTAGTGGGTGCAGTGTTGTCGTGTTGGTTCAGCAGGTGTACCGGTCAATGAATAGTGTGTCACTCACAGGTGGAGCATCAACATTTCTACCAACATCGACCCCCATAGTCGCATCATGAGGATCCTACTCCGCCAAAAACTCTTGTAAAATAAAGAGTTTTATTATTATTATAAAGGATGAGATAATTAAAATCATAAACAAATAAATGGGATAATTAAATGAGTTTCTCACCCCATACTAACAAATTTGGTGCATCAAGGTTTTGATTTGACCTCTTATCTCTTTTGTCAAGGCTCAATCAGAAGTAAAGAACCAAGTTTCTTGTTCTCTTTCTTTTTTGCCCAAGAAAAAAACACAATTTTCATTAATAATAAGAAAATTACATATTGTATCTTCAACATGTGTGAAATGCAAAAATCACCAATAAATGGACTAACCATTCAAAAGAGTACAGTGTCATATAGTTCAATATTTACAATAAAAGCATAATATTTACATATATATGTAAAAGCATAACTGTCCAATAAATGCATAGAAATAGGTCAAAAAGACAAAAAAATGACGAATGATCTAAGCAGATCATTCTGATATAATCCCATCCAACTCGATGAATGGTCAGTGGAAAAAATGGTAGAACTCTCGATCTCAGAATTCTTGATTCAACCACTGCCCCCTAATCTACTGCACAAGCTCCTTGGAAAGAAAATTAGCGACCGCATTCCTTTCCTTGTATATATGAGAGCATACAATAAAATCAAAATGTGATTTTAGAGTGATGACTTTATCCAGTAACCCCTTGAGTGTGTGCAAATGATAATGATATGCAAAGTTGATCCATTTTATAACAATATTTGAGTCCCCATAGATATGATTTCTTGTTCTCTTTCATTTGAATCTTCTTTATTGTTTGGATCAGACTGGAAGACATAAAAATTGCTTCTTTAGTGAGCTCTTCCTCAGGAGCACTTGTGGATTTGTCTAGGCTGGTGCCTTCCCCTTATGGCCCTATTTATCAAATAAGTGTAATTTTAAATTCATCCACAAATAATCATCATTATATTAATAAGAAAACCACTATTGACATGTCTAAATTTATATAGAAACTTCATGTTGTATCATGACCAATATAAAAGATTCTAAATTTATAAATACTTCATCATCTTGGAAGGCTCTTGGAAGAGGCATTATGATAGGGTCAATATATGTCCCTTATTGTTTTGTAAAGGATGAAGGAATGCATTTGCTCAAGTTGGTCATATGAATAATGAATCTTTCATTTAGTTATATGATGCTTAAAAATATGAATTTGACTTACTCTATAATGGATAAAATGCTACTCTAGAATAAATCTCGTGGTTATATTATATTATGTACAAGTACATTGATGTTTACCTGTTGTGAGGTTGGTGCCCTTTGACCTTGATCAATCTACCACAATATTATAATCATGACGTATTAAAATGTTTCCTCAACTTACAAGATGCCTGACAATATACTGTAGTAAATGATAATCAAAACATATAACAAACATTGCTTACAAGTTGGGTAAAATTGAATACATACTGCTCCTATAATAACAATATTTGTATCTATTCGATTCAAATTGTAATCGATGAGAAACTCTTCCCTTGCAACTATTGATTTAATGTCACATACGAATACACGGTTTCCTTCACGCCCCTAGAATATGCAATTGGGTTTCTTATTTTTGGTCATGGGCCGTGTACTATTTATAAACCATGCAATATTCCCTACTGCTTTTGGCCTTCCATCAATATACATAGTTGCACCTTTATTTTGATCATTGTCTTTTATTTGTATATAATTTGTGCCCCCAATCATTGTAGTTGTAATAGGTTCCAACATACTCCATCAATTCAGTTAATCCAACATAACATACTGTTATACCATCCATGGAAAATAGCCCCAGACCATGTAATGATGATGAAGCAATGCAGTATATCCTTTCATTAATAGAAAAATCAGTGTTTATTTTAGGAAGGTCCTTGACTGCCCATTGTTTCACTAGAGGTTTGTACGCCAAGGGAACCTTAATGTCATATATGCTCTCATTATCATAAGAACATGACCCCCTTTTAATAAGAAAAAAATCCATGCGTCTATGGAAACTTCTTCTAATCTTTTCACCTCTAGTTGATCTTCACCTGCTAGGCGACGTAATAAATGTTTGGTCAATTTCTTTTGTCCTATCTGAACATTTGTCACTCGACGAAGATAGATATGACAAATAATTGTTTGATTGAAAGTCCTATAACACTCCATCAAATGAGAGAAACTGTTAGCGAGTGTCATAAGGGATGTTGAGAAACGTCTTGATGAAACCACAAGAACATTATAATAGTACAAGTGAGTTAGAAGGAAGTTCTCTTCATTTAACCCTATGGAACTCCTCCCTCTAGCTACATCAGAATAATTTTTTTCATAGGATGAGTCACAAGAGCCATATCCTTAAGGAGTTAAATAATGAGATGTCCACTATCCACAACTAGAACTACTCTTGGTGAATTATCCTCATTCATGTTCTTGGGACAAACTTCTCCATTACACATACCCACCCCATGATGTCAAGTAATGGAAGATCGAGAACAGTCCACCATTAAGTGGACCACTTCATGGCACATAGAACAACAAATGACACATCCATATAGTTAATAATATGAGTATAGGAAATGCCATCACTAACAATTTGGATTGATTCATATAAACCCTACCTAGCATTGATATCAACTAGAATTTGGGCCATTAACCATAGGTTGTTCTCTACATACCCATCATCACCTATAATATAGGATCTAATTGCATATATTATGGCTTTAATACATACATCATTCCAAAGTTCAAGTGGGATATTGGATAATTTTACCCAAATAAAAACATTATATGATTTATACGTATCCACACATCAAAAAAAGGGTGCCATAGTATAAGCCCAAGAAAAAAATGATTCATTAACCATGTTTGGGCCAATATCTTCCATGCTTCCTCCTCATACCAAAGGATAAAACCATGCCATCCTATCAACATGAAATGGCTAATGGTGCTATACATGAGAAAAGGAAACACATAGTTTGACCCACCTTCCATTGGGATAGTGCTACATGTCATGTTATGGACACCCATACCCACAAAAACATTCACATTAAGTGCCACATGAGAGGTCTTAGGCCTATTATTAATCTCAAATGATGGTGGATGTAGACTACCAAATCCATGAGTGGAAATGTTAGGAATTGTCAGAGAATACTTACTCGTCTCTATCATGTCACCATGATATAACCCTGTATCATTGTTAGAGTGATTTTTTGAGATTTGCAACGACATAATTATGATAACTAGCTATAAGAAAATATGATCCTTGGAGAGAGATTCATCCAAGTATCCTATTAGCTAGACATCCTCATCATCTAAAGAGGGACCCATGCTTGGATCAATAACCTCTTCCCTAACAAGAATAATGATTTTCCATAAAAAAATCTTCAA
The DNA here is from genome assembly GCA_031772625.1 of Pinus tabuliformis. Lineage (NCBI taxonomy): Eukaryota > Viridiplantae > Streptophyta > Pinopsida > Pinales > Pinaceae > Pinus > Pinus tabuliformis. The sequence continues at coordinate 409,008,846 of CM062820.1, read as the reverse complement.
AACCCATAAAAACAACAAAATTCTCCAGAATTTTTTTCTTTCATTGCACGTCAAAATTCACAAGGTGCATATGAGATTTAAGGGCTTCAAAATTTTAAAAATATGAAAAAGTTAAATTTTCATCATCACGTTTCACTAAAAACATGTTACCCATATTCATGTATTCACTCTTAGGACAAAGCAAAGCACTTTTAGATAAATATTTGATCCATACCTTGCCTGATGAAATATGTGACTTATATCATGGAATATAAGAGGCCTCAATAAAAAAGAAAAATGGTTCCTCTTAAGAAATAAAGTCATGACATAAAAACTAGACATCCTGCTATTACAAAAACAAAGTGTAGTGCTTGGCACATATAGAATATCATCATAGCATGTTGTCCAAGTAGTGACATAATAGCAAAAATGTTGATGAAATGGTAGAGGGAATAGCCATCCTCTAGAAAATTGCTAATATCATCCTCTTAGATGTGACAATGGAGAATCACCTCATTTAAGAACCTGCTAGGAAATTAGATCCAAAGAAATAGGCACAATAACCAACTTTTATGGCCCATCAATATGCCACATAAAGGGAACCTTTGTTGATTCTATACAATAGGCAAGGGGAAGAAATAAAATAACTTAATGGATTCAATGAAGGGATTTCAACTTGTCAACTCTTTATTCGAGAAAATAGGGGTAGTTCACAAACTATCGGAAAAAGAAACCCATTTAAATAAGAGCCTTAAGCTCATAATCATCCAAACCATATATGGCCTTGATACTTGGAACAATATAATACGAAGACATCAAATGGAGGTAGTATGTTTCGATAAGTTCTTGGTATTTAAAGTATTTTGGGAAATGGTATATGGAGTGCTTGATGTGGAGAAGATAGAGGGAGACTATATTTTTTCCTCTTATGCACTTGTGAGATGTAAGTGTAGGTGCCAAAGTGGATTTGACAATGTGTATGATTTCTATTTGTGAATATCTGGTGGTGAAACCAACTATGGTTGGCAGTTATTCCTAGCTAAGAGATCAATTTGGTGACTAGGGTTTGTTGTATATGGTGGATGACCTAGCTAGGGTTTGAAGAGCATGATTTATATTGGATATTATGTTGTTGGTATCTACTTGTAACTTCATCCTATGTATATATGAATATTTCCTTGGTAATGTTAGAGTCGGTCTAGTAGCCCTCCATCAGCGATCAAAGCTCTTTGCATTTGCATAAGTAGGTGTCTCATCAGTGTCTTGCATTCCATTAGGCATGCCATAACCCTGATGGAGGAGCTGGTGTCTTTATTCCCCTCTTGGCACTGCTGGATCAAGTTGTTTCAGTCATTAAACTTTTTCAAGGTTATTTGTCTTGTCTTGAGGTCAAAATTTCTAGGTCTAGGGTTTAGGTCAAATTTGTCTTCAAGGTCATGTATCTGAAGGTCAATAAGTGCCCAGCAAGCCAGAGGGATGATTTTCAAAGTATTTCTTCGAAAGATTCTATCTTGTACAGTTAAATTTCACCTTGGATTTAAAAACCCTCTTTTTAAAGCCAAGGTCATTTTTCAAAATTTTGTAAAAAATGGTAAAATTTCAAAAGGCTTCAAAGGACAGCATGTAACCCTGGCTCCCTTGCCAAGATCCCTCAGATGTTATCCCTGCAAAAAGTACCGAGCAAAAGCATCAAATCAGTCAATTTCAGGACAAAAGGAAACCAAAAAGTCAAGTTTATAAAGTGTCAAGGAAAAACATTGTAAAGTGGGTTTGGGCATGAAATTAATTCAAATAAGGTTATAAAAGTCCCAATCTCCCTCCATCGAGCCTCATTGTGCATCTAAATCATAGAGCAAGTGATTGCAAGAGAGATTGGGCGAAATTTGTGAGCTGGACAGGCGCGCGACCCGTTGGGTGAGGCGCGCGACCCGTCAGCGCCCTCTTTGTAAAATTGCCTGCAAATTCACCAAGGAGCCACAAATCGCCAAACTTCGTAAGGTAGGCCCTCAATCTTAAACAATTCTTGCTTGCCATGGTTAAAGGAAATCATGATTGCATTCTCAAAGGCCTTCATTCGCAAATGAAAAGCTCCACTTTGCTTTGGTTTAAAGTTGTAAAAAGATGCCTAGGGTCTTATGCTGTTTTAAGGTATTCCCTTGTAATCATTTGTCCCCATTTCCCATTTCATTTTCCTTGTCTTCCTATGAAAAAATTGTTGAGAAACATGAAGAACCATTATTGGGCGAGGATGCACGTGTGCAAGGCAAAGATGAAGATGTTCCAAAGGCGGTTGGCCAAGGCACAGAAAAGGAGAAAGAGGCCCGATCCCCTCCATATCTTGGCCGAGGCCTCACTGAAGGACCAAGGCACTAAATAGCCTAGCCACAGCACAAATCCCAAGAAATTTTGAGCATTTTTGGTAAATTTTGGTTTTTTCAGGTAATTTGCAGGTTTTTCCCATTAACGGGTCTCACCCCCCGCGCGACCCTTCATCATGGCAACTCCTTTTGACAAAAACTCAGCATTTCTAGATTTGTCATGCAAAGTTACACATGCTCATGGATGGACTTGAGATTTGGTGAAGTTTTGGGCCTCCAGAAAGTAAAAAAACTAGCAAAAAATGACTTTCTGCCACTTTTTTGAATTGCAGAAAGCAGTCTTGGGAGATTTGACTTTTGACAGGGAAAATGAACTCCAAATTCAAAAATTCCAGCTGGGTTGGAAATTAGACTCACAGACCTTTCCAACAAGCCTACTTTTGCTCAATTTGGCCACCTGAAAATGCCCCAAAGATGGCTCCAAAGGCGCGTGACCCGTCAGGCAGGGGCGCGCGACGCGTCAGGCAGATTTTTCCAAAAATGCGCAGTACAGCTCGGAAAAGCACAGTTTGACCCAGTTTGACTTTTTGGGATGAATTGTGATCCTCTTTGATGTAATTATTGTACTTTTTAGACACTTTTACTCTTATGTAACATTTCTAGAAGATTCATTCATGAAAAGGGTAAATATTAAATGAATGAATTGGTTTCCTAGCTTATAGAGGCAAGTTGTTTTGACTGCCTAGTTTGTAGTGCTTAGTTTAGAATTAGTTGAAACAACTCCTAGAAGGATGAGCTCGACCCCTATAGGCAAGGGAAGAGGTTTGCTTGCCTATATTATGTATTTTCTTAATCATTTTTAGGGGTTGGAAGGTTGGACTCTTGAGGGATAAGCTATCATTGTATTATTCACTGTATCTCTGCAATTTTTGGCTAAGGAAGACCAGGGTTTTGCAGTCCTTTTTGGGATTCTTGTGGTTACATGTATTGATGGTGTGTTTCTCTATGTACCTGTAAGTGTGTTATGTGAATCATTTCCTTTCTTTTCCTTCTGCACATTAAACAAACAAAGTGTTAAAGTAAGAATTCATGACTGTCATGCTCTGCTTTTAAGTTTGTTTAGTTTCAATGTTTTCTACTGTTTAAGGAGAATTCAAAATTATTGTTTGCTCTCCTTAGCTCCTCACCTGTCATTCCGGACCATCCACCTCAATCAAAAGCATCAATACTGTCTCCTACCTCGCCCCAAAGAACCCCCTGCAGAAACTGTGTCCAATCCCCGCACCCAAAATTGCCATCCCCTCAATTTGCCACCAAAAACCCTAAAAAACCTAAATCAACCTTTTGATCGGTTTACTAGCCTAAAATCAGTGTTACCCTATTGGTCATCTCACCCATTGAAAATATTTACCGAGATAGACTGGAGAGAGCCCTCTCCCGCCCCGTAGGGCTAGCTACGAGGCGAAGTGGTTTGATGTTGCCTTGAGGTTTGCCTTTCTCAGCCTGAGGTGAAATTTCAAGCGCTAACATACTGGCGACCATACTGGGGAGAAAAAATTAATCATTTGCTCATTGACGTGTTATTTCATAAGTCTTAGACGGAGCCTGAAGTCACGCCAGGTAGCCTTCGAAAACGCTCTTGTTTTACATCAGCGTTAGTAGATAAACGCTGCTTCAGTCAATCTCCGTGAGCTTGTGAATACATCACTTCATTTGCATTTCACCCCAGTACATGTATCAAGTTCAGATCTGATTGCTGATTGTGGACAATGATCAGACACTTGAAAGGCTGAAATCATTCACTTGGCGACTCTAAATCATTTTCGAGATCAGATCTAAAGGCTCCACTGGAGGATGATCCCGACCAGCAAAAACATGAAAGGACAACATGGACAGATCAAGTATTCAAGTTGGAATTTCACCCAAGACATTTTTTTCTTTGTCATAAATTATTTCTTCTCTTTTCCCAAGAATGTCAAGAAGGCTTTGCAAAGTATACTGTGTTTGAGAAGAGATCTTCGGCCTGCAGTTGATTCTTTCCCTTTGAAGATTGTGAATACCAAAGATTTGCATACCTTTGAGCTTGATCAAGACCTTTCTTCTAAATTTTGTGATGACCATCTTCAGATTGATGAATCTCAAGAGACCAAGACTAATTCTATACCCTCTGTACATACCCCTATACCTTGTAAAATTCCAGATCGGTATAAACCTCTTGTTTTACCTTCTGTTCTCCATGCTTTCCCCAAAAACTATGATCTATACTTGCCGAGGTTTGACGGTGAATGTAAGAATGTCAACGCTGAGCAACATGTGCAAAATGTTGAGAATTTTCTTGACCTTTTTGAAGTTGATGAAGAGGATGTTAGTATTAGGCTTTTTGCTCTTTCTTTGCAAGCCAAAGTGAAGAGTTGGTTCAAAGCTCTGCCTGATGCAAGCATCTCAGATTTCCAGCAGTTCGTCAAAGTTTTTCTTGACAGGTGGATGATCGGGCAGAACCTTTTCTTGATTATAGAAGAGTATAACCAGCTGAAAAGACTACCAGGGGAGACAGTACAACAGTTTTCAGCCAGATTTAACCAAGTTTATTATTCGATCCCAGTTGATATTAGACCTTCTCCTAGATCTGCTCTCTTGCACTATCCGGGTGCCTTTGATCCGGAGATGGAGTTTCAGCTGAGAGAAAGGGATATTGCAACACTTCACGAGATGCAAAACAATGCAGTAAATGTAGAGGCTCATCTGCTGATCTGAAGGGCAAGGTTGAAGGAAGAAGAAATGAAAAACATAGATCCGACCGAATCAAAATCTCTAGAGGTGAAGCTTGACATTTTGGTAAGTGCAGTAGAAAAGATGATTGACAAGATCAACGTGAGAAATGATTATGATGTTCAAGCTCATGACTCGCTGATTGAAGAAGAACAAGTTGCTGATCCAAAACATTTTGTTTCTTATCCTAGTTGTCAAAGATCTGATAATGATTGTTTTGTAGATCACCTTGGAGAAGAAAGAACTATTGATATGACATGTATGCTTGATGATGTGTTTTATACCGATGATTTGCCTTAGTATGATCAGTATGATGATGATTATGTTCTCCAAACAGAAGCTAATCTTACAGACAAATCAACAGCTAGTTTGTGGGAGGAGGAAGTTCATTTTCAGCAGTTTGAAAACAATGTTCAGCCATCACATATCAGCTATGACAGTGATGAGGAAAGTGCAGCGAAGTTTGAAGTAAGTGAAGGATCTTTACCTTTTTGTTTTGATTCATGTCAGTTCATTAGAGACAACTTCCATGAACTTAGAAATCAACTGTCAACAAGTCTTGATCTAGACCACCTTGAAGGCAATAAAAATCTTGTTCCAGACTTCTCATATTCAGATTTGCAGCCCCCAAATGCCATTGGTTGTCAAGTTGCAGATGAAGGCATGGAAGCTGACATATTTGATCAAATGATACAAGAAGGTTCCCTACCATTCTGTTTTGAATCATTTCAGTATTTGAAGGGAAATTTGCATAGTCCATCTTCAGTGAAGAATGAGCAACATGTAGGCAATCATGTAATCACAATGGAACCAATAGAAATGGGATTGCAGCAGTCTTTTCAATTTTTTCATGATCCAATAGCTGATGTTTTGGATGAGGTTTGCAGTCAAAGTCTTTCTCCATTGACTACATGTGAGCTTGAAACATGTGCTGATATGAATTTGATCCGGTAGCCAGTTTCTTTCTTATTTTCAGCAGAGGTCTCGTCACAAGGCTCAGATCAAAGTTTGCATTCATGGTATGAAGGAAAGAGAAGTAATCCATTGGATGAGCTAAGTTCCAGTGTGCTTGAATTTCAAGATCCTTATGCAGTGTTTTTGGAGGTGGATAGAGAATTCATATCTTTCAACGGATCTGTTTCTAAGTTGTCATGGGAGTTGCCTTTCAGTAGTTCTCTCTTGTTATTCATAAGCGAGAACTTGCGGAGAATTCAACCAGCAGACGGGATACTTACTTGGTTGCATTGGTTATTTCATTTCACTTGATCAGGTGATGAATGAAACTGTTAGAGTAGGTTGTGATGAATAAGCTCCCCTTTGAGCATCTTTTCCAGTTTTTCGGTTTTTTCTAAGTATTGAGTTAGTTTTTAGTTGAGTGAGAGTCAATTTGTCAATTCATCAGTTTTCAGTCATGCCTTTCAGCTTGAGTTTTTGACTCCATTGCCCAATGATTATAAAGCACTGGTCTGCTCTCCCAGAGGTCTAAGGTTCTTGGTACCTCCAAGGAGCTACCATCCCCATTGGAGCCAATGTTAGAGTCGGTCTAGTAGCCCTCCATCAGCGATCAAAGCTCTTTGCATTTGCATAAGTAGGTGTCTCATCAGTGTATTGCATTCCATTAGGCATGCCATAACCCTGATGGAGGAGATGGTGTCTTTATTCCCCTCTTGGCACTGCTGGATCAAGTTGTTTCAGTCATTAAACTTTTTCAAGGTTATTTGTCTTGTCTTGAGGTCAAAATTTCTAGGTCTAGGGTTTAGGTCAAATTTGTCTTCAAGGTCATGTCTCTGAAGGTCAATAAGTGCCCAGCAAGCCAAAGGGATGATTTTCAAAGTATTTCTTCGAAAGATTCTATCTTGTACAGTTAAATTTCACCTTGGATTTAAAAACCCTGTTTTTAAAGCCAAGGTCATTTTTCAAAATTTTGTAAAAAGTGGTAAAATTTCAAAAGGCTTCAAAGGACAACATGTAACCCTGGCTCCCTTGCCAAGATCCCTCAGATGTTATCCCTGCAAAAAGTACCGAGCAAGAGCATCAAATCAGTCAATTTCAGGACAAAAGGAAACCAAAAAGTCAAGTTTATAAAGTGTCAAGGAAAAACATTGTAAAGTGGGTTTGGGCATGAAATTAATTCAAATAAGGTTATAAAAGTCCCAATCTCCCTCCATCGAGCCTCATTGTGCATCTAAATCATAGAGCAAGTGATTGCAAGAGAGATTGGGCGAAATTTGTGAGTTGGACAGGCGCGCGACCCGTTGGGTGAGGCGCGCGACCCGTCAATGCCCTCTTTGTAAAATTGCCTGCAAATTCACCAAGGAGCCACAAATCGCCAAACTTCGTAAGGTAGGCCCTCAATCTTAAACAATTCTTGCTTGCCATGGTTAAAGGAAATCATGATTGCATTCTCAAAGGCCTTCATTCGCAAATGAAAAGCTCCACTTTGCTTTGGTTTAAAGTTGTAAAAATATGCCTAGGGTCTTATGCTGTTTTAAGGTATTCCCTTGTAATCATTTGTCCCCATTTCCCATTTAATTTTCCTTGTCTTCCTATGAAAAAATTGTTGAGAAACATGAAGAACCATTATTGGGCGAGAATGCACGTGTGCAAGGCAAAGATGAAGATGTTCCAAAGGCGGTTGGCAAAGGCACAAAAAAGGAGAAAGAGGCCCGATCCCCTCCATATCTTGGCCAAGGCCTCACTGAAGGACCAAGGCACTAAATAGCCTAGCCACAACACAAATCCCAAGAAATTTTGAGCATTTTTGGTAAATTTTGGTTTTTTCAGGCAATTTGCAGGTTTTTCCCATTAACGGGTCTTACCCCCCGCGCAACTCCTTTTGACAAAAACTTAGCATTTCTAGATTTGTCATGCAAAGTTACACATTCTCATGGATGGACTTGAGATTTGGTGAAGTTTTGGGCCTCCAGAAAGTCAAAAAGCTAGCAAAAAATGACTTTCTGCCACTTTTTTGAATTGCAGAAAGCAGTCTTGGGAGATTTGATTTATGACAGGGCAAATGAACTCCAAATTCAAAAATTCCAGTTGGGTTGGAAAGTAGACTCACAAACCTTTCCAACAAGCCTACTGTTGCTCAATTTGGCCACCTTCAAGTGCCCCAAAGATGGCTCCAAAGGCGAGCGACTCGTCAGGCAGGGGCGCGTGACCCGTCAGGCAGATTTTTCCAAAAATGCGCTGTACAGCTCGGAAAAGCACAGTTTGACCCAGTTTGACTTTTTGGGATGAATTGTGATCCTCTTTGATGTAATTATTGTACTTTTTAGACACTTTTACTCTTATGTAACATTTCTAGAAGATTCATTCATGAAAAGGGTAAATATTAAATGAATGAATTGGTTTCCTAGCTTATAGAGGCAAGTTGTTTTGACTGCCTAGTTTGTAGTGCTTAGTTTAGAATTAGTTGAAACAACTCCTAGAAGGATGAGCTCAACCCCTAGAGGCAAGGGAAGAGGTTTTCTTGCCTATATTATGTATTTTCTTAATCATTTTCAGGGTTTGGAAGGTTGGACTCTTGAGGGATAAGCTATCATTGTATTATTCACTGTATCTCTGCAATTTTTGGCTAAGGAAGACCAGGGTTTTGCAGTCCTTTTTGGGATTCTTGTGGTTACATGTATTGATGGTGTGTTTCTCTATGTACCTGTAAGTGTGTTATGTGAATCATTTCCTTTCTTTTCCTTCTGCACATTAAACAAACGAAGTGTTAAAGTAAGAATTCATGACTGTCATGCTCTGCTTTTAAGTTTGTTTAATTTCAATGTTTTCTACTGTTTAAGGAGAATTCAAAGTTATTGTTTGCTCTCCTTAGCTCCTCACCTGTCATTCCAGACCATCCACCTCAATCAAAAGCATCAATACTGTCTCCTACCTCGCCCCAAAGAACCCCCTGCAGAAACTGTGTCCAATCCCCGCACCCAAAATTGCCATCCCCTCAATTTGCCACCAAAAACCCTAAAAACCCTAAATCAACCTTTTGATCAGTTTACTAGCCTAAAATCAGTGTTACCCTATTGGTCATCTCACCCATTGAAAATCTTTACCGAGATAGACCGGAGAGAGCCCTCTCCCGCCCCGTAGGGCTAGCTACGAGGCGAAGTGGTTTGATGTTGCCTTGAGGTTTGCCTTTCTCAGCCTGAGGTGAAATTTCAAGCGCTAACAGGTAACACTTTGTCTTCTTGTAGATCTAATTTTCAACATGTGTTCTCATAATGATTGAGTAATTTTTGGAGATAGTTATGCATGTTAATTTTACGTGATAATCAACAGATTTTGCTAACAAATTTGGAAAATATATGGAATTTAGGTGGGAATATTTATGGCCATAATAAATATGTTGTAATAAGTAATTTTAGATATTATATGTTGGGAATAATATATAAGTGCTAGAAATAAATTCCCTTGAAGTACATTCATTTGGTTTTTATTTTCTTGGGTTTCCTTATGTATCTAGTTGGATAGAAGTGAAATATATATTACTATAAGTCATATTTTATCTTCAACCCGTTGGAAATACTGAGAGGGGGGTTGAATCAATATTTCTTTTCAATTATTATTTTTATCAGTTAAATACATTTATAATTGGAACACAGAAATAGATAACAATGATAGACGCTTTTACTAATGTGATCTTTGCAATAAATCAAGTACAATATATATATCTATATATATATATATATATAGTTTCAATCAGTTTCCAAGAACCAACTTGGACTCTTTGTGAGGCTCCAACCTCCAGAGCACCAACTCTGTCTTGTCAAGGCACCAACCTTGAATTTAGGAGCACCAACTCCTAGGACACCAATCCTTTCAGTTCTGAGGCACCAACCTCAAGGGCTCCAACCCTCTGCTGTAACTGTCTGGATCTGTTTGGTTGTAATTCTCTACTCCCAACCCTGCTGGACCTATGACATACTTTTTTCCTCCTATTCCTTCCACTTCTGCCAGAACTTCAGCTCCCTTTTTTTCTTATAGTTCGCTAGCAACATGAAACTTTCCTTGTTCTATGTTTTATATGCTTGATACGCCTGACCTTTTGCTTCCTCCTTTCTCACTTGAGCTTCGGCTTCCTCAACGCTCGCTTGATCTTTCAGCTTCCTCTGCGCTCACTCTTCGGCTTCCTCTGTCTCTTCGAATTCATCAATGGAAATACGTGTTTAGTGGAAGAAGGCTGACCGACTTGAATATTAAAAACATAATGAAGAGTCTTCCATAGTCACAGAAATCATATAGAATAGGCTATACCCATATAGAGGTCCCACATGGCACGTCATCCTTTTATTCGCAATCGCAGCTTCCGTAGATTCACACATAACATAGCCGATTCCCAACTATGGACGGAGTGGATGCGATATGGTATTAAGCAGTTATTAATAAGTCCGTCAGGTCCACACCCTTATCGCAATCACCAGTTTGACATTCCTTTGTACATTGCGATTACCGGGGATGTGACATTTGATTAAGCCATGCTATAATGGTGTAGTCGGGTCCGTAATTATATCGCAATCGACAGTCCGGTGGTGTCAATTCTTTTGAACATTGCGATTCAATGGATGCGATATTTCAATATGTCATATTATAATGTTGCAACGGGTCCACATACATATTGCAATTGGTGGTTCGGGGGTAACAACCCTTTATAACTTGTGTTATTAGAGTTTCGATAGGCGGATGCGATATAAGCATAGGGCAGTTTATAATGGTGCAGCCGGTCCCCATATATACCTAACCTTCCCACTCTATAACATTGGTTATATAGAATTTAACCACGTGAAATCCTTATATCCACGCTATTTCTATTATAATGTTTATATAATAGAAATACACAATAATCATGCGTAACTTACCTTTTTCGCCTTTTTACAACCTTTGCACATTTTCCAATGTTTGCCTTTTTCAGATCAATCCTCCACCATAGATCTTACCATCCCATCCGATGGTTGATATTACACCCAACCAACAAAACTGATCAAAAGATCTTCGCCGTTCAATCCATCCCGCTTGATCTGACGATTGATATTGATTTCGGGTGGATAACTTGTGAGAGGAATACACGCCCGATAAAGCGGTTTTCTCTCTCCAGTCTCCTGCCACACGTTGGTTGATGAATGATATGAGGTGCTCTCCTCTAAATACCACTTACCGCATAACGTCCGCCCAATAACCACTGCCACTATTAAAAACCCGCTGGTTAATTGTTGAACGCGGTTACACAGAGTAACAACTCTTCGCTCTTTGCTTCTCATGGTTTCAAATGACTCTTCCTCTATGCTTCTCTTGCTCCTCTGATCGGTCTTCCCTTTGGATTCTGATAGTTCTTCTTTGGCATATATTACATGTGATGCTCCTCCGTTAACTGCTCTTCCGCTGGCTTCTCCTCCTGATGCATGTTCCTCTTTGTTCCTTCTAATGAACTTCTTCCTTGCTTTGATAGCTCTGCTCTGATAGCTCCTATGACTTCCGATATTCTCTCTAATGGCTTGACTGTCTTGGATTTCCTCTGGTTTCTCCTCATGGCTTCTTGCTCCGCTTCTCCTAGAATATTTCCATATTGACATCAATGATAATCTATGTCAACAATCTCCCCCTTTGTTATTGATGGCAATATTCTTCTTCTCTCCCCCTTTGAAATCAATGGCAAAGGAGTGCTCAGGGACTCCCCCTATCAAATTGCTCCCCCTGTCCTGCAACATCTTTATGAATCAACTTAAGTGATGCTAAAGAGATAACCCCCATATTTTGACGAAGATGTTCAAATGCTTCTTGAGGAAGAGGTTTTGTGAAAATATCAGCTATCTACTCCTTAGTATTGATATATTCCAAGATGGTGTTTCGTTCAACTACTTGTTCACGAAGGAAATGATACTTGATTGGTATATGTTTGGTCTTTGAGTGCATCACTGGATTTTTGCTGAGGCTGATCGCACTTGTGTTATCACAATAGATGGTAATTGGTTGATTTGTACCTATGTTGACATCTTTTAGAGCTTCCTTCATCCATAGTATTTGGGTACAAAAATCTGCGACAACTATATACTCGGCTTCAACTATAGATTGTGATATGGATGTCTATTTTTTTGCTGAGCCACGATACTAAACAGTCTCCCAGGAACAATGCATTTCCACTAGTACTTTTTTGATCATCGACACATCCGGCCTAATCAAAACCAGAGATCAAAACCAGGAGTTCCTTTTAGGTATATGAGAATTCTTTTTACAGCCAAAAAATGGGATTGTTTAGGAGCTGATTGAAATATTCCCACCATTCCTACTACTAGCATAATGTCTGGTCTCGTAGCAGTTAAGTACAGAAGGGCTCCAATTATTGGCCTGTAATGAGTTGCATCTACAGGAGGGGAGTCATCATTTTTGTTCAATTTTCAACTTGTGGTCATAGATGTGCTCATGGGTGCACATTCTTCGATTCCATATCTTTTAAGCATGTCTTTAAGATATTTGGCTTGATATATAAACATACCTACCATGGTTTGAGATACTTGTAGTCCAAGGAAGTGAGATAACTCTCCTATCATTGACATCTCAAACTCTTTTGACATATTTTGAGAAAACTCATGGTTCATCTCATCATTATTACTAGCAAAAATCTAATCATCAACATAAACAAGTGTGACTAGTAACTTATCCTCATCCGTCTTTATGTAGAGACTACTTCCTGCCACCCCCTTCTTGAAGCCTTGTTGTTGTAAATAGTGACCCAATCTTGCGTACCAAGCTCCAGGAGCTTGTTTCAACCCATATAATGCATTTTCAACTTACAAAAAAGTCTTTTCCTTCTGTTAGATTAAACCCTTTTTTTTGCTCCATGTAGACTTCTTCCTTGAGTTCCCCATTCAGAAATGTTGATTTTACATCCATTTGATAGATTTTGAATCCTTTTGAACAAGAAAATGCCAAGACCATCCTGATAGATTCAACACGAGCTACTGGTGAAAATGTTTCTTCAAAGTCAATTCCTTCAATTTGTGAATAGCCTTTACAAACAAGCCTTGCCTTGTTTCTGATGATTTGTCCATATTCAATCATTTTGTTTTTAAACACCCACTTGGTTCCTATTGTGTTTTTGTCGTTTGGACGAGGTACCAGTTCCCATGTCTCATTCTTCTCAATTTGAGACATTTCTTCTTCCATGGCTTTTACCCAATGAGGATCCTTACTTGCTTGAGTAAATGTTTCTGGTTCTATCATGTATAGAAGAGCAACATCATTCTTCTTTGGTGTACTAGTCATCCTTCTTCGGGTTTTCATCCCTTCATCCATATTGCCAATAATCTGCTCTTTTGAGTGATATTTTTGGAGAAATTTCATCTTTGAAGGGGTTTGAGATGGTTCATTTTCCTTGGTTTTTCCTTGGTCTTTTTCTTCTTTTTCAGGTTCTTCTTCTTCAATGAGAGGATCAACTTCATGTTATTCAATTTCTTTTTCTGGAAGGTCTTCATCAATTTTGTGAATGGCATGAATAATACTTCTTAGCTTCCATCATGGTCATTTTCTTCATCTGATTCTTCATTGCCTCCTTTGCGGTGAGGGAACTGGTTAGTTGATTTCTTTTTGATGACTACAAATTCATCTTCATCAGACTCATCTTTCTTAGAGAGGAAATTATTCTTATTGAACCATTTCTTTTTGTATACCATCCTTTTAGAATTTTATTCATCATAACTATCATGCTTATGAGGACATTTTGCAGCATAATGACCTATTTTTCCACACTTGAAACAAATAAGAGGGTATTTACCTTTTAGATTAGATCCTTTCTTCATCCTTTGTACAAATTGCGCCAATTCAGATTCAACATCAAAGTCATGACTACTGACATTCCTTTCTTTCCCCTTTTTTGATTTTGAGGCCTTGAATGCTGCATCTTTGGAACTTGGGCAACCTTTTCTCATCTCACAGGCAATGAGGATTCCATGGAGTTCATCCATCTTGAGAGTATCTAGATCCTTCATTTCTTCTATGGCACTTACTTTGGAGTCAAATCTGTTTGGGAGAGATCTTAAGACCTTCTGAACAATGGTTCTTTCTTCAATGTCTTCTTCCAATCCTTTAAGAGAGCTGACCACTTCAGCTACTCAGAGAAAGTATGATGCAATATCTTCTTCATCATCCATTTTCAGACTTTCAAATTTCGTTCTATGAGTTTGAAGCTTTGCCTTCTTGACTTTGGAGTCCTCGTCGTATAAGCTAATTAGCTTATCCCATACTCATTTGGCAGAGTTACAATTCATGACTTTTGTAAATTTAGAATCAACGATTCCACTAGTGATGGAGTTTAAGGCTTTTGCATTTGCAACATAGACTTTCCTCTCGTCTTCATCTGTTGGAAGAGTGGAAGGAGCTATGTACTCATTTAAGACCAAATGCCAAAGTTCAGGTCCAAGGGACATTAAGTAATAGGACATTCTCTTTTTCTAGAAACCAAAGTTTGTGCCATCGAATAGAGGAGGTCTTCCTGACATTTCTTGATTTCTCATCATGGCTAAGAATCCTTCTTCAAGCTGTTAGGTTGATATGAAGAAGCCCGCTCTGATACCAATTGTTGGAAATACTGAGGGGGGGGGGGTGAATCAATATTTCTTTTCAATTATTATTTTTATTAGTTAAATACATTTATAATTGGAACACAGAAATATATAACATGAATAAATGATTTTATTAATGTGAACTTTGCAATAAATCAAGTACTATCTATATATATATATATATATATATATGGTTTCAATTAGTTTCCAAGTACCAACTTGAACTCTTTGTGAGGCTCTAACCTCCAGAGCACCAACTCTATCTTGTCAAGGCACCAAGCTTGAATTTAGGAGCACCAAATCCCAGGACACCAATCCTTTCAGTTTTGAGGCACCAACCTCAAGGGCTCCAACCCTCTGCTGTAACTATCTGGATCTGTTGGGTTGTAATTCTCTGCTCTCAACCCTCTGTTGTAACTGTCTGGATCTGTTGGGTTGTAATTCTCTGCTCCCAACCCTGCTAGACCTATGACATACTTCTGTCCTCCTATTCCTTCCACTTCTGCTAGAACTTCGGCTACCTTTCTTTCTTACAGTTCGCTAGCAACATGAAACTTTCCTTGTTCTCTATTTTATATGCCTGATACGCCTGACCTTTGGCTTCCTCCTTGCTCGCTTGAGCTTCGACTTCCTCAACACTCACTTGATCTTTCAGCTTCCTCTGCGCTCACTCTTCGGGTTCCTCTGTCTCTTCGAATTCATCAATGGAAAGATGCGTTTAGTGGAAGAAGGCTGGTTGACTTGAATATTAAAAGTATAGTGAAGAGTCTTCCATGTTGGGTTGTGTTATATTCTTTCCACGACTAACCCACGTAGTGAATCGGGGGGTTAGAGGGGGGGCGGAGCCCCCCCTCGTTGTGCCGATTGTGCAGCAGGGGGTCACAGGGGGGGCGGCAGCCCCCCCTGTCCGGGGGTTTGAGGGGGACGGGTAGCCCCCCTCTACGGGGTCCGGGGTAGCGCCCCGGGAAATTTTTTTTTTGGACCCTATATTAGGTTGGGTGAACCTACCTATGGTTTTCGGTCCATGGTATTGGATGCTTCGACATGTATAAATATGTATTGTAACATTGAAAGGAATATAATGAAAAATCAAGCTGGTAGTCCCGGTTTTGGAATCCAGGGGAAAATCTCTGTGTATATGTGTTTTATGTGTTATGCTCTCGCATTGTTTATTTTTCTGTGATTTAGAATTCGTATGCAGGTAATTTCTGTACGGGGTTAAAACCTACATTTGGTATCAGAGCTTTTTTGGCTTCAAGGGGATGCCTTTGTTGCTGAGGGGTTTCGCTCGGGCCTGTGGTAGACCCTGTTCAATGGGAGATATGTGAGATCGATTCTGGTGGTGAAAGAAGATGGCGAGCAGCGGAAAGATAGAGATCGAGAAGTTCAACGGTCAGAGTTTTGAGTTGTGGAAACTCAAGATGGAGGATCTGTTGGTGGATAAAGATTAGTGGATCATGGTAGATCCAGGTACTGAACCAACGGGAGTGACCGATGAAGAATGGAAGAAGTTGGATCAGAAGGCAAAGAGCACAATACGATTGTGTGTCTTAGATTCAGTATTGTTGAATGTATCAGGGGAAGCTACAGCGAAGGATTTGTGGGACAAGTTAGGGACTTTGTACCAATCTAAGTCTCTGGTGAATAAACTGTTCCTGCGGAAAAAGCTGTATAACCTGAGGATGAAAGATGGAGACTCGATGACAGAGCATCTGAACGCATTTAATACTGTGGTAAGTCAGTTAGCGTCTGTTGATATTAAAATTTCAGATGAAGATAATTGCATCAATTTGTTGTGTTCTCTACCAGATTCATGGGATAGTCTGGTTATTGCAATAGGTAGCAATGAAACTACTTTGCAGTTTGATGAAATAGTCTCAGCCTTGCTGACGGAGGAGATGAGACGGAAAAATATGGAGAGCTAGAATGGTGATGCCTTGTCTGTACGAGGACAGTCCCAGAATAGAAACAAAAATAAGTCATCGAGTGGGAGATCTAAATCTAGAGGGAGATCTAAATCTCCAGGAAAACTTGTAAAGGTGGTGTGCTGGAAATGGGGAAAGGAAGGGCACTTCAAAAGGGAATGTAAATCTAAAGCTCCTGATAAAGGAAAGGGATCTGATGATGCTCCTTCTGCAGAGGCGAAAACCACCTCAGATGAAGGTGGGGATGTGTACTTGGCTTCTTCAAGTACACATGTAGATCATGAGGCATGGTTGATTGACTCAGGTGCATCCTTTCACTTCACTCCCCATAGAGAGTGGTTCTGCGAGTATGAGAAATACGATGGTGGTGATGTCTTCTTAGGAGATGATAGGAAGGCTAGAATCATTGGTCGTGGAAAAGTAAAGTTGAAGTTGCAAGGTGGAAGGGTTAGAACACTTCCGGGTGTTCTGCATATTCCTGCATTGGCCAGAAATCTGATTTCTGTAAGCAAGTTGGATGATGCAGGTGTAAAAACAGTGTTCGATAAGGATACCTGCAAGATGGTTTGGGGAGCACTGGTATTGATGCGGGGAGTTCGGACTGGAACTCTGTACAAGCTGCAAGGTAGCACTGTTGTTGATGGGTGCAACAGTTCTGCGTTTCCTGAAAGTGGAGCTGAAAATCTAGTGGTCTCTGGAGAGAAGACCATGCTGTGGCATCAAAGGCTTGGACATATTGGAGAGAAGGGCCTTCGAATACTTCATGGTAAAGGTATGGTAGAAGGTATGAGTAATAGCTCTCTGGATTTTGATTTCTGTGAAAATTGTGTATATGGGAAGCAGAATCGAGTGAGTTTCCCCTCTGATGCTAAGAGGGCGAAACAAATATTAGAGCTTGTGCACAGTGATGTGTTTGGACCTGTGAAAGTTTCATCACTGGGTAAGTCTGTGTACTATGTATCATTTATAGATGACTTCTCAAGGAATACATGGATATATTTCCTTAAGAAGAAATCTGAAGTCTTTGACAGGTTTAAAGAATTTAAGGCTCTGGTGGAAAATCAGACAAAGAAGAAGATAAAGGTGATGAGGACAGATAATGGTGGAGAGTTTTGCAGCAAGGAATTTGAAGAATTCTGTAAGAAGTGTGGTATAGCATGGCAGAAGACTACTCCATATACACCTCAGCAAAATGGAGTCGCAGAAAGAATGAACAAGACGTTGATGGAAAGGCAAGAAGCATGCTCAGTGGTGCCGAGTTAGGACAGGAATTCTGGGCAGAGGCGGTGGATACTGCATGTTACTTGGTCAACAGGTCACCTTCATCAGCGTTGGAGGATAAGACTCCACAAGAAGTATGGACTGGTAAGAAACCCTCTCTTTCACATCTGAGGGTATTTGGATGTGATGCATATGTACATGTTCCAAAGGAGAAATGAACCAAGTTGGATAGTAAATCTGAAAAGTGAATTTTTATTGGGTATAAGGATAGTTTAAAAGGTTATAAGCTTTGGAACCCAGTCACACGGAAGGTTGTGTACAACCGAGATGTGGTGTTTAGAGAGGTAAAATATGTTATTAAACATGAAGTCCAACCAAAGGAACCTGAGAAGATAGAGTTTGAGCTAAAGGAGGAAGAATCAAACTCTGTAGCAGAGGAGGAATCAGAAGATGAAGAGCCACA
This sequence comes from Pinus tabuliformis, assembly GCA_031772625.1. Lineage (NCBI taxonomy): Eukaryota > Viridiplantae > Streptophyta > Pinopsida > Pinales > Pinaceae > Pinus > Pinus tabuliformis. The sequence continues at coordinate 408,990,614 of CM062820.1, read as the reverse complement.
AACTCCGACTGTGAGAAGATCAGTTCGAGAAAGGAGGTAGCCAGAAAGGTATAGTCCTTCTGCTTTCTGTTCAAATTTTGCTTTGTCTATTACTGATGATGATCCCAGAACTGTGAAGGAAGCAGTAGATTCAGAGGATGGAAAACTCTGGAAAGAGGCCATGGTTGATGAAATGGCATCTTTGCACAAAAATGAGGCTTGGGATCTGGTGGAGTTTCCGACTGGAAGGAAACCCATTGGCAGCAAATGGGTGTTCAAAAAGAAGACAAATGCAGAAGGGAAGGTGGAGAAATACAAAGCTCGGTTGGTAGCAAAAGGATATTCCCAAGTGCCAGGAATTGATTTTGGTGATATTTTTTCTCCTGTTAACAAGGTAACTTCTATTAGATTACTTTTATCTGTTGCTGCTGATTTTGATTTTGAGATAGAACAGATGGATGTGAAGACAACATTTCTTCACGGGGATTTTGGAAGAGGAAATCTACATGAAGCAACCTGAAGGCTTTGCGGTGAAGGGTAAGAAAGAACTGGTATGAAAGTTAAAGAAGTCTCTGTATGGGTTAAAACAGTCACCAAGGATGTGGTATCAGAAATTTGATACATTTATACGGCGACTTGGCTTCACAAGAAGCAAAGCAGATCACTGTGTGTATTTTAAATTGATTGGTGAGCGTGTTATTTATCTGGTCTTGTATGTGGATGATATGTTGCTGGTTGGAAATGACAAAGAAATTATCCAGGATTTGAAGACCCAATTGTCCTCCAAATTCGACATGAAAGATCTTGGTGCTGCAAACTATATTTTGGGCATGGAAATTAAAAGAGATCGGGCAAAGAGGAAGCTCTGGTTAAACCAGAGGAAGTATGTCGAGACAATACTGCAGAGGTTTAATATGCAGGATAGTAAACCGGTGAAGGTTCCTATTCCTGTAGGTGTGAGGTTATCTGCTGAACAGTGTCCCAAGACACAAGAAGAGAAAGAGGACATGTCCCATGTTCCATATGCGAGTGCAGTCGGTAGCCTGATGTATGCAATGGTATGTACTAGACCAGACATTGCACATGTAGTGGGAGTATTGAGCAGGTTTATGTCAAAACCAGGGAAGGAGCACTGGGCAGCAGTGAAGCGGATTTTCAGGTATTTGCGTGGCACTAGTAATTATGGTTTGTGCTACCAAGGAAGACCAGGATTGGACAGAGTGTTGGATATTCGTGGCTTTGTTGATGCAGACTGGGCTGGAGATCTGGATCAGAGAAGATCTACAAGTGGGTATGTGTTTAACCTATTTGGAGGTGCAGTCAGTTGGATGAGTAAGAAACAATCTGTAGTGGCACTATCAACTACAGAGGCAGAATACATGGCAGCCACTCATGCAAGAAAGGAAACAATTTGGTTGCAGAGATTGTGTTCAAGTATGGGGTTAGTACAGGGATCTATAAGAATAGACTGTGACAGCCAAAGTGCAATTTTCTTTGCAAAGAACCCTGCTTATCATTCAAAGACAAAGAACATTGATGTTCAGTATCACTTTGTGAGGGATATGATAGAAGACAAAAAGGTGTTGCTGGTAAAGGTGGACACTTTGAAGAATACTACTGATGCATTGACAAAATCTGTGAGCTCTGAGAAGTTCTCTTGGTGTAGAGAAACAATGGGCATATCAGGGTTGGAAAAATGACTAAGCTCTCCTGTGGCCCCGTGTGGAAAGAAAACAACAAGTGGGAGATTGTTGGGTTGTGTTATATTCTTTCCACGACTAACCCACGTAGTGAACCAGGGGGTTAGAGGGGCGGCGGAGCCCCCCCTTCGTTGCGTTGATTGTACACTGGGGGGGCCACAGGGGGGGCAGGTAGCCCCCCTCTACAGGGTTCGGGGCAGCGCCCCGAGAATTTTTTTTTTGGACCCTATATTAGGTTGGGCAAACCTACCTATGGTTTTTGGTCCATGGTTTTGGACGCAATGGTTTTCGGTCCATGGTATTGGATGCTTCAGCATGTATAAATATGTATTGTAACATTGAAAGGAATATAATGAAAAATCAAGCTGGTAGTCCCGGTTTTAGGATCCAGGGGAAAATATCTGTGTATATGTGTTTTATGTGTTATTCTCTCGCATTGTTTATTTTTCTGTGATTTAGAATTCGTATGCAGGTAATTTCTGTACGGGGTTAAAACCTACATTCCATATTCACAAAAATCATATATAATAGGTTATACCCATATAGAAGTCCCACATGCCATGCCATCCTTTTAATCGCAATTGTAGCTTCCGGAGGTTCACACATAACATAACTGATTCCCAACTACCGACGACGTGGATGCAATATGGTATTAAATAGTTATTAATAAGTCCGTCGGGTCCACACCCTTGTCGCAATCACCAGTTTGAAATTCCTTTGTACATTGCGATTACCGTAGATGCGACATTTGATTAAGCCATGCTATAGTGGTGTAGTCGGGTCCGCAATTATATTGCAGTCGACAGTCCGACGGTGTCAATTCTTTTGAACATTGCGATTCAATGGATGCAATATTTCAATAGGTCGTATTATAATGTTGTAGCGGGTCCGCATACATATCGCAATCGGTGGTTCGGGGGTGACAACCATTTATAACTTGCGATATGAGAGTTCCGATAGGTGGATGCGATATAAGAATAGGGCAATTTATAATGGTGCAGCGGGTCTGCATATATATCTAACCTTCCCACTCTATAACATTGGTTATATAGAATTTAACCACATGAAATCCTTATATCCGCGCTATTTCTATTATAATGTTTATATAATAGAAATACACAATAATCATGTGTAACTTACCTTTTCCGCCTTTTTACAGCCTTTGCACATTTTTCGATGTTTTCCTTTTTCGGATCAATCCTCCACTGTAGATCTTACCATCCCATCCGACGGTTGAGATTACACCCGACCAATAGAACTGATCAAAAGATCTCCGCCGTAAAACCGCTTGATCTGATGATTGAAATTGATTTCGGGTGGATAACTTGCGAGAAGAATACCCGCCCGATAAAGCGGTTTTCTCTCTCTAGTCTCCTGCCACACGTCGGTCGATGAATGGTATCAGGTTCTCTCCTATAGATACCACTTACCGCCTAGCGTCTGCCCGATAACCACTGCCACTATTACAAACCCGCCAGTTAACTGTTGAACGCAGTTACACAGAGTAATGATTCTCCGCTCTTTGCTTCTCGTGGTTTCAAATGACTCTTACTCTATGCTTCTCTTGCTCGTCTGATCGGTCTTCCCTTTGGATTCCGATAGTTCTTCTTTGGCATATATTACACGCTATGCTCCTTCGTTAATTGCTCTTATGCTGGCTTCTCCTCCTGATGCGTGTTCCTCTTTGTTCCTTCTAATGGACTTCTTCCCTGCTTTGATAGCTCTGCTCTGATAGATCCTATGAATTCCGATATTCTCTCTAATGGCTTGACTGTCTTAGCTTTCCTCTAGTTTCTCCTCATGGTTTCTTGCTCCACTTCTCCTATAATATTGTCATATTGACATCAATGACAATCTAGGTCAACAAAACCATAAGGTTGAAATTTGATGAGAAATATATCTAGAAAATCTCAAGGTTGAGGTGAAATTTTTGAGTTTATATTTCAAGGTGACTTCTAAGAAATTCAAGAAAAAGTTAGTATAAATCAATCCATGTCATAATGAAGTATTAAAACATAATTAGGTGATACATCCATTATGAGAAAGCAATACAAATGCTTTCACATATTCATGCAAATTTATTCATATGTAGGGTCCTCCATAATAAAAATGCATAATCAGGTCTTATTTTATCTCTTTGTTGTGAGTGTTGACTTCTAACAATGGGATACACCACGGAGAAGGAAAAAAAAAAGTTATAAACTATGAAGATACTTTTGCATCGACAACCTAATTTATTTCCAATATATATATATATATATATATATATATATATATTTTCCAAAGAAAATATTTAGGTGGTATTTCCACTAAATGGATGTTTTTTTGAAGACATGGATAGAGTTTATATGGATCAACCATAGTGTTTTATTACCAAATGTAAAAAGCATAGGTTCTTGAATTTGAATTTACCAGGACACATTTTAACAAGTCTAGCATAATGATAAATGGTCCTCTGCATATGAGGTTCAAACTATTCTTCTGTCGATTTAGAGTCTTTTGGGATAACCAAATAATGAATCTCCTATTAATATCCATGTGGCAATAATATGGAACAATTAAGAAGAATTTAAAAAGGGGTACAAAAGAAGTGCAAAGAAGTAGGTGGGCCAACTCGTCCGTAATTTCAATTCATGCCATTTTCAAGCCTAAGATTCTTTGCATTTGGTGTAAGAGAGGTTCTTGAATGTGAATTCACCAAGGCACATTTTGAAAAGCCACTAAATTTATTCAAGTCTAGTGTAACGATTAATGGTCCTTTGAATATGAGGTTTGAACTCTTCTACTATCTATTCAGTGTCTTTTGGGAGAAACACTCAAGGGAATGTCGAATCGAATGTAGTGAGGAGCCACCGAGAAACCCTGAAGTTTGTAAGAATAGAATGTAGGGAGGAGCCATTGAGAAACACTCAAGGGAATGTTGAATCGAATGTACATCGAGAAACCCTTATGTATATAAGAATAGAATGTAGGGAGCAGAGCCACTAAGAAACACTCAGTCTACAAGAATCAAATATAGGGAGTGGAGTCATCGAGAAACACTCCAAAACCATATATTGAGACAAATGACATGCGAAAACCATATATTGAGATAAGATAGGAATTAATAATATAATAATTTATATAATATGGGATTTGATTTGATAATATAATTAATAATGTTTTGATTTAATAATATAATTTATAATGTTTTGATTTAATAATATAATTTATAATTTCAAAAAAAAATATGATTAAAAAAATAAAATCAGCAAGTAGTGATAGAAAATAGTGATTAATTTTATTAATTAATAATCAATTTATACTAATGGTTACATTTAAAAAAAAAATCATGTAATTTGAATTAGTCAAGATAGACTTTAGTTGATAATTTTATCAATTGTTATAGGATTTCTTAAATCACTATCATTAATACACATTCAATCCATCTTTTGGTGAGTAGAAGAGAATCTTAAAACAAATAATGTCAATTCATGGAATTAAATACTCAATATAAGGCATTAGTTAGCCATAAGAATCCATGACTCATAATATGACAATCTTCATGTATTGTCTTGTGATTTGATCTATCAACATCTACATTGGGTTGTGAAGATCAATCTAGTAGCCCTCAAACATATACTGTAGTTGATCCCTACAATGCATTTTCTAATCATCCTAAAACTCCATGAAATTCCCCTAGATGAGAAATTCCCATTCAACCACAAGGTTGGTTTCCCACAGGATGTAGAATAGATGGTGATGGGGTGTACTGTTAAGTCACTCCGTGATGTGAAGGTCACTGATTCGAAACTCTGTGGGAAAAAATCCAGTCATGTTAAGGGTTGGTGTGGCCCAGGACAGGTGCGATTGCTGGGTGATTTTGATGGCTTAGATGCCCTTGGGTCACGATTTATTAAGACATAGGTCAATCTTGATGTAATCTCTAGAGAAATGAGACCACTTGATAAAAAAAAAGGTTGGTTAGTGGACAATCTATCAAGCTTCTTGTGAATGTAGAAATCCTTCACAAGAGAAGTCACCTTTACAAATTATAAAATGGGAGAGTATCCTTTGCTTAAATGACTCATTATTAATTTGTATACACATTGTCATAATGTCGTAAATGTAGGATTATTTATTGAAATGAGTTATGGGGGAGATTTAACCTAAGGTATATTTTTTTTATTTTTATTTATTTCATATTGTACTAAGATCCAATAGATTGATACAAGTTGTACTTCGAAGCATTTTTAATTTTATGGAGTTGATAAAATAAAGAATTTATATTCGCATGGGTTGTTGAAAAGGAGTATCACAAGTCATGGCATGATATAAAATTAAGAATTTTATGCATTTGAAAAAATAATATTAAGAAAATATCACAAAATATTTCTTTTAGAAATAGTTTTATGCAACACATCAAAAGCTATTCATTTCAAGGATAGTATGAATCCATTACAATGATATACTCATAAGAGCTCAACATGTCACTTGCAGGAATTGAATATAAGTGGGGATGACACCAATCATGCCTCCGAACCATCTAGGTAAATCCTGTTAACAACTAGATTGTCTTAATTTGTTGATTCTAAGTACAATTTTGATTACACTTATGTTCACAACATTCCAAAATTTTTGAAGCAAATGTTTCTACCTTAATGAATTTCCAAAAGTAATTAATAACTTATACACTTTTCCAAAAGTCCTTTTATACATTTTGCAATGGGTTTATAATTAATTGCTTGAGTAATTATATACAATTCAAGAATTTGATTGTTGTTTGATTGTCAAATTCTTTCTGTGAGTCGTATTTGAGTCTCAAAACCCTCTTATATTGTCAATGCATGCATATACCATAACCATGTCAAATTTCAGTGCATACGAGCAAAAACTGAAAAAATTTCAACGTTGGCCCCATTCTCAAGTCACATCACGACTAGCTCAAGAGACTTTTGCAGCCCTCTGGAAATCAATTCACTGAAACTTGCAAATAATAGATAGTGAAAAATAATAAATTATACAATCAACTGATAACACTTTTAGATGATGATGATGGCAATGAGAATAATGGTGATGCCTCCTGGTAGTAAAGAAACAAATATATCAGTCAACGCAAATCATTATCTCATCAGTGACAACAAAATATTATCATTTGTTAGTGTTAAGCTACATAATCAATCAATTATAAACCGACTTTTAACACCTAAAAATTAATTTGGTCAATTTTATAAAAATCATTATGAGACCCCCTTGTGGGAACTCTATCCATGGGAAGTCTTGGGATGACCTTACTTCTTTTGTGTGGGCGCCCCTTACCAAGTCGGGACGACCCACCAAATTGTTGCACATGTGCCCCTTCCACGGATTAATCAACACAAATAATTAGCTCATTAATGACAAAAAAATATTATTGTCGTTAGTACCATGCTACATAATAAATTAATTATAAATCGACTATTAACACGTAAATATTAATTTAATCAAATTTCTAAAAATCATTATGAGACCCCCTTGTGGAACTTTGTTCATGGGAAGTCATGGGTCGAACTTACTTATTTTGTGTGGGTGCCCCTTGCCAAGTTGGGCCGAACCACCAATTTTACGCATGGGTGCCCCTACCAGGTGGGCACCCTGGCATGTACAGCATACAAAGTCCCCATGGGCGCCCCGCCTTCATGTAGGCACGCCCAGAGCATGGGAGTTCGCCCTACGTGCAAATCAATCAACACAAATCATTATCTCATCAGTGACAAAAAAATATTATTATTTGTTAGTACCATGCTACATAATAAATCAATTATAAACCGATTTTTAACAACTAAACATTAATTTAGTCAATTTTCTAAAAATCATTATGAGACCCCCTTGTGGGAACTCTGTTCATGGGAAGTCATGGGTTGACCTTCTTTTGTGTGGGCACCCCTTTCCAAGTTGGGCCGACCCACCAACTTGTCACATGGGCGCCCCTACCAGGCGGGTGCCCTAGTGTGCCCAACACGTGGTGCCCCCATGGGTTCTTGAGCGTTCAACTTTCATGTAGGAACGCTCACAGTGTGAGAGTTCACCCTGCCATGCAAATTAGTGAAAAAAATCATTATCTCATCAATAAAAACAAAAAATTATCATTTTTTAGTACCATGCTACATAATCAATGAATTATAACCCATATTTTAACACATAAACATTAATTTAGTCAATTTTCTAAAAACCATCTTGAGACCCCCTTGTGGGAACTTTGTTCATGGGCACTCATGGGCCAACCTTACTTATTTTCTATAGGTTCCCCTTTCCAAGTCGCACCCACCCACCAGCTCCTCGCACGGGTGCCCCTTCCAGGAGGGTGCCCTAGCGTGCTCAACACACAATGCCCCCATGGGCACTCGGGCACCCTGCCTTCGTGCAGGTGTGCCTAGGGCGTGATCATTCTCCATACTATTTACGTCATGCTATAAATTTTCCTATTGGTTACTTCACTCAAATGTCATCGTTCACTTGACCGCTTGAACATCTTGTCCTTGCTTATTTCACACATCCACCGTACCTCCGTGTCATTGGGTTTACCCATCGCCCAACTCGCTTGGTCCACTCGATTTTCGTAAATTGTCCACCCGTCGCCGTGTCGTGCAAGTCACCTTTGGGTGCTTGGGCATGCCCACTTGTCATGCACACGATGCCCTCAATTCAATTCACTTGTTAGATTTTCCCATAATATCCCCTGTCGTGCATGCCATGTTTGCCTGTAGGCGCTGAGAACCATGGCTTTGTGCGGGCGCACACAAGGCTTTCAACTCCATGTTGTGTACATGACACCCCCACAGTTGCAATTTGGTTCATACTTCGGTTTTTCGTCGCTTTGAGTGGCCATGGAAAGTCATGGGGCAACCTTACTTCTTTTATGCGGGCACCCCTTAACAAGTCAGGCCGACCCACCAACTCATCGCACGGGCACCCATGCCGGGCATACACTTTGGCATTCCTAGTACATGACACCCCCATGGGAACCTTGTCTTCGTGCAGGTGCGCCCATGGTGTGTGCATTCACCTTACCGTTCACGTCACGCTATGACTTTGCTTGTCAGCTACTTCGATCATATGTCATCATTCACTCGATCGCTTGCATGTCTTGTCCTTGCTTATTTTTCACATCTTCCCAACTGCAGTGTCTCCTAGATCACCCGTCTCCCAACTTGTCTGCCAGTCACACTGTCGTGCAAGTCGCCTTTGGGCGCCCAGGCACCCCACCTTCGTGCACATCATGCGTTAGTCCCAAATTATTGTTGTGGGTCTAAGCCTTGGCCTACTCCCTAGACTTGCTAGTTTGTGCAACAATAGACCCCCTTTATAGGTCACTATATGTAGGGTCAAAGAATAATTTACACTAATAATTAGTAAATGAAAAAGCTTGGAAATTATTAGACAAACCAAAGTTAAAATTGGAAATGATGGTATAAATGTAAATGAGCTTCTCTTCATTTCAAGAATAATATATTCTCTACTGAACAAGGAAAACCACATGAACGTGGAATATCATATGGCCCCTCCCCCCTTATATAATTCTCAATTCCCCAATACCAAATTTATCTACTGTAATATTTGAAAGAAACACAGTAACATTCAAACATAAAAACTAGGAAAATGAAAGTTTAAGGTGAACAAAAGAGAACAAAATAACAAAAAACATATAAATACCTACCTTGTACTTTTCAACATTTTGATATCATTAATCTTCTTCCTCATCCAACTCAAAATTCATGTTGAAAGGATTCTCCATATCAACATCATCACCATCATCTATATCATCATCTGGAACATGCTCTTCTACATTTTTTTCAACTTCTTCAAGTTCTTCGTTCGACACAAAGTCAATATCATCTAGTTCATCCAAATTAACATTTTCTCGATTATTATATCCTTGAACTTCTTCAACGTCTTCGTTTGACACATGAGCCTCTTCTTCTTCAATTTCATCTAGCTCTTCCACTACATTATAATTTACGGACCTTTCTCTCAGATCATATCTAACAACATATGACCAACCCACTTTACCTAGAACCTCTACGTAAAATACCTATTCGCATTGGCTTGGAAGAACATAGGGTTCTGATCCTAGCTCAAGATTCTTTGTATCAACCATGGTAAATTTTTTACCATGCTCAATAACATTTATATCAGGGTCACGTTCATGGATTCATAGCCTATACCATTTGACTTCAAACACAACGATTTTAAAGGATTCAAAGTCACACTCAAGTATATCATGCAAATACCCATAGTATTGATTATTAGAGACTTTTGGATGTCTATCACCTTTGGAGGGAACATTGATAACCCAAAATACTGCAGTTATCTAACTATTATAAGTTCTCATATTTTCATCCAACCTTTTGATGCGAAATTGGCGGCCATCGCACCACATTTTGTTGTGGTGTTCCAACTGTAATATGTCAAACACATAAAAAATGCATTGTCAATTGATAAACATATTTATACTTGGAAAATTTGCAAATTAAGTAAAACACACGCCATATGTATCAATATAATTGTTAAAAAACTAAGTAGTATATATGGGTGAATATGCTTACCTAATAATCCTTTAAACCATATGCTAAATCAGTTTCCCTTTGTGTAAGATTAGTATCTCCACTACGTTGAGCTTCTTTGACCAATGTAGACATACCATACCATTATAACCTATAATTATTAGCTTGTTTTCATTGTTAAATCCATACCTTCATCCAATCAAGATTGTTTGCAATATATAAATGTATTGCATCCCACTCCCGACCAACTGTTAAAAAAAAAACAATTAACATATATATGATTAGTTACCATGTTCTACCTTCATAATAATGGATTATGCTATAAGAATAAAAATTAAATAAGTACGATATACATAAAAACAAAAATGTCAAATGTGCTATAAATCTCCACTATGTACTTACATCTCACTTTCCTCATTCTACGTTTCTCCAATAGGTGCTCCCCTTCAATTTTTTTCATGGAGTTAAAATCCTAAATGCAATCCAATACATTAATACTTTTTTCCTATTGTGGGACTATATTGACGAATATAAACAATGGTATTATATACCATATATCCTTCTATCATAGAACCCTCAGGACGTGCTCTTTGTCTGACCAAAGCCTTCAGTGATTTCCAGTTCCTTTCAACCATCCACATTGATCTTGTGTGTACAGGTCCACACTTTTCAGTCTCCTTGACTTGGTGCATGAGGTAGTGTTCTTGTGCATTGAAAAATGATGGAGGTAGATACTTTTTCATTTCACACATTAAACGAGGACTTTATTTCTTCCAATAGTTTATATCTTCTTTATAGATTTATTTAGATGATAACCATCTACAAATGAAGTAAGAAAATCACAGGTTTCAACAAAAAAAGTATATAGTACATGATGACAAGTAAAACACATGCAGTCAAAAATATGTGACACAACAACTTATTTAAAAAATTACACATTACACATTAATATCTAGTTACCTCATGTATTTCCCAAGATCATATATTACTTGTTTGAAATTGTTGTCAAAGTTTTCTGGGAGAGATAGAGGTAGAACATACTGTAACAAAAATAATGATTGATCATTATTTTTTCCCAAATTAGTAGAAAAAAAACACTAATTAACAAGATGTTTCACCAATGTATAAATATATACACCAAAATAATTACCTTAATGAACGTATGCCAATCATGAGTTTTTACCCCACCTAATTCACCTTTCTTTGTTAGGATATTATTTATGTTTGAAGAAAATCCAGTTGGTTTTTTTTTTTTTTTTTAATAACCTCTTTAACATCCTTTCTTTGCTGCTCTGCCAATAACCATGGAAGGGCACTTATATTTTGACCATATCCATCACCATTTGAATGAATCACACTTTGCAATGCATGGTTATCCTCCTTAATGTCATTACAAATATTGAAATTTTTTTCTTTATCTCTCCTTCCATCTAAGATTCACCATAAGGTCTATGTTACATTCTTCTTGATTTGTAGTGTATCAAACAATGGAAAGTTTCTAGGTGCTCATAGTAGGGAGTTTATTGAATTGCTCGGGATAACTTTTCATTCCTCATGGAAATGGCTTGTTATTGATGCCTTGACAACTTACAACGTGAATCATAGTTAAAGATATTATAACAACAATAATTATAACTTGTCCATTAGTACAATGAAGAAAATGCCATAAAAATATAAAATAATCCAAACATATCATGTATATTGATTCATAGACAATTCAATCCATACTTTTAGAGACTCTATTATATTGCAACTTCCATGCACGAGGTTTCATTCTCCGCGGTCTTAATTCAATCTCTGCTTTCCCATTGAAAAGATGCTTTTCGGTACTTTGGTACATATGGTTCTTAAAAAGGAAGTGCCTATACTCATCAAAAATCTCCTTTCCTAAGCTTATTGAACGACAAGATTTCATCATAGGACCATAAAATGGAAAAGAAAATTTACCCTATGTTTGAAGACCTGAAGAGATGGAATAATTTTGATATCAATTATTTTAAGTATGTACAATGAAGGACCTATTTAAAAAACATACATGAAATCATAAAATTAAACACTATTAAAGTGTAGGGTAATGCTATAACATACCATAGAAATGTGTTATCCGCGGGGCATCATGAATTGTCCATACATGCATTGCATGGAATAAAAATTCCATTAGTGCATATACTAGTCTATAGATATCATACATAGTGACACCGTTTCATAACTCCACTAAATCATCGATAAGAGGATCAATATACACATTCATATCTTTGAATTGGTACTTACCTAATTGATTGAACATACAAAACATAATTACTACATATACGAGTAAATAAAAAATTATAAGACATAATTGTAAGGCATAAGATATCATACATAGTGACACCATTTCATAACTCCACTAAATCATCGATAAGAGGCTCGATATACACATTCATATCTTTGACTTGGTACTTACCTAATTGATTGAACATACAAAACATAATTACTACATATACGAGTAAATAAAAAATTATAAGACATAATTGTAAGGCATAATTGAACATATATGAGTAAACAAAAAAATATAAGACATAATTATGAAACAAGCAAGACAAATGAGATAATATTGTGTAATTTTTTTTTTTTCTAAACAAATTAATACCTGGAAAAATCATTTTCAACATTATGTGCTCCCTCTTTATTGACTTCCATGGAGGAATGTTATTGTTGATTACAAAAACAGGTCACACCGAGTAAGTAGATCTGGGCTCTCCAAATGGATTAACACCCTCACTTGCTATCGAAAGCCTAAGATTACGATGTTCTCTTCTAAACTCAAGCCAATTTTCCTCTATATTCCTAAATGCAAATCCATCTGCAGGAATTCAAAGAATACCATCTTCACTTCTATTCGTTTCATGGTAATCCATAAGTTCTGCTATGCTTTTTCACTTGAGCAATTTTCACATACGTGGAATTATGGGAATATAACGAAGAACCTTGCAAGACACCTTTTTTCTTTCTTTATCGATTTGATATCTAATCTCATCACCTTTTAGGCATTTTTCTTTTGACACGTGTTATTTATAATAGAGAACATCATCATTAGGGCATGCATGAATATCTTGATACTCCATTATAATATCTTTCATAATGGCATGTAAATATCGGTACATACGAGGAAAAACATTTGATGGTGGTAACAAAAATTCATCTAATAATCTACAACATAAAAAAAGTAGTATTGGTTAATGTACTAAACAATATTAAGCGTTCATATTGCATCCAAACGTTATAAATTAATTAAATGACGATCAACATACTAACATTAAAAACAAAGGAAAAAATAAATGTTTGATCATTTTTATAGTACTAAATGTCACAAAATATATTACATAATTTAGGAGTTGTGTCACACGTGTTTGACAAACAATTCACCACCTTTAAGTTGACCAACAAAAATACATCAAAGAGATGAGATGTTTCAGAGCCTTCATAAGGAGGTTGAATTTCCCTCTCAAGTGTAGGTATAGCAAAAGAATGGTCATCATACTAGTTTCCATCATCATGCATGCCAACATTATTAAATGTATCCTAGATCAATTATTTGTCCCATCTTCTTCAACTATGTTATCATCATCATTATATTCTTCCATAGGATCATTAGCTTGATCATCAATATTAATCGCTCCATGTTCTTGAACAAGTGCTTGTACTACAACCACCTCTTCCTCGTCGATAAATGCTCTAGGGAGCCCATACTATACAATTACAATCACTAAAGTAATATTAGTATATATAGAAAATATTTAAATGTCGATACAACCGTTTACAAATATAATATATAAGGAAAACAAAGACAACAAAGACAACAAAGACATAGAGAGAGACAACTTAGGTGAGACCAAGTAACAAAGAAAACAAATCAATGACGATGATTGCATAATTTATCAAGATATTTAAGAATATGTTGAAAAAATCAAAGAAAGATGCTACTTTTCTTGACATGTAGGAAGTGAGACAATTTCTGAGATATATAGTCACAACCATAATAAAAAACATATTGATATTATTTTGCATTCATCATTATAATTTCATATTCTTTATTAATTTGACTCAAAGACCAGAAGTTTTAGGGGGATGGGTGGGCAACCATGAGCTGGGGTGAGAGCAAGAAAAAAATACAACAAATCAATGCGAACATGAAGCTTGTGCAATTTAGCAAGATGTTAAATACTATGTTGAAAAATTATAGGAATAATCAACACTTGTGAGCTGTAGGAATGTGTTTGGCACATATTCTAATAATATGTAAGAGAATTTAATGCAGATAATCACACCAGAACTAACTCTAGTGATGTGAAAAGGTGTGACACATCTAGGGGCGAACATACTTAAAAGCAACACTTGCATATGTAAGAAGACATGAAAAGGACACTTGCACATGCAAACGACCTTGAAAAAAACACATGCAAGAGTGAAGAGAACATGAAAATTGAAAGCAATCCAAACGACAACTATGAATGTGAAAGTGGCACTTGTGAAAGCGGAAGTGTGAAAAAAACGACAGTTGAGAAAACTCACCAAAATAGAAGTACAAACATAAAAAAAGTGAGGGAGGTTGTTAACAAAAGTGAGAATTGACTGTAGACATGAGTTGAACATCGCACAGGGTCTGTCTTGATGGATGGTGCTTATATGCTTGTTTAAGCTTGCATAAAGGAATTGCGTTTTTTCTTTAGGAAAGCAGTAGGGAACCCACTAAAGACAATTTTTATAGGAAACCCTTTTTTACTAAAGCATGATGTCAAATATATATCCTTCTACACAAAATGGGGTATTCTTTCTTTTTGACTACTTATTTGATTTGACCAAAATGTCAAAAACTGACTCGTTTTTACTTAGTGGTAAGTGAATGTTATAGAATAAAAAAATTGTGCCTACTTTATAGGACATTCAAAATAGAATGTTCTACCTCACATGAGTGATAATAAGTAAGATAAATTTAGAAAAAATAACCATTAATGATTTATCAAACTTTTTATTAAGCTACCATTTTCCTAGAACTATTATAGCTTTGATATTACTTCAATTAGTTTTCTCACAATTTACAACAAATGAGACCCTTTACTTATCACAAAAAGAGACTTTATATAGAGAATTCTTCACTCTATATCACTTGAGCTTAAAAAGTTCATTGTCACCTAAAACATTTTGAAACACCAAGTGCAAGGCTTGTGTCCCATACTTTTTTCCTTAAAAAATGAGAAAGAGTATCTTTTATGAGTGAAATAGATTGTGGTTAGGAACATAACATTTTAATAAATTGTGGTTTATATATATATATATATATATATATATATATATATTTTTTTTTTTAATAAATAAAGTAATTTCTTTTTTATATAATATTTTTCATAAAAAAATGGTTTTTTATTAATTATCATCTTACCTAAATTAATAAAATGGGCTCCTTTTATCTTTATCCAATCATATTTCTTTATAATAATTTTATTTTTAATCAAATTTTTATTTATTTAATTTTTTAATGTTATTTATGTTTTATTATTTTATCTTATAGTTTTTTATTACAATATATTATATAGTCATTTTCTTCTTTCCTATAAAAATGTATTCACCATGTCCATCTTTTAAATTATGTTCATAATATAATTTAAAAACTTATTAAAATGCTCCATAAAAATCCATGATTAACCTCTCAATCCTCTAGGTCCTAATTAACCCGCTAACACCTTAACTCTATTCCCCTAAGCCCTTAAACCCCTAATTCCTAAGCTCTTAACCCCTAACCCCTAAACCCTTAAACAATAACCCCTTATCCCTAAGCCCATAAAGTAATTAACCCCTAACTCAACCTAACCCATTAATCAACCCTAATGAAAATAATCAAATAATATTTCTCCACATCAAGATGACAACATAGGTCAAATACCTCCCAAAAGAATATAAAATACATTTACAATAGAAAGGAAATACAAATACATATTGTCTAAAATGCAATATACATAGAAACATTTACAAAAACAATCTACAATACAAAAACATATAATGAATAACTTATTAATGAATGATATTCATGTCTACCTTCTGGGTGTCCACAGTGTCTACAATTCTTTTTAGCTAATTTTATTAGAATTCTCCTTGGCCACAAACCCTTAAAATTTCTACAAAGACAATAATATCTTTGATCCTTAGAAGATGCCAATGCTGATCCAACATATCCTTGGTATCCTTGAGGAATTTTATGTGACATTTTTTGTCACCAAATTTTCAGTGATGTTTTGTTCAAAAATTAACCTCAAAATAAGCCTATGACCTTTCAAAACAATTGCAACTAATATAGAAACTATGTCAAAGTTTATGATGTTCGAGCCTCTATATATATATATATATATATATAACTTCATAAATATAATTTATATTTTAGTAATATAATTTATATTTTAATAATATAATATAATATAAATATTAATATATTATTCATATAAATATTAATATATATTAATTACATATTAATAATATTATATATATTTGAGCCCCAAGGGTTAGTTCAGTTGACCGAGTTCCTGTTGCTAAGTACCTTGCCAGTTGGGATGTCATGGGGTCAAATCTTCTCGACGCCTTGGGGTTAGGCCCTGCTTGTTTGACTAGATGGTAGATCCCTTCAGGTTGATTTGCTTGGATTTTCCCGTGGATGTAACCACCACCTAGTGTCTATGAACCACCTTATATATATATATATACATATAGTTATAATATTAATGTTATATTTACTATAATTAGTTAAAATCAATGTAAAGTAGTCCCATATAAGACATTATCAATGGAAAAAGGCCATTAATTAGGATTTGCAGATTTCTGTGGGGATGATCTTGAATCTGAGATGCTAGAAATTGCTCCATAGTAGTTATTTTTGATGATGGGTCTTGGTGTAGACTTGAAACGTCAATATTCAAAAATGTCTATTGTGGAGCAATTTTCGGCATCTCAGATTAAAGGCCATTAATGGTGGAATTGAACATTATGAAACGATTAATTGCCATTTTTTGGATATTGGATAACACATTTTCATATTGGATAAAACATCAGATATTCGGCGGTAAAAGAACACCTGTCGGATATTCGACGACCATAGGGATTATAATATATTTTTTTTAAAATACAAAACGTCGAATAGTTGACATGAAAAGAACTTCTGTCGGATATTCGACAGTTAAAAAACTCTTGTCGGATATTCGACGACCGTCGGGATTTAAAAAAAACACATTTTACTTCCAACAATTTTTCCGATTTTATTTGTTCCGTCAGATTCCGCTGTCAGAATTTCCACCCAAATGTTGTAGTGTATGATGTAGGCTCCATTTGGGAAGGTGTTTCTTGTAATGAGAAGCCACCTTCATGGGTCTCTACTCAACATTAGATCTCTATATAAATAGACAAGCACACGAGAGACAAATTATCATCATAACAAGCTCATTGAATCTTTTCTAGTGGAGGATAAATTTGTCCAAGGATAAATGTTTTATTGGAGATCATATTTATCATTTATATCTCTCTCTTGTTTTGACCGCATGTGTGAAATCATACCGAGTGATGTCTCTTCCAGAGACAACCTTGGATTGTTTACAAGACCCGTGCATGGGCACATCTAAATTCTATGTATCTCATATGATCCTCAAGAAACTGAAGGCATCATATGCATCTTCTACACATAGTAATTACAAATATACAAATATACACATAACATGGGTTGGTTCCTTCATCCAAGTATATAAGCCATGTATTTCTAGTATCCTTTCAACTACACAACTCACAAGAATAAGGCAAAAACAAGTGGAGGTTGAGTAATCAAGGACTTACAGTTTAATAAGATTTTACAGAATAATGAAAGAAGAGAAAGAGAATAATAAATCATCACATAGAGCTTGAAACATCAAGATTTCTATACTTATTTGAGCTAAAGATAGACAAGTGGATGTAAGAAGAGTGAATGCTATGATTTCAGGAAGCACATATTTAAAGATGTAATCTCAGACTTGCATACATGCATATGTATTAACTAGCTAACACCAATGAATCTGTAAGAATATAAGATATATTTATGGCATCTACAATTGCTTGAAATAATAGAGGAAGTGCGAAAATGATGGAAGTTTAAAAGAAAAAAAACATACTGTAATACTCAAACATGGGAATCACCACTATTTCATTCATATTAAGAAATACGTAGATCTGGAATCCATACAACTTCAGAAGCACATACAATTTTTTCCTATAATTTAGAAGCTTTCTTCAATGTTTCTTCCTCCCTTTTATAATGAGAGGGAGGCAAAGGAAATTAGTTACAGAAAATATCTTTCAGGCTGAAGTTACAACTGTCTATATGGATGGGTGTCTCAGCGTGAATCCTCTAACTATTACATCAGGGAGATCCCTTTCTTGAAAGAAAAATAGAATAACAATACAGTGATCAAAACAAAAAAATATAATTAATCCATTGAAATTGAAATGATGGTTTCTAGAAATATCTTCATGCCACTCTTCTTTGTTGGCCTTTGGTCCTGGAATTTTCTTGCTAAGTCATGGTTAATCCTCTCTTGGCTAGTTCCTGGTCACTGTCTGCCTTAACTTCCAACCCATCATGCCCTTTTTCCCTCTGTCCTGCACTATCGGTGCCTCGTTTAAGTGTGACAACCAAATCTCTCATCCGTGGGCCTTTAAACACTAAAAACAGACGAAACATGCAGGGGATTTTAATTTTCCCCTTAGCCCCTATACTTTCAACCCCTTTTGTAAATTTTCACATATTACTAGGGGCAGGAACCAAGGGCTTAATCCTCTGAGCGCTAAGGCTCTCAACAGCTGTGCTGGGGCCTTATTGCTTTGTTATCACAATCAAAACCACAAATAGGGAGACCCCTTTACCTTTTCCTTAGCGTGGGACGACACGAGATATTTCTGGAATATAGCTTATGGAACATCACATCCGAGGGGACCTTTTTCTTATCGCAATTGCAGTTGGGAAGGAGATTTAGTGGAAGAGAAAGCTTTACATTGTCCGATAGCCGATCGCGATGGGTGTTGTCATCGCTGACATCATCACTTCCACACGTCAACCTGTGAGTGGTGCCACATGGCACCCAGAAATAACCCCATTGGACCCCTGAAAATGCCAAAAAAAGAGTGACACGTGTCCACCGCAACATCATCATCTGTACTTGCCACATCATCGCTGATGTCAACTACCATGTTAGCTTTGTGGACCAATCAGAGGCTTCCACGTGGACCCTTGGAGGAGAGAGAAAGAGGCTCGTCGAGCCCTATTTTTTCATGCTTTCCTTTTTATTCGATTTTCTCGGCCCCCGACGATGCACCGCTTTACCGCAATATCGGCGGTTTGTAGGTCTTTTTAAGTTGAAACCCCATTAATCCTCAGATCGGTGATCACCAATGCCACATGGAGGAGAGAGAAAGGGGGTTTCCCACCTTGGTTTTGTCGAGAATTTCCTTTGTTAACTTTTTCATCCCTTCCCCAGAACTTTAACACTATATCGCAATATTGGCCCCCCTACGCAGTGTTGGGACTTAAAGCCTCGCCGGTCACCGATGAATATTGAGCCCTGATCCGCCGACTGCTGATATGCGATATCAATGATCTACGGATCGCTATTTCTACTTCCACTAGTGCTCCTTACCCACCAGCAAGCCCGATTTGTGATTGCGATCAACCTTAGACCTTCGATTGTGATTTGTCTTCTACACTTAGTCATTTTTCTCTATCAGCTAGGATTTTCCAAGGTAATCTTCAAAATGCTTTATCTTCTACTCTAGGAGTCCATTTTTGGACTTCCATATACCATTGGAAATATTTTTCTGAGCACTTGGCAATGGGGAGGGTCTGGTTAAGCTCTGATGGCTTCTGTGGCCTGAAAAATGGCTTTAACTTCACTTCTCTCGAGCAACCTTGACCAATTGAAACCCACAATGCAGTGAGTGACAACATTGGCTCCAACTGGGGATAGTGCCTTGCTGGAAAGGTGCTGAGGACCTGTAGACCAGTAGTCTTTCCTTCCATTGGGCATGGAGTTATTCTTAAACAAAATATAATTCTGTGAAAAAGGAACTTTTTGAGAATAAACTGAAAAATTCAAATAACAATTTTAACATACACTGGATATTTACCATGAGCAAGAGACAAATATCTCTAATTTTAAAATAAAATTTTATGAACTAACCATTTACAGGCAGTTCCAACAATCCACCATCCAAGTTTTCGAGCATGTAAGTGTTATTTCCTCTTTCTTCTGCAATCCTTAAGGGGACAAACCATAACATATCAAACTTCCCATGTTTGCCTTTGTCTTATCATTTGACATCCCACCTGAGAACTAAATCTCCTTGTTGAAGAGGTCTGTCCTTAGCCTTCTTGTCAAACATAGATTTCATCCTTTGTTGGTAGTTTAACAATTTGGTCCCCACCCACTCTCTGTTCTCATGAAGCTCCACCAACTGATTTATTCTTCTAGTCAAGGTGCTAGGCTCTTCCTCGGCTTCTTGCAACAACTTAGCTACTGGCATTGCTAATTGGATAGGGAAGACAACAACCTTTCCATATACTAGCTCAAAAGGAGATTTCCCAGTGGATATTTTGGGTGTTACACGGTTAGCCCACAGAGAAAACTTTAGTTGAGAGTCCCAGTTCCTTTGATTTTCAGGGATGGTCTTCTTTAGAACTCTCACCACAATTTTATTAGAAGACTCATCCAAGCCATTTCCTTGAGGGTTGTATGTAGTGGAGTGTCCAACAATGATGTTTCATTTGTGGCAGAAGTTGGTGAACTTGGCAGATTTGAAGACCTGTGCATTATCAATGATGATTTTAAAAGGACACCCAAAGTGGGACAATATGTTCCTCTCCATGAATTTTATCAGCACTGAATCAGTATCATTCCTAGCTGGGATAACCTCTACCCACTTGGTGAAATAGTCGGTGGCTGTTAAAATCCATTTGTGTTGGCTGCTAGAAGGTGGGTTGATTTATACGATGAAGTCCAATTCCCACTATCTAAAGGGATCCTCTACATGCATATGAATCATGGGGAGAGGATCAAACTTCTGTCTTTCAGCAAACAACTGGGACTTTTGGCATGACTTGACCTTAGAATAAACATCTCCAAACAATGTGGGCCAGTAAAATCATACCTTGAGGATTTTGTGTTTTGTTTCGTTTCAATTGCAGTGTTCTCCACAAACTTCCCCATGGAAATTCTCAATCACTTTATGTGTTTATCCCTCAACCAAACACAATAGTAATAACCCCACCGGGTCCTTCCAGTAGAGTAGTCCGTTGGAGATAATGTATTTATGTGCCTGTAATCTTGGACTCTGGTATTTTGATCTATCTAGTCCCAACGGGCATCTTAGAAACAAGAGGTAATGAACAATGTTCTTATATCTAGGTGATCCCTCATACTTGGCATAGATCTTCTGTTCAACCCTTTTAATTATGCTCTGTTCATCCTCTGGATTGCCCTCCTTTGTGATCATGCTTATCCCTAGAGCTTGGCGGTTGGATTCAGACAAAATCTTGGCCAACCCCTGGCCTTTGATGAGCTTGGTAGGCTTGATTTCCAGCTCATTTTCCTGTATTTTAGCTATGCATATGTTCCTCTTTCTTTCGCTATCTTCTTGCACTGGAATGTATTTGACTGCATTTGTTAGGACAAACGTTATGATTTCGGATTGCAGTACATACATATGGAATGACTTCAATGCCTTGACCAGTGCATAAGCATGTTTCTCCAATATATCATACTTTAGCTCAACATCCCTTAGGACTTGGCTAAAAAAGCCAATGGGCTGCTCGTAACCTTGTTTATTTTTCTGTAACAGCACAACAACAATGGTATGTGGAGAGGCGAAAGAAAAGATGTAGAAGGGCACTGAATAATCGGGGATGACTAGCACTGGGTCCTTAGCCAAAGCTTCTTTGATCCTTGTGAAAGAATCACAGGGGATAGAGCTCCACTTAAGTTTGTTCTCCTTCTTGAGAATATATGTGATACCTTTAACTATCTCATCATAGTTGGGTATGGATCGCCTTAAGAAATTTATCCTCCCAAAAAAGTCCTAGACTTCTTTCTTGTTTTTGGGAAGGGGAATAAGGCTGATGGATTTGACTTATTCAGGGTCAATATTTACTCCTTCCTGTGCTACTATGTGTCCAAGCAGCTTCCCCTCACTCAGGCCGAACTGAGATTTCTTTGGATTCAGAGAGAGGCCATACCTTTTTCACTTATCAAAAGTGAGTTTTAGATGGAGGATATGCTCTTCATCAATGTTAGAAAATAATGTGATGTCGTCTAAGTAGACTACCACAAATTTCTCTTGCTCACCCATGAAAGCTATGTCCATTACTCTCTGAAAAGTGGCCCCTGCATTTATCAACCTGAACGACATGCATGCGTACATGAAAGTTCCCCACGAGGTGGTGAAAGAAGTCTTTCTTTGATCTTCGGGGTGGACCACCACTTGGTTATATCCTGAGAATCCGTCCATCATGGAAATTCTGGCTGCACCTACTAACTTCTGCATTATATTATCCATCATCGGCAGAGGGTAGTTATATTTTAGAGATGCCCTGTTTAAATTCCAGAAGTCCACATATAGCCTTATCTCTTCGCTCCTTTTACGAACATGGACTAGATTAGCTACCCACTCAGAGTATCTTAGAGGGACTATGATCTTGGCCTGTAGCAGCTTCCTTAACTACTTTTCAATGGAGGGGAGTAAGAGTGGGTTTATTTGTTCGAGTTTCTATTTGCATGGCTTTATCCCACCCTTCAAAGGAATTTTATGCTGAATAATATTTGTATCAAATGATTTCAAATCATTATAAGACCAAGAAAATACATCTTTGTAAGTTTTGAATAGATCTAAATACCTCTGTTTGTATTGCAAGGGGGTTTCTTTGGACAACCTGATCATCTGGGGTTCCTCCTTTGATCCGATGTTGTAATCCTCTACTTGCTCATCCTTCTTTGGGGCCATTTTTTTGGACGCTATGTCTTCTTTATTGAAAAGTCTTTCAAGTGGAACAAGTCCATGAGGGATGGTGTTCCCTTTTAGTTGCAATTTTTTTTCCCAACCACTGTGTCTTTCCTCGAAGTGGCTTCTTGTTCTACTTCTTCTTATTCTTGATCGATGGTGGAGTGGGAAAACTCCCCAATGAATTCTATGAATCTTTTGACCTGCTCGTCATCTTCGAATACCTGCCAATGTTTGACATTATTAGGTATTAAAGGCCTGTGCCTGACTTCTATCTCATATCTGAGGAGTGGATTATGTGGGGGCCTGAAAGTGCTTGCAGCTACTGCAAGAGAGTCAACCATCCTGTTTTCTTCCCTGGGTAGAAACTAGATGTTAAAGGCCAGGAAGAAATTGTTGATTAAGTCCCACACTTCATTTCGGTACATCCTCAGCCTGGGGTGTTTGGCCTGGCATTGATTTCTGATCTTCCTTACGACTAGTTTAAAATCTCCATAGACAGCTAGGCATTCGATATTCATATTTTTTGCTATTTGTAACCCTAGGAGAAATGCCTCATACTCAGCTACATCATTGGTCACCTCAAATTAAAGCTTGAATGAGAGGGGTATCATGCTGCATTCCGAGGATACCAACAATATTCTAGCTCCATTTCCCTCTTTTGATTTTGCTCCATCGAAGTACAATTTCCATACTTCATTTTCATTTAAATGTTGGTATTTCAACTGCCTTGTTAGGTGCATTGATGCTTCTTCTAAGAGGTTCTCATCTTATTCTAAGAATAGGCAGGAGATGTCACTGTCTTTCCATGTACTGGGGATTTTTCTGAGCCTTTAGCTGGGGTCACAGTTTTCACAAACCGAGATTCTCTGTACAACCTTCTTTGTTCACCTCCAAAAGTGGGAATGGTGGCATAAGTCAGATCGAGCTTGATAGAGCCACCCACCTTGGAACCCAAAGATATGGATAAGAGCATTCGAAAATGAGGAGATATATCAGCTACCACTATATCCATTACCACACTTTTCACCGGGATTTGAGCCAAGTTTACCACCAGATCCTTTATCATGCCTAAGCACTTGACTCTCTTGGAATCAAAGGAGTACAAGTCTTTGTATGGTCTAGTGATATCCAAACCCAACTGTTCAACTACTGATAATGGAATGGGGTTGTGGGAAGCTCTTGAATCCAGCATGAAATTATGCAGAAAAAGGTCATGGATCACCAAAGTCACATAAAAAGGCACGGTAGAAGGATCCAACTCTTCCACATGCGGCCCAAAAACGGCCATTGGACTTTCTTCCTCGAGGTTTAAACTATCATGGGTTGGTGTTGAGATAGAGGGATGCAAAAATTGAGAGACCCGAGCTTTATAAATGGGATTCTTTAGAAGCTCAGTCAGGGGAATAATAATTTTTACCTTCTCATGCTCCTTTTTGAGATTGAATGCAAGTTGGACCTTTTTTGTACCTCCTGGCTATGTTCCTTCTTCCTTCCCACTGTAAATTTTTGGAAGAATAGGTGTCTCTTTTTCTATGTGTCCCTCTGAACTAGTTCTTTCCTCATTAGAGGAGACTTTTATCTTGGAAGGGTTAGGATTCAACTTACCCTTCCCTTTATTCAGTATTGGGGGAACAACTTGGGGAGCAACTTCCCTTTGTTGTTCTGGTTCTCTAGTCCTCTTCTTTGAAGATATTAGATCATACTTACGTTGTGGTTGTGCTTGCATGAACTCTGCAAACTGTTTGCAATAATAATCCATATCTTCCTCTTCTGTTGTTCCTTCTCTATCATGGCTGGCCTCTTGGTGAGCCATATTCTCATATTCTTCTTTGGTAAAAGCATAATACATATTTCCCTGCATCTCTTGTGTATCCGATGATTGTTCATCGGGACCATCTTCCAAGTATAAAGGATGAGGGATATGATCAAGTTGTTCCTTTATTTCCCTTGGAAGTAGCTGCAGTGGAGGCCTTCTATATTGAGGGTTATAGCCCCGATTGTTGACTTGAGCGTTATGTTTGGAAAGGTTCTTGTTCTCAATTTCAAGATTTCCAACCTTTTGTGTTAAACTCCTAATGATTTTCTCTAGCTCATCCCACTTTGGGTCTGATGATTCTTTATCTTGGCCAGAGGAGGATGCCTCCTCTTTCCATCTTTTGGGTTCAGTAGTTTCTTGCTTTACCCTTGACTTGCCTGTCGAGACCATATTTGCTTCCACTTCAAGAGCATTGCTCTGAAGTTTGTCTAGAATGAGAGAATTTATTTCTCTCATGGAAAAACCAACGTCAGACTCAAAAGTTCCCAGGAAAACCACATGAGCCACAGTTGGAGGAGGTTTTATGTTAGCAGGCAGGTTATTGTACTGCTTATTGAATCTTTTGATAAATTCTGAAGTATCCTCCTTTGACTTTTTTCTTAGGGAATTAAACTTAGTGAGGAGGTACTCATGATCCCTCTTTTCTCCCCATTATTGGGTGAAAGCGTTTTCTAGCTCTTCCCAGGTAGTGATGGAGGCATTGGGTAGATATTTGAACCATTTTCTGGCTCTGCCTCGAGAATTTGAACAAAAAGTCTCATGACCACATCCAACTGATCCACATCTAGGATGTGAGAAAAATAATTGAAGGCTTCAATGTGACTCTTTGTCATGTTATCATCTTCCCCATTGAACCTAGGCAACTTCTTTAGGTGGTTATGGGGCATTGCACTCAGAGGCTGAGGTAAATTAAGAGGTGCATACTTATTTAGAAAAAATCCCAGGAGAGCCATCTCGATTGGTGGAGGGGGATTAAAATTTTCTTGAGGAATTGGGGTCAATACCATAGTGGTTGGAGGAGAAGCAGGGTCTGTTAGGGCCTTAGGAGTAAGTCATGAGTAGTGAGAAACAATGGGTTGAGAATTGGAGGCTGAGGTGGCAAAGGATGATGAGATGGTAGTACAAGCGGGGGAAGTTTTCTCTTTCCCGACTTTCTTGGAAATTAATTTTTCTAGATCAGATACAAATGGGGATTTATTTTGGGATGTATCTGAGTGAGTATGAAGAATTTTAAAATCCAGGGTTATGAATGATAATGAGGGGGGTGTGGAGTCGCCAAGGTGACATGAATGCACTCAGAATAGACTTCGCTCACCTACATGAAGGGTGTTCAATTTGTCGTATCCCAGGGGAAAAATCCTTTAATAAGCTCACAGACAATGATGCCAAAATATGTTTTCCTCCCAGAGACAACCTTGGATTTCTTATAGACTAGTGCCTGGGCACATCTAAATTCTATGTATCTCATATGATCCTCAAGAAACCGAAGGCATCATATGTATCTTCTACACATAGTAATTACAAATATACACATAAAAACATGGGTTGGTTCCCTCATCCAAGGATATAAGCCATGTATTCATGGTATCCTTTCACATATACAACTCACAAGAATAAGTAAAAAACAAGTGGAAGCCGAGTAATCAAGGACTTACAATTTAATCATATTTTGGAGAATAATGAAAGAAGAGAAAGAGAATAATAACTCATCACATAGAGCTTGAAACATCAAGAGTTATATACTTATATGAGCTAAATGTAATAAGAGTGAATTCTATGATTTCAGGAAGCGCGCATTTAAAGATATAATCTCAGACTTTCATATAGGCATATGTATTAACTAGTTAAAACCAATGAATCTGTTAGAATATAAGAGATATTTCTGGCAGCAACAATTGCTTGAAATCAGAGAGGAAGTGCAAACATAATGGAAGTTTAACAGAGAAACAACATAATGTAATAATCGAACATGAGAATCAAAACTGTTTCATTCATATTAAGAAATATATAGATGTGGAATCCATACAACTTCAGAAGCACATACAAAATTTTCCTAGAATTCAGAACCTTTCTTCAATGTTTCTTCCTCCCTTTTATAATGAGAGGGAGGGAAAGAAAATCAGTTACATAAAATATCTTTCAGGCTGAAGTTACAACTATCTGTATGGATGGGTGTCTCAGCGTGAATCCTCTAACTATTACAGCAGGGAGATTCCTTTCTTGAAACAAAAATAGAAGAACAATATAGTGATCAAAACAACAAAACATAATTAATCCATCGAAACTGAAATGCTGTTTTCTGTAAATATATTCATGCCACTATCCTTTGCTGGCCTTTGATCCTGGTGTGTTCCTACTAAGTCATGGTTAATCCTCTCTTGGCTAGTTCCTGGTCACTGTCTGCCTTAACTGCCAACCCATCACGCCCTTTTTCCCTATGTCCTGCACTATCTGTGCCTCGCTGAAGTTTGACAAGGAAATCTCTCAGCCACGAGCCTTTAAACACTAAAAACGGACGAAACAGGTGGGCACTTTTAATTCCCCCCTTAGCCCCTATGCTTTCAGCCCCTTTTGTAACTTTTTGCATATGACCGGGGGTTGGAACCAAGGTCTTAATCCTATGAGCGCTAAGGTTCTCAACAGCTACGCGAGGGCCTTATTCCTTTGTTATCACAATCGCAACCATGGAGAGGGAGACCCATTTATCTTTTTCCTTAGTGTGGGCTGTCATTTCAGATTTGAGATATTCATGGAATATAGCCTATGGAACTTTGCATCCAGGGGGGGCCTTTTTTTTATCGCAATCGCAGCCGGGAAGGAGATTCAGCAGAAGAGAAATCTTTACAATGCGTGATTTTCGATTGCGATGGGTGATGTCATTATTGATGTCATCACTACCACGTGTCACCCTATGAGTGGTGCAATATGGCACCTAGAAATAGCCCCATTGGACCCTTGAAAACACCAAAAAATGAGTGACATGCGTCCACCGCCACATCATCATCTGTACTTTCCACATCAACTTTGATGTTAGTTGCCATGTCATCTTGGTGGACGAATCAGAGGCCACCACGTGGCCCCCTAGAGGAGAGAGAAAGAGGCCCGCCAATCCCTGCTTTTTCATGTTTTCCTTTGTATTCGGTTTTCTTGGCCCCCTGATGATGCACCGCTTTATCGCAAGATCGACGGTTTGCAGGTGTTTTTAAGTTGAAACCATGTTGATCCACCAATCACTAATTGCTGATGCCATGTGGAGGAGAGAGAAAGGGGTTGCCCACCTTGGTTTTGTTGAGCATTTCCTTTGTTAACTTTTTTCAGCCCTTCCACAGAACTTTAACACTACATCACAATATCGCCCCCCTGCGCAGTTTTGGGACTTAAAACCCTGTCGATCACCGATGAATACTGAGCCCTGATCTACTGACTGTCGATATGTGATATCAATGATCAAAAGATCACTATTTCTACTTCTGCCAGTGCTCCTTACCCGCCAGCAAGCCCGATTTGCGAATGCAATTAGCCTCATACCTCCTATTGCAATTTGTCTTATACACTTAGTCATTTTTCTCTATCAGCTGGGATTTTCCAAGATAATCTTCAAAATGCTTTATCTTCTGCTCCAGGAGCCCATTTTTGGACTTCCATATACCATTGTAAAGATTTTTCTGAGCACTTGGAAATAGGGAGGGCTTGGTTAAGCTCTGATGGATTTTGTGGCCTGAAAAATGGCTTTAACTTCATTGCTCTCGGGCAACCTTGACCAATTGAAACCCAGGATGCAGTGAGTGACAATACCAAGTTTGACTAGCCTTTGATAGCTGCACTTGTGGAGGATTGATTGAGCTATTTAATTGTAAATTTTGACGAGACGTGTGAGTTGACTGTAGGATGACCACAAGACGTATGTGTGGATTTTACCATAGGACTGTTGATCATTGACCATTGGGTGTAATTTGACCAGGTTGAAGTTTTACTATAGGAGTATTTGACTAGGATGTGACTAGAGTTGACTTTTGATTTTTGACTAGTTTAACTAGTAGCAATTTGACTAGGTTTTAATGGTATTTGACTTGAATTATTGACACATATTTCTAGACAAAATTTCTAATTTGTAAACCTTGCTGAAAAGACAGTTTCTCCTTAAGAAAAGATTGCTCAGTTTTCTCCCAAGGTTGGGTTTTCCAAGTGAGAGAAATTTGTGTCTATTGTGTATGGTCATCTTTCTACGATATTTACTATTTCTGTTGCATTTACTACTGATATTTTATGAATATAATTATTCAATGATAGTAGTGACATAAAAAAATGTTTTGAAATAATTAGGCATAAAATTGTATTCTACAACATTTTCCATAGAATTTCAACATGGGATCAGAGCTTTGTTGAAAGATCAACCATTGAACAACCCTAGGTTTCAGTATTCAAGCAAATTGTATAGGTTTCAATTCTCTTATCAAGATGGTGCCCAGTCTTAGAGTAGAGGACATATTAGATGGTGCTACAAATTTCAAATCTTTGAAGACCAGGATACTCCTTGTCTTGGAAGAAAATGATATTGAAAATCATGTGAAGGAAAATGTTTAGGTACTAGAGGGAGTTAAGGAGAAATCTAGACATAAGAAGAATGAAGAAAAGAATAATAGGATCCTAATAGATTCCATAAAGGACCATTTGTTTCCACATGTTGCTGAGTTGAAGACTACTAAGGAGATGTATGGTATCTTGGTGGGCTTGTTCGAGAGTAAGAATACTAGCAGGAAATTAGCCTTGAGGCAATAACTTCATTGTATCATGATGCATATCAAATTCAGTTTCCACTTATCTCCTGAGAGTCTCCCAATTGAGAGATAAACTTAAAGCCATTGGAGATACCATTTATGATGCAGATCTTCTTACATTAACTGTTAATGGATTTCCTTCTTCATGGGATCCATTTGTATAGGGTATTTGTGCACGAGCTAAGTTTCCCAAGTTTGATTAGCTATGGGCTAACTGTAACCAAGAAGAGTCTAGGTTGTTGTCCAAGAAAAACTTGTAGATACCATAGGATGAAGAAACCCAAGCCCTTGTAGCTCATGCAAGGCTAGGAAAATGAAGAAGCAACTTTGGTAAGAAGAATATAGGTGGAAGATCAACTCTAGTTCAAGATAAGAATAAGAAGGATCTTTTAATACCAGGTGCTTCATGTGTCATACATTTGGTCACTTTGCCTCTTAATGTCCTCAAAATAAAAAGAAGGGAAAGAATCATGCATCGACAATTGATGTTGATAATGTTGATGAGCATATATGACATAAGAAGTTAAAGGAATCTAAACTTGATGAGATTGTAGAAGAACTTTGAAAGGAACAATTCTTTGTCTCCACTCTTACAAAAACTATTACTAATAATAATGATATTTGGTTGGTGGAAAATGTTGCTTCCAAGCATATGACAGGTTCATGAGATTATCTTTAATAGAAAGGGTTCCATCATTGCAGGTTGACTTGGAGATAATGAAAAATATGCAATGAAAGGATTTAGGACAACTTCGTTTCAATTGGAGTCCGAAGATTCTCTACACATGAGAGATGTATTGTTTGCACCAGGATTGTAGAAGAACATGCCCTCTATTTCAACGTTGGAGGATAGAGGTTACAAAGTTGCATTTGTTGATGGTCAGGTTATTCTATGGCCTAAAAACTCGAGCATAGACTAAATAGGAGTGATTGGTGTTCTAGAGGGAGGTCTGCAAAAATTGTTAGGATGGCCAGCCGAGGAATCAATACATGACAATATCAATTTATGTGAGTTATGGCATCAAATATTTTCTCACTTGCATTATAGGGATTTTCCAGCATTGAGGAGGATGGTGACATGTATTTTAGAGCTCCGAGTAGATCATGATGGTGTTTTCACGGGCTGTGCACTTGGAAAGAATTACAAGAGATATTTTTTGAGTAGTGATAGTAGATCCAAAGGGATATTGGATCTAGTGCATTCAGATGTATGCAGACCATTAACATTATCATATTTGGGTGGCTTCTTGTGCTATGTGGCATTCATTGATGATTTCTCCTAGAATACATGGATCTACTTCATGAAGACCAAGGATGATGTCTTCAGTAGGTTGTAGGAGTTCAAAGATTCAGTAGAGAACATGATAGGGAAGAATATCAAGGTTTTGAGTTCAGATAATAGTGGAGAGTATACTTCCTGTGACTTCAGTGATTTATGCAAGGAGGCAGGGATTAAGAGGGAGTGGATAGTTCTTTACATCCCTCTATAGAATGATGTTGTGAAAAGGAATAATAGGTCCATTGTGGAGGTTGTTAAGGTGATGATTCATGATCAGGATTTACCCATGTTCTTATGGGAAGCGACATCCAACACTGTAGTTTATGTTTAGAACAAGATTCCTCATCGGATATTGGAGGACAAGAATCCTAGGGAGGCATTCATAGGAGTGAAGCCAAAGGTCAGTCATTTGAGGATATTTGGTTGTCTAGTATACATCCATGTGCCCAAGGAGAAGAGGAAGAAATTAGAGCCTTCTAGGAAGAAGGGTACTTTTGTGGGATACAATGAGGTTTCGAAGGCCTACAAGATCTATATTTTAGGACAATGTATGATTAAGGATAGTCAAGATTTTAATTTTAATGAGGAGGCCACCTTCTGGAGGTCCAGAGAGTCTCATATGGAGATTGATAGTGAGGAGAAGGAGGCTCCGAAGTATATGGATCAATCTAGTTTGGTTTTTCATCCTTCAGACTAACGAGAGGGAGTCAGTTGAGCTAGCAGAGCCAGTGGACCAGCCTAGAGATGTTGCAGTGACCAGGTTGAGACCAACATGGATTTTTGACACTTTACAGGATGTAGAGAGGTATGTAGATCCTCATGGTACCTTCAAGGAAAGTAGATGACCACAAAATTTCTCAAGTTGTATGGAATTGATGAACCACATCATTGATTTTTAGCCTTTAGTTATGAGGAGGCAACATGCTAACATGTTTGGATGGAATGTTGTGATGGAGGAGTATTAGTCTATCATGAAGAATGATGTGTGAGAGATAGTTCTAATATTAGAGGGGATGTCAATAGTGACTCCCAAGTGGATATATAAGATAAAGAATGCAACAAGTGGAAACATAGAGAAGTACAAAGTGAGTTTTGTGGTGAGGAGATGTTTTCTCTAGTCGCTAAGTACACTTCTATTGGGACAATTGTTTCTCTTGCTTCAATTATAGGTTGGGGATTACATCAGATGGAAGTAAATACCACATTACTCAATGATGTGAATAAGGAGGAAGTACACATAGAGAAACTTTAGGGATTTCAAGTACATGGGAAGGAGTCCCATGTGTGCAGATTGAAGATGGTTTTGTATAAACCCAAGCAAGCACCCAGGGCATTGTATTTCAGGGTTGATGGATACTTGATGAGTTTGGGCCTCACCAAGAGTGATGTAGATCCTAACCTTTACTACAAGGTCGTTGATGGTGATGATTTGACCTTGCTATTTTATGTTGATGATCTGTTCCTTATTGGGGCAAAGAGGCTCATTGTCGGGTGCAAGATGGAGTTGGTTTCGAAGTTAGAGATGAACTTGTCTTGATGCATTATTTCTTGGGATTGGAGGTTTGGTAGAGTCCAAGTGAGATCTTCCTAGATCAAGGGAAGTACAAAGTTCAAATTTTGAGACTTAGTATGATGGACTACAAGTCCATGGCTACACCTACGGTGATAAATCTGAAGAAGCTAAGTCATTTCACTTCAGATTTTGATTTGGTGGATCCCATGATGTATAGGTAGTTAATTAGATCCTTAATGTACCTAGTTAACACCAGGCTAGATATTTTCTTTGTAGTGAACACCTTGAGCCAATATATAGTTGAGCTGAGGCATGCACATTGGGTTGTGGTGAAGCATATGTTGAGATAATTGCATGGTACATTTGGATATGGTCTAAGATATGTCTTATGTGGTGAAGTGAGGTTGCAGGGATATGCTTATTTTGATTGGGCTAGGAATGCAGTGGACAGAAAGAGCACATCAGGGTGCTGCTTCAGCTTAGGATCAACCTTGATATTCTGGTACAACATGAATCAAAATTTTGTCACATTGAGTGTTAAGGTCCTATAAATAGGTAATCAAAGTCTGTCGGTCAAATTATTTGTTTTGGAATCTTCTTGTAAAGTTTAGCCTATAAATTCACTAGGTATTATAGTATAAATTGTCCTTGTACATAAAATTGTCAAAGTTGGTAAACAAAATTGTAAATATGTGTATCACAAAGAATCTTGCAGCTTTCAAGATCCCTATGAGGATGTAGTTTACTAATTTGAAATCATGGATATAATGAGTCATTATGAAAAATCAAGGGGGTCATGTCTTATGGAAATTGATCATCATAGGGCAGTTTGGGTGTCATTCATTAGGATTAGTGTTATAGACATTTTTGGGCACTGCAACCCCAAGCATAAATATCCATAAACCAAGGGCTCCTAAGTCCCTAAAGGTGTTTTTCCAACCCCTAAAAGAACAAGGTCAACTGATTACAACATCTCCCAGAAGTTCTCCATGAAAAACTACTCAGAACTGGTCAAAACTAGACCATTTCACCTGCTCCATAGGCAAAGTGCGTTGCATCCCACCTGAATGCACACAGTAGGTGCGATGCATGTCAAAAAGCCCTTCTATGGGGTGCAATGGGCGAGAAGGAACAAATGGCAGGGTCAATCCGCAAGGTGGAGGAGCATGGAATCTTCCAGAAACCTCTCCTGTGGCACTTGCCTCTCTGAATTCGACCAGGGATGAGTAAGAGATCATCAATCTCCAAGTGGAATCAAGAACTATTAGAGAGAAGACACTAATAAAATCTCAAAAGCTGACTCACCTCCCTTGCAGACATCTATATATGGATCCCTCATCCCAGAGATCCAAAGGCTGGAATTTTGTATCTTGTAAGGAAGTGCTGTTGGTTTCTTGGTGCAATATCATAGTGTTGGGTGATCTAAGCTTTTCATGAGGTGAAGAAGGGCTTACTTGTTGAGAAGATGATGCTGGGTCAGAACAATCGGTTGTAATCCTCTTTGCTCTTTCTTGATTATCAATAAAGCTATTCAAGTTTTCCTCCATATTCTTGTATGATTGATGATTTATGCATTTGTGTGGTCAATGTACGTCTGATCCTATATTGTTTATGATAATAGATCTATGTTCTTGGATAGTGTTATGCTGCTTTGATTCTACAGGTACTCTTTGAAGCTGGGTAGACAAGGAAGCGAGTGGCAAAGACCTACCAGAAGAGAGAGGAATTGAGCAAGGAACCAAGCACAAGACAGAGGTTAGTCTCCTTATTCTTCTCTTATCTATTTCTCATAAAGGAAAACGAAAGTAGCTTTTAGTGTGTTTGTTTCTAAGGTAGCTACCAGCCTTAGTGGGATTAGCAGCTCTGCATAGACACTATTCCCGATAACAAAATGGCGACTCCACTGGGGAGCAAGTAGATTGTTTGTTCATCTACATTTGTTTATTTTATAAACTTACAGACGGAGCCTGAAGTCAAGCCAGCTAGCCTTCGAACTGCATTTTCTATGCAAGTGCAAAGTAGATCAATGCTGCTTCAGTCAATCTCCGGGTTTTGTTTATGAGTTAAACGATTGATTTACAAGATTTCTAATTGCCCTCGTGGTGGCTCTAGTAACCTCCTTAGATCTACCCCTGTGATTGATTTACTGATTACTACTTGCTCGGCCTAAATCCCTGAACTGAACTGCAAACTGTGACCCGGAACCCAATCAAAGTCTCGTCCCTGGTCCAACGCACTGTCTGTTCTGTGAACTTCAAATGCAGCACACTTCCCGAGTGTAGTAGGTGCGTTGCATTTCAATTTCACCGTGTTACAGGTGCACTGATCAGACAAGGCTTTGTTCCTAAATTTTGGTTTCTGTGTTCACTCTTTTCAGCTCTATTCAGGAGTTTTGCTGCCTATAGTCAGTACACCTCTGTTTGAAACCCCTTTCCTTGCTGTTATTCTGCCTCCATTGTGCAAAGAACTGTAAATGTTTTTATGTATTTTTGAGTCATTTTCAGTTCTCCTTTACAAAGAAGTAGCGTAATTGTACTGTCGTTTCTTGATTTGAAAGTGTCACAAGTGTCGTTTTCAGTCATAGAAGAGAATCTGATTGTTCTTGATAGTCAATTACACTGTTACTCTTGTATTTGATCTGAATTAGTAGTTTTTCTAGTGTCGAAAACAAGTTTTCAATTCCAAATCGCAAAGTGTTGTCATTATCCTCATTTTGTTTTGAAAAGAAACTTGTTAGTAATTGTCGCTTTGGAAAATAATTCAGATTTGCGCTTAGCTTTCTTTTTATCATTCACACATTAAGAAGGTTGGAAAAAAATACATGCATGTGCATTTGCATTTAGACTGTTTGTTGGTTTGATTTAGGACAGTGCATATAGTGTGTGCTCTCTGCTCTTTGTTGAAAGAACGTTATCTCTCTTTCCTTAGTAGCTAGGATTTTCATTGCAGAAAGAAGATTAAACGACTGTTTATCATCTTAGACTGCATTTTAGGAATTGTACATCTACATCAAGCGGTGAACCTGAAAGGCAAATTTCTTAAGCAATATCAACCATAAAATAAATTTAATGAATCTAAAAACGCTTTGGAACCTAACACACAACATCTAGAAGTATAGGCTAGAGACGTATTCCGGCGTCGTAAAGCCTGGTAACTGTTGTTTTCACTGTTGGTTGGGTGATTCCTCCACTTTGAGACGATAAGTGTCAGTACGAACTTGTGCTCTCACGTATCGTCGAGTATATTTTGGGAGACCACAATAGGCTTTATCCTTTATCGATAGGAAGCCGTGTCTGCCACCCTATCGATTGCAATGCACTGAACACGACATTCGGGAAGATTGACTACCGTACCGTAAAAAGTATTTTGCAGTTTTGCGATTGGTTTGGTAATCCCTCTGTCTAGATTTCCAAAGCAGTCCCTTTCGTTCCTTTTCAGACTCCTTAACCGAAAAGGTCCATCTGAGCACTTGTCACTTCAGGCTCATTAAAAATCAAAGGCGACTAGAGTCATATTTTGTTTTTTCTTGACTCTTAAAAATTGAAAAAACAAGTTGTGTCAAAGCGTCTAAAAATTTATTTTAAACGGAATAATCATCACCTTTCCTACGTTGATCTTAAGTTGAGAAAAATGGAGTCCACCAACCAAGGAGTTCCCCTTAGAGGAAATCCTAGTCCCTTCTCCTCTTGGGGAGATGTTGGTGCACCCCATATGGCCACATTGTCTCTTCCAGGATTGACAATCGGCTTGCCCATATGGCTCTTCTCAACTTCTGTCATTCAGAACACCGTAATTCCTGAACAATCAAGTCAGCAACTAAACGATATTAGAGTTACCCCCTGTTGGGTCCCTATAATACTAGTGATTACCCCATTACTATTGTAGTTATACCCCTTATTTATATTGTTGTGCCCCTATTACCTCCCACGTTGTTATTTCTGTGCCCCATGGAATCCCTCTATTGTTATTTTTGTGGCTTTATATTATTATTGTTAGGTCGGCTGGAATATATTGTGACTCCTTAGACTCCTATATATAGAAAGGAGGTTTTGTCATTTGAATCATCCAAGAATTGTTCATTTATGTAATGTAAAGGAGGTTGCCCCCTCGAAGAGGCTGAATTCTAAGGCATTGATCTATCTTTTCTTGAGCTGGTTTCATAACATTTGGTATCAGAGCTTTGGATTCTAGGGTTTCGCTGCTCCAAACAGGTCATCGTGGCATTTTCGCTATAACTTTACTTTTTTTTTTTTTTTTTTTTTTTTTCTGTGATGTTTCAGAAGTCTAAAAAAAAACCCATTTGAGAAGAAATCACGCTGAACCTTCGGTGCAAATTTCAGAGCTTTTAGCACGATATTTGCAGAGATATGATATGAGGAAGTTGGCATTTTTGCAGACTCCTGAATTACATTCAAAATAGGTGACCTGGGGAAAATCGTCATAACTTTCTCTCTGGGGATCGGATTGAAATTTCGTAAGAAGGTACAGAAAGAGGACAGAATGTAGTTTCTTGTATGCATGTTTTAGATCCAAAGGTCAAAACAGTGACTCATGGCACGTCGTACAAGTTCGCTCTACTGAACTAGTCTATAAGCAAGTCACTGTGGGAGATTTCACATAACTCTTCCTTGGAGAATCCAATTTGGGTCAGACTTGTGGCATTGGAAA
Organism: Pinus tabuliformis; assembly: GCA_031772625.1. Taxonomy (NCBI): domain Eukaryota; kingdom Viridiplantae; phylum Streptophyta; class Pinopsida; order Pinales; family Pinaceae; genus Pinus; species Pinus tabuliformis. Next base: position 408,953,321 of record CM062820.1, on the reverse strand, counting down.
GAGGACACAATGGGCTACTATATATCACAAATTCAGAAGTAGATGATTGGAAATTACAGAGATACATCAGAGGCAATATCGAGCTCCTACAAAGTGAAAAACGGTGTGTAGATTTTCTTAAATTTTTGCTTAAGCTTGGTTTGAAAAATTATTTTGAAGGAATTCAAAGGGCATAGAGCATTATTATCGGTAACTGATGCCCCGAGGAAAGAAAATGCAAACACCTAGTAAGGAACCTGAAAGCTCTAGCATGACTCATGAAGAAGAGGAAGAAATGCAACATGATATATCAAAATTACAAGACCAAGTGCAACAAATGTCCCTTGCACAAAAAGGAACAAAATCTAAGATGGATGGTTTAAAGAAAGATGTAGAAGCTAAGATGGATGGTTTAAAGAAAGGTGTAGAAGCTAAGATGGACTGTTTAAAGAAAGGCGTAGAAGCTAAGATGATTGACGTGGAAGCTAAGATGGATGATTTGAAGATAGATTTGAAGACAGACATGGACGAATTGAAGATAAATATGAATAAGTTGCTACAAGAAATACTCCCTAAGGGTGAAAGGGTACTAAAGGAAACTCATGATGAGAACAAAAGAAATGTTAATCATGATTCCATAGACGCTAATGTTGGATCGAAGACTCACCATATTCCAAAAATCGATATGAGGAAGTTTGATGGCAAGGATCCCGCCACATGGATATTACAGATGGAGCAATTCTTCGATCTCAATAATGTGCAAAACACACAAAAGGTACGTATGGCAACTGTATATTTGGAACCAAATCAGTTTGTATGGTATCAATGGCTTTGCTCTCGTAAACAATTTATCACTTGGGCAATTTTTACGGAAGAATTGATAGCACATTATGAGGATACAAAAAGCAACACTTTTTTTAGCCAATTGATAAGTCTCAAACAAAAGGGTTCAATAATGGAGCACATTGAGGAGTTCCAAAAATTGAACATAAGGGTAAAAGATATTCCAGAGGAGCATAGGATTGATGTGTTCATAGGGTCTTTAAAGGATAATATCCAACATGATGTTCGCCTTTGGGAACCTGATTCATTAGAGAAGGCATTCAGGTTAGCAAGAAAAATGGAAAGCAAAATTATGGCAACCAGGAAGCATACCACTCACAACTATAAAGACGGAAGTGTTGTTGCCCCTAGTCTTCCACAACCTATAAGGTTGACACCACAACAATTGGAAGAAAAAAGAGCAAAAGGGCTTTGTTACAGTTGTGATAGCAAATACACTAAAGGTCATAAGTGTGCTGAGAAGAAATTATTCTACATAGATTGTGAAGAGGAAGAAGAAAAGGAGCAAGAAAGGTCAAAAGAAGAAGATATACTCCAGGAACAAAGCCTAGATGAAGAACAAATAAATCCGACCATATCTTGTAATGCATTGGCGGGAATTACCACTCCTCAAACCATCAAGATAGAAGGACAAATCAAGAAGAAAAAGGTAATAGTGTTGATTGATTCAGGAAGCACCCACAATTTTATTCATTGTAGGGTAGCAAAAGAATTGAATTGCTTCCTATATCCAGCACCAGAGTGTCAAGTGATGATTGCAAATGGAGGAACAATAAATTGCTCTGGAAAGTGCCATAATATCAAGCTATCCATGGGAGAATATGTATTGACTAGCCCAATGCTTTCCATTCCAATGGGAGGTGCTGATGTTGTACTAGGAGTCCAATGGCTACAATCCTTGGGTACAATAGCTTTTAATTTTCAAGAACTTTTCATCAAATTTTCTATGGAAGGAAAGGAAGTTGAATTAAGGGGTATTGCAGGGAAACCAGGAAAGATAATCAGCTCTAATGGTATGACAAAGCTTCTAAAAAAGGAGCAAAGAGGTGTAATTGCACAATTATGTTCGCTAGATGTTTCCACATTGGAATCATCTATTTCTCCAGATCTCCAAAAAGTCCTGGACAATCATTCCAAGGTATTTGAGACTCCCAAAGGTCTCCCACCTATGCGTGATCATGATCATGCTATTCATCTGATTCCAGGAAGTGTTCCTCCAAACATCAGGCCGTACAGATATCCCTATGTCCAAAAAAGTGAAATTGAACGTATGGTTGCAGAAATGCTAGAGGCTGGTATAATTCAACCGAGTCAAAGTTCTTTCTCTGCTCCAGTAGTATTGGTGCACAAGAAGGATGGATCATGGCGCATGTGTCCGGATTATAGGGAGCTCAACAAGCTCACTATTAAAGATAAGTTCCCCATTCCTGTCATTGATGAATTACTGGATGAATTGCATGGATCAATTTACTTCACCAAGTTGGATCTTCGTTCGGGATATCATCAAATCAGAATGAAGATTGAAGACATTCCGAAAACGACATTTAGAACTCATGAGGGTCATTATGAATTTTTGGTCATGCCTTTTGGCCTTACCAATGCACCTTCAACATTTCAAGGTTTGATGAATTCAATTTTCAAACCATTCCTTAGAAAATTTGTGTTAGTATTTTTTGATGATATACTAATCTACAGCAAGTCTTGGAAGGATCATGTTGAACATGTTGACAGGGTGCTACAACTATTGGAGGAGAAACAATTATATGCAAAAAGATCCAAATGTTTCTTTGGAGTCCAGGAGGTGGAATATTTGGGTCATATTGTATCTCATGAAGGAGTTAAGGTAGACCCTAGCAAAATTAAAGCCATTAAGGAATGGAAAATCCCACATCCATAAAGCATCTGCGAGGATTTCTTGGGTTGACAGGGTATTATCGCAAGTTTGTTAAGAATTATGGGAGAATAGCAGCACCTCTAACAACATTATTGAAGAAAGATGCATTTTCATGGACTCCGGAAGCAACAAAGGCCTTTGAACATCTTAAAGAGGCAATGTGCCAAGCACCGGTCTTAGCTACACCGGACTTCACAAAAACCTTTATTGTGGAATGTGATGCTTCAGGAAATGGAATTGGTGCTGTTCTAATGCAAGATGAAAGACCCATTGCTTTTGAAAGTCGTCCAATCAAGGGAAAGTTTTTAAGCAAAGCTATTTATGAGAAGGAAATGTTGGCAATACTCCATGCACTTAAGAAATGGCGACCCTACCTAATGGGAAGACACTTCAAGGTAAAAACGGATCATGATAGCCTTAAATACTTTTTAGAACAAAGATTATCCTCTGAAGAGCAACAAAAGTGGGTCACAAAGATGTTGGGTTATGACTTTGAAATCATCTACAAAAAAGGGAAGCAAAATGTGGTGGCAGATGCACTCTCAAGAAAGGATGAGGATGTGGAAGCATTGTTGTGCGCCATTTCTATTATCCAACCAGATTGGATAAACGAAGCAAGGGAGGAATGGAAGAATGACGAAGAAGTGTGGGCACTTATTCGAAAGCTACAACAAGATTCCAGTACGTCTGATACATTTAGCTGGAAAAATGATTCGTTATGGTACAAAGATCGCTTATACCTCTGTAAGAATTCCCAGCTAAAACAAAAGATTCTTATGGAATTGCACACTTCTCCCTTAGGAGGGCACTCAGGATTTTTAAAAACTTACCACAGGGTTAAGAAGGAATTTTTTTGGGATGGCCTTAAATCAGATATTCAAAAGTTTGTGGCGGAATGTTTGGTTTGCCAACAAAATAAAGTTGAAACAATTAAGACACCGGGTCTATTACAACCTTTATCCATTCCAAGCCAACGTTGGGAGGAGGTTTCAATGGATTTTATCACAGGTTTACCCAAGTCTGAGGGAAAGAGTGTCATCATGGTGGTAGTTGACAGACTTACCAAGTATGCACACTTTTGTGCATTATCACATCCATTTAAAGCCAGTACAGTTTCTACTGCATTTATGGAAACAATTCAAAAGCTACATGGAAACCCAAAGATTATTGTAAGTGACAGAGATCCCATTTTCACTGGAAATTTTTGGACAGAATTATTTTCTTGTCTTGGTACTCAGTTAGCTCATAGCTCATCTTATCATCCTCAATCTGATGGGAAAACTGAGATAGTAAACAAATGTTTGGAAGGATATCTTCGTTGCTTTGTATCTGATAAACAGACACAATGGGTCAAATGGTTGCCTCTGGCTGAATGGTGGTATAACACTTCCTTCCATACAGCAACAAAAATGACCCCATTTATGGCACTTTATGGGTATCAACCACCATCCATCACATCATATTTAAGAGAAAATTCTAAGGTTCAGGCAGTGGAACATCACATCGAACATCAACAACAAGTCCTCCAACTCTTAAAGGATAACCTCGTGTTGGCACAAAATAGAATGAAACAACAGGCAGATCAACATCGCAGTGAAAGAAGTTTTGATGTAGGTGATTGGGTATTCCTACGGCTACAACCATATAAGCAAATGTCCCTAAAGCAAGCTAAGAAGGATAATAAATTATCACCAAAGTATTATGGTCCGTACAAGGTGTTGCAAAAGATTGGTACTATGGCATACAAATTGGAGCTTCCTGCAGCTTCTCGATTGCACCCAGTTTTCCATGTTTCATGTTTAAAGAAGGTTATAGGCGACAAGCTCCCAGTTCAAACAATATTGCCAGAACTTGACGAGGAAGGAAAAATTATATTGGAACCGGAAGCAGTCACAGAAACAAGAACTCGACAGCTACGAAATCGATCAATTTCAGAGTATCTTATCAAGTGGAAGAACTTATCCGCTGAAGATTCCACATGGGAGGATGAGAATTTTATGCAGAAGTATCCAGAACTACTCAAGCGTTGAGGACAACACTTTTTTGAAGGAGAGGGGCATGTTGGGTCCCTATAATACTAGTGATTACCCCATTACTATTGTAGTTATACCCCTTATTTATATTGTTGTGCCCCTATTACCCCCCATATTGTTATTTCTGTGCCCCATAGAATCCCTCTATTGTTATTTTTGTGGCTTTATATTATTATTGTTAGGTCGGCTGGATTATATTGTGACTCCTTAGACTCCTATATATAGAAAGGAGGTTTTGTCATTTGAATCATCCAAGAATTGTTCATTTATGTAATGTAAAGGAGGTTGCCCCCTCGAAGAGGCTGAATTCTAAGGCGTTGATCTATCTTTTCTATCTTTTCTTGAGCTGGTTTCATAACACCCCCCAACCCTCTACATCCAATTCTTCCTCTCCTCCTTCCTCTTCGCTTGATGAAGCTGGTAAAGCCCAAAATCAAGTAACTGAGAAGAAGAAAGAGAAGAAGAAGAAAGAGAAGAAGAAGAAGGAGCCAAAGGCGAAAAGGGTCAACCAAGCATCGTCTAGCGAAAATCCACACACTGCACCGACTAGGCCTAAATCGCCATGTGTCATTTGCAAAGGAGACCACTATCATCGAGATTGTCCTTGCATCCCTTTGATCTTAAGGGACTGGTCTCCTCGTTTGCACAATCCGGTGTCATCAACCTCTCACGATCATGTTGAGCATACACCGTCAACTAGTGAAAGTGAAGCCCCTGGACAAAAAGAAAAATATAAATTTCCTTGTAAATTGTGTGAAGGCGATCATGCCGTCCACCGTTGTCCCTTCTTAGACGAAGCTAAAAGAGTTTTTAACGACCGTCCGGTTTCACCGTTACGACTTCCTCCTGGATACAAGAAACTCTTGCCGAGTCCATCACTAGTTGAAAATCCGGCTGACACGCCCTTGTGGTCGGCCGACGCGTTTATCATTGAAGATAATCCATATGAATCCGTACCAGACGAAAGTCAAAAGGTCGAGGCGGAAGTTGACCCGGTCGTGCCTTTAGAGGATCAATCTTCAGATGATACAGTCACCGAAGAGAACAAGAACGACACCGTTCAAATTCTCTTCGTAAACACAGACTCCGATGAACATGGGGGCAGTCTACCCATTCCTTTACCGCAGGAAGGAAGTTCGTTAGAGTCATACCCGGCCGTCTATTCGGTCCCACCTCCAAGCAACCTGGTTGTTTCCTTTGACTGGAATCTACTAGGCAGACCCCGTTTACCGGCTAGTGTACCATTCCAAATCATCGCTCAAGTATATAGAATGGTTATGGCTGGTACCATCATAGATGAGGGGGCTTCTGTGAGTATCCTTTCCTCAACTGCTTGGAAAGCGCTTGGTTCACCATCGCTTTTGCCTTAGATGAGAAATCTAATAGGATTTGACAAAGGAACCAGTCGACCGTTAGGGATCCTTCCCGATGTGTCGATAACGTTGAGAAGGAAAACCGTTTACATGAACGTAATGGTAGTCCAAGGACCCCTGGATTATAATCTACTCCTTGGACGAGACTATATTTATTGCATGGGAGCCATTGTCTCCTCACTCTTTAGAGTAATGTGTTTTCCGCACGAAGGAAGAGTGGTCAAGCTCGTAGACCAGCTTTCATTCCCCGGTTCACACATAGAAAATAGTCATATACCAACCCTGAATGGTCTTTTCACGCAAGGAATGTCTCATCAATCCCCAGTCCGTCCTCCTGATGAGCGCAAGTGATTCGGAGGGCATGACTGAAACCCAGTGGGCATGCACCCTGGCCTGTTTCGACATGAAAACTTCAGGTATAGGGTGGGTTTCTACGAAGGATATCTGACTAGTTTGACACACCCGTCCATTTAGGAAAAGGGGATTAGGCTAGAATAAGATTCCCTCGTCAAATTTATGTGAGTGGAGGCGTCTGCGCCACTCACCTTTGTCTATTTTGGTAGACATCGCCGAAGAAGTGTTTTGTTTGTGGCACAAATAGAACAATCTTTGGTAACCTGAAAAAGGTAGGCCTTTCCCGATAAAACAAATGTTTTGTTTGCAAATTGAGGGGTAACCTGAAAAGGTAGGCATTTCCCAATAAAAAAAATGTTTTGTCTGCAAACTGAGGGGTAACCTTGAAACTCTATTTCACTATACCTGGGGGCATGCAAACCTTTTGGCATGCAAGCGAAGAGCGACCATTTATTTTTTAAATTTATAGGCCCTCTAACCCTTTAAACTCGTAGGATTGGTCGTTTCCTAACTTGCATAAAGAAAGGATGTGGGGAAAGCTTTGAAATAATGCCGTTTTTATATATGAGACATCCTTATTATGTGACTGGATTATTCGAGCAGTTTTAACGCGGAATTCAAGCTCGTTAAAAAATAAACATAAGCAATGAGCAAGTGTTTCCCCCAACGTTTAAGATCATTAAAAAATGAACCAATTTCTGGTAAATAACTATCGTGAATGTAGTACTTCAGCCTTTGGAGCCTTGGTCGTGTTCTCATCATCACCTCCACTCTGTATTGGCCGATCATTCACCTCCACTTGATTGTTTACGCCTTTTGAGGAATAGCTGCGAAGAGTGATCTTGTTAGCCATTCTTGTGACACTGCCGTGATTGGAAAATTCCAAACCTTACCTGGAATCAGCTGCTACCCGAATCTATCACTCGTTCCTCAAAAACGAGTCTCCTTTAAGCTCTTTCAATTGACTCGTAAAATATGAAAAGATTGTCGAGCCATTGGCCTCTCCAGCTCGTTAAAGAGACCAGATATGCTATCCCTCCTTTAGATTTTAATATTTTTGGACCTGAGGGATTATTACACAAAAAGATTGAGCGCTTGTTTTGTTCGGCTCGTTAAAATCACCGAAAATTCATCCCTTTTGTATTATTTTATACTTTTTCAGACTTAAGGGATTAGATGACGAAAAAGGATTTTTGGAGTTTCCTTTACGTCCCTTTTCAGACTCTCTAAAATTGAAAAGGACCGAGTTATCTTTGTCATTAAACTCGTTAAAACCTAATAGCGACAAACTTGTCCATAACAAGATAAGAACGAGTTTCACTATCGCTAGGCTCGTTAAAACATAGCGATGGGTTTTCCCGAAGGGCAAATTATAGAACAAGCATATGTTATCCTCCTCAATCTTGACAAAAATAAAGAGGTACTGGTCAGCAATGACTGGGGAAAAATTGGGAAGAAAACTTGAAGAAACTTTGTTGGTAGCAAATCGCTCTTGAACATGACACTTTCACTCCGCATCCGAGTCGGGTTGGGTTGTTCCATTCGCTGGTCACATCACCATGTTTCCATCACACCATCCACATTTGTGGTTAATGCTACCAATCCATCATGTCAGTGTCGCCGATATGTTCAAGAGAAGTCGCTCAGAGAATTCACCTATGTCTCACCCACTATAATACATTTTCGCTCCATTCTTTCATGACCGCCACCTTGAACCGTATATCACCAGATCGTTTTCACCTCCATTAAAATCATTTGCTCCATTTTGTGTCATTGATGTGGGATTCACTAAGGCCCTCCTATGACAGATCGCTTCTTGTCGACATCAGCTCATTATCCAAGAAGTCGATCTAGGAACAAGCCTTTCAGTACTTTGAAGCTTGCATGCCTCAATGGCAAGTTTCTCACTTCCGGCGACAGGTTTACATCAATGGCCTTCGACCGAAAGATTTTGCATGGTGTTCGACGCCAAGTCCCTTATTCACACCACGTGAATTGTACTACAGTACCTTGAGGATCATTATCATTATCGGTGATACCTCTCGCGCCTATTAACAACTTACATCATTGGCTGGTAATCAGGCGATGTCTTTCCATGTTCGACTCCAGAACATCTCTCACATGGATCGACTTGTACTTTGAGTGAAGATCGAACGAGATTGAAGACCCTGGATCTAGTTTCATCCATCCGGGCTACGATATATATTCAGGAAAATAAAGACATCAAATGTACATCATGGCTGCATAGATAATCATCCAATCTAAGGGATGATGGCTCTACCAGAATCATCAGTCTACACTCAGACGATTGTATGTCCTATGTACATGAAAATGAATTTATAAATCTGAGCATGCGAATGCCTGCCTCAGCTAGATCATGAAAATAAAATGAAGATAATGTATTGTATTATATCTTATTACAGGTCTCCTTCCAGCTTGAAAAAACTTCGGATCCTCATGATAAAGCATTCACTCGACATCAAAAGATTAACGACCTCATGCTTTAGGGGGCAACTGTTATAGAAATTTTTGGGCACTACAACCCCAAGCATAAATGTCCATAAACCAAGGGCTCCTAAGTCCCTAAAGGTGTTGTTCCAACCCCTAAAAGAACAAGGTCAACTGATTACAGCATCTCCCATAAGTTCTCCATGAAAAAGTACTCAGAACTGGTCAAAACTGGACCATTTCACCTGCTCCGTAGGCAAAGTGCGTTGCATCCCACCTGAATACACACAGTAGGTGTGATGCATGTCAAAAATCCCTTCTATGGGGTGCGATGGGCGAGAAGGGACAAATGGCAGGGTCAATCCGCAAGGTGGAGGAGCATGGAATCTTCCAGAAACCTCTCCTATGACACTTGCCTCTCTGAATTCGACCAGGGATGAGTAAGAGATCATCAATCTCCAAGTGAAATCAAGAACTATCAGAGAGAAGATACTAATCAAATCTAAAATATGACTCACCTCCGTTGCAGACATCTATATATGGATCCCTCATCCCAGATATCCAAAGGCTGGAATTTTGTATCTTGTAAGGAAGTGCTGTTGGTTTCTTGGTGCAATATCATAGTTTTGGGTGATCTAAGCTTTTCATGAGGTGAAGAAGGGCTTACTTGCTGAGAGGATGATTCTGGGTCAGAACAATCGGTTGTAATCCTCTTTGCTCTTTCTTGATTATCAATAAAGCTATTCAAGTTTTCCTCCATATTCTTGTATGATTGATGATTTATGCATTTGTGTGGTCAATGTACATCTGATCCTATATTTTTTATGATAATAGATCTATGTTCTTGGATAGTGTTATGCTGTTTTGATTCTACAGGTACTCTTTGAAGCTGGGTAGACGAGGAAGCGAGTGGCAAAGACGTACCAGAAGAGAGAGGAATCGAGCAAGGAACCAAGCGCAACACAGGTCTCCTTATTCTTCTCTTATCTATTTCTCATAAAGGAAAACGAAAGTAGCTTTTAGTGTGTTTGTTTCTAAGGTAGCTACCAGCCTTAGTGGGATTAGTAGCTCTGCATAGACACTATTCCCGATAACAATTAGTTATAGTCATGTTGATCAATTGTAAAGGACATTATCTTGTTATATGACATCAAAAAATCTATAATGGTCAGTGCTAAATTTGGAAAGATCCTCTTTGCTGTGCTCAAGCATGTAATGATCCAAAAAGTACTATCATTTCTTAGAAAGGAGTGAGTTTCTTTGTAAACTCATAACAATTTGCATACATTTTATACTTTACCTTTAGAATCTGTGGCCATTTCCATCTCCAGGAGCTCATGAGAAAGGTTTGCAGGAGCTGCACACAGACTGTTGAGGATGTTGCGCTCCGACTCAAAGAACGAAAGTTCCTTCAACAAGTCGTCATTTCCAGGTGTGTACATAGATCTGGAAGATTTCATGTATAAAAATTGAATAGCTCACATCAATTGGATATCTTAAACTGAGTTTTCAAGGCCAACGAATCCTGTGAGAAAGGTGTTACACTCCTACACAATATTGCATCTCTTGGCCTCTTTTCTTGATCAAACAACCTCAGAAGCTTGGTTTTTCTACCTCAGAGATACTGTGTAGAATTATAAAAATTTATGGTGTCTTATCAAATTCAAATTAGTCACTCCTCTGCTCCTTTGTTCTTCATTCCCTCAGCACTGTGCTAAAAAGCAAGCTTCTTTTCCATTTTCTTACCTGTCCAAAAGTCTTTAAATTCAAAGCGTATGAACCTCCATTTCATTCAATTTGAAAATACATGTGGTTAGAAAAGGTTGTTATGGTCTTGTGTTGTGTTTAGCAACTTGAAATTGTCTTCTCTGTATCGATACACTTGAGGTGCTACACACAGGCTAAGTGTTGCGCACAGACTAAAACAAAGTTTTTGTCCTTTCATCTACAGTCATCAATTGTGAAATTTTGTTCCTGTTTTAGTCATTCTAAGGCTCAAAGAAATATCTTTAGCTCAAGTATTGAGGTCTAAAATTTTGATAAAGTATTAAAACCCTAGCTCAAAAGGTTTACTATCAGAAACTTGTTTAATGATGGGGAATTCAAAAGGAGGAGAAATTGTAAGATTTGAACCACAAGACCTCTCTCTCATCAATTTAGACCTTTCCATCAAGGTAGCCATTGAACATACATGTTGTTTTAGGTTATGTGAAAATATACAGGGGTACCATGTGGAGGTGACTAAACAACTTGCCTTGAATTTTAATGGTGATAATGCAAAGGTTGGTAAACTGAAATTTGTTGTGACAAAGTCTACTATAGCATCAACCACAAAAATACCTTTGGAGAGGGAGAAATGGTTCAAAGGGATGCCTTTAGAGTTGGAAAATTATAAATTTTTCATGAATCCAAAGTACAAGAGTAAGGAGTTTGGTGCTACAATACCTAGTGACTATTTATTAGAGAACTTCAACAAACTTCTCAAAGTCATTCAAAATTATTTCACCTGTGAGGGAAGATACACTAGGGTTTATCAATACCACTTCAAGCTTCTCATGCATTTCACAGGTAAAAAGACCCTAAATTTTCCATTTTTCTTTCTCAAAAGTTTGGGCAGGATGGGTGAGGGAGTAAGAAATAAAAAGGGTATGGTTGATTTAGGTTTGTTTCAGTTCTCATTGATAAAATTGTTGATAGTAGATGACCTGTAGAAAAAGAAACAATTATGGCTAGATTTCCTAATCTCATCCAAGTTCACATTGCCATTTGCTAGATTTCCATTAGGTCTCAAAGGTACTCCATCCACTACTAATACTACCTCTTCACCTCTGAAGGGTTCCATCAAGGAAAATATACCAGCCTCAGTTGAGTCATCACAAAAAAAAGGGCATAAAATTACAATTTTCACCAGAAGTAGTAGAGATTCTAGTGCCAAGAAGACCACTCACAAAGGTAGCTACTAAAAGGTTTCCATTAGAGAAATCAAGTGAAGAGTTTGTTGAGCATCATGGAATTCAAAAACAGTCAGGTTCTACTAATGAGAAGGATAAGCCAACAAAATAGTTAGAGAAGCAGTTAAAGGAAGCTCACTTGGTTATTGCACAACTACAACACAAGAATAGACATTTGATGAAGACTATCCTAGAAAACAAAATTCAAATTAATGAAAGTTTACCTATGGCTGAAGATACACCAAATATTGATAAAATGAAGGGTAAAAGAAAGGTAAGTAAGGAAGAGATCAATAAAGAAAAAATACCTATAGCTAGGGTCACAAGATCATCATCCACAAAGTTGCAAACTCAAGAAGGAAAGACAATGCAAGAAGAAAAGGTTGATGAAGGGAAGTTTACTTTCATGAGGATGAAGAAGAAGTTTAAGAAGGATAGAGGTAAAATTTATAGGCTTAAGCCGAGTGATGAAAGAGATGAGAAAATCAGAGAATTAAAGGATCAACCAGATAAAACACAGGTGACCATAACTTATTTGCAGAAGGAGAACAAATGAATCATACCAATAGTGTCACAAGAAACAATAATATTTGATATAAAAGGAAGTGGGAAAATTAATGATTGACATTGAGGAGATGAAAGATCCCATTTCATTTTCAAGGCAACCTAAGACTAGGTCTATTGCTAGGGTACAAGAACAAGAGAAGGAGACTGTGCAACCTGTGGTTTTTGACAAGCATGCAAAATTTAGGGAGTTACTAGAGTAGATTGAAAGGATACAATATCACGTATATACAATTGAAGAGAGAGACTGTAAGGACAAGTTGGCTTTGTTTGGACATATCGAGGTTGTTATGCCCACCCTTGATAAGGCTAAATACAAACTGAAATGGACCTTGCCTGTGCATAGGCAAACCAATAACCTATATGTGAAAAACCTAGTCTTAAAGATAAGGCTTACGTTTATGAAGAGAAAATTTTTAGACGTCAAATAAGCAAGGAAAAAGAAGACGAAAAGAAATCTAGACTTGCTGATGGAGGCAGTTGGGGAGGATAAAGCCAATGAAAAACAAAATTGACAGTGCTAAGCATTGCATAAGCACCATAATTAATATCTTTACAAGGTCACATTTTTGGGAAATTTTTGATATATACAGGGCATGTGTATTCATATAATATGAAAAAGGACATATATAAAGATTTTACATAACATTACATCCATTTTTGAGAGTTGGAAAATTAGTAGGATATGCGTTGTGCTCAGGGTGCTGCACTAAAAAAAAGTCAAAGTTTTGACCATATTTTTCATCTTAGCATGGAAAATCAAGGCAGTAAGCATGTAATTAATGATGTTATATTGTTGTAAAGAGCCTCATCCATGTTGTATCACAAAAATAATTCGACATATTAGGACTATAATTAAGTTTTAGATAAAATTCAAAGATGCTATCCTATTTTAGAGAATATGTTTTTTTCTTGCCTATTTTCATGAGATTAGTTTCATCCAAATGGGGAATAGGTTGGTTTCAACCTCCTTAGAATTTGGAATCATATTTTGTATATAGTTTATGATTTTGAAAGAAGAAGGGGTTGATTGTGAAGTAGAAGAATCCTTTTTCTTCGATTGTAAGTTGTGGAGATCAAACATATGTAACCAATTCAGTAATACATAGGCAGTTTGGTTTCATGATTCTTGTGTCAAACAAATGGTGATGTTTTCCTCTTTGTAAATATGTTTTTCTTTCAAGTTTCACATGGATGCTTCTTCCTAAATTGTTTACAAGAAGATGATGATGAGAATTTACTTGCAGTACCCTGCTCTGACTTGTTAAGCAACATTAATGTTTTCTTTATGATATTTAAGTGTAGAATTCATCTTTGTATGATCTATATTTGAATTGATCCAAAATCTGATTCATCTCTACCACCCCCAATAGCTCTATAAGATCCAGGAGTTTTCCTAGCTCGCCCTGATTGAAGGTTTCCTTTGTCTATCTATGGTTGATTACTGAAAACCCTTATGACTCCATGCCCAATGGTATCTTCCTTCATTTTTCAACCACAATTTTAAAACCAATTCATTGATCTTCATACCTAGCCTAAAATCCTAGACTGTGTTTGGCTGAAATTTATCGAGAGAGAGCCCTCTCTGGGATTAGAAAGGATAGTTTATAATCCTGCAAGTGGTTTGTGGTTACCTCTACAATTTTCCTCCTCAGCCAAGGAAAAGTACAAAGTGCTAACATTCTGGCGACCATACTAGGGACTGAAAGGTTTCATCTTCCCCAGGAAAGAATATCAAGTTTCAAATTTGATTGTTGATGGTGGAAAACAGTTAGACACATATGAAGGATGAACCATTCACTTGGCAACTTCATTGTGACTCATATTGACTCCATTTTCTGAAGAATTTAGAGCTTGAATTTCCTAATCTATCTATATGGCAAGGTATTTAGCAAACCCTATTTCTATGGAAGGTTTCAAAGAATATTGGGATGTTTGTGATGAAGATCAAATGGATGAATATTTCCCTAATTTATTTCTTATTTATTCGAGGGTGTTAGTATCAGTCATGATGCCCTCCATCGGTGATCAAAAGCTCTTTGCATTATGCATAGGTAGGTGTCTCATCAATGTCAGTTTTGCATTCCGTTAGGCATGCCATAAAACTGATGGAGGAGCTGGTCCTTGTTCCCTTCTTGGCTTTGCTGGATCAGGTCATATCAGTTAATGAACTTGTGTCACGCTTGTTTTGTTTTGTCTTGAAGTCCAAAGTCTTAGGTCTAGGGTTTCAGTCAAATGTCATTGCAAGATCATGAGTCAGAGGTCCATGGGTCCCCAGCAAGCCGGAAGGAGGTATGTAAATATGTTTCATTGATATTTTCATCAGGTACAGCTCATTTATACCTTGGATTTAAAAACCATGTTTTTAAAGCCAAGGTCATGTCAATTTTGTAAAAAATAAGGAAATTTCAAAAAATTCTTCACAATGCCGGCAATAACCCTGGTCTCCTCGCCAGAGTCCATCAGATGGTCTACCTGCAAAAAGAACGGAGTTAAAGCACTCAAAAAGTCAAATTCAGGACAAAAGTAAACTCAAAACAGTGTTAAAAGAAAGTGCCAAAACAAAACATTAGAAAGTGGGTTTGGTAAGTAAATTTTTCAAATTGGGCTTATAAAGAGTCAAATTCCCTCTAAAACACCCTCATTGTGCATCTAAGAGCTCGCAAAGAAGAGTGAGAGGGCGAAGAAGGCGAAAGGAGGCAAAGGGCAGCAAAATTGAACCATTTTCAGGTGCGCGACCTGTCAGAGGGTGTGCGCGACCTATCAGGCGCCCCTCCGCAGTGCAAAAACTCAACGGGCGCGACCAGTCAGGCTGTGCACGACCTGTCCAAGCCTGTGCGCGACCAGTCAGCCTGTCACTCACAGAACCACTTCAAATTTTCTCAAATCGCCCTCTTGCTTGCTAAATTGATCGAGAGGCTGTTAGAGAAGGCAAACGAGGACAAGAGGTTTCTACGGAACATGAAGAATCACTATTGGGCGAGGATGCATGTTTGCAAGGCGAAAATGAAGATGTTCCAAAGGAGGTTGTCCGAGGCCCGTAAGAGGAAGAAGAAGACCAACCCGCTCTGTATCTTGGCTGAGGCCTCTCTCACTCACCATGATACTCATTAGCATCCTCCTAGCAGCAAACCCAAGAAATTTTGAGAGTTTTGAAGCATTTTTGGCATTTTTGGGAATTTTACAGGTTTTGGCCATTTGACTGGTCTCACCCCGCGCGCGACCATACATGGGGGCAACTCAGAACGGGGAAAACTTTGCATTTTTGGAATTTTCATGCAAAAATACACTTGCATATGGATGGGTTTCAGATTTTATGGAGATTTGGGCTTCCAAAAGCTCAAAATACATGCAAATTTTGACTTTCTGCCCCTATTTTGAGTTGCAGAAATCTGTCTTGGGAGAAATGACTTTTGAGGGGTCAAATCAACTCCAAATTCAAAAATTTCAGTGGAGTTGGAAAGTAGACTCGCAGACCTTTCCAACGAGCTATCTTGCACCTGATTTGGACACCGGGAAGGCCCTCAAACAGAGCTGTGAATGTGCACGACCTGTCAGAGTGATGTGCGCGACCTGTCAGGGAAATTTGCCTGTTTTGACCAGTTCGGCCAGCAAAACAATGTTTTCATCTTGGTTGACTTTTGAGGCATGTAAATGATGGATTTTTGTGTAATTTTCATGGCACTTAGATACTTTTACTCTCCTTCATCACTTCTAGAAGATTCTTTGATGTAAATGGTAAATATTTAATGCATGGATAGGTTTCCTAAGTTTTAGAGGCAAGTTGTTTTGACTGCCTATTATCTAGTGCTCAATTTAGAATTAGTTGAAACAACTCCTAGGAAGCTGAGCTCGACCCCTAGAGGTGGGGAAAGGATTTAGATCATCTATATTATGCCTTCTCTTGCTCATTTTCATGGTTGGACTCTTGAGGGAGAAGCTCCTATTGTATATTTTACTTGTATCTCTGCAATTTGAGGAAAAGGAAGACCAGGGTTTTGCAGACATCATTGGGATTCTTGTGGACTTTTGTGTTGATGGTGTGTTCTCTTATTCTAATTGTAAGTGTGTTTATGTGTTCCATCTCTTTCTTTACTGCAGCTTATTAAACAAATGAAGTGATAAAGTTTGAATTCATGCTTGCCATGCTCAGCTTTCAAATTTGTTTAATGTTTATGTTTTCCACTGTCTAGAGAGGATTCAAAGTCATTGTTTGCCCTCTTAGCTTCTCTTTTTCTTCCTTGATCATCCATCTCAGCTAAAGGCATCAGCACAAACTCCTACCTTTCCCCAAAGACCCACCTGCAGAAACTGTGTCAAATCCCCGCACCCTAAAATTGCAGATCCTCAATTTGCCACCAAAAAACCCCAAAAACCCCCAAATCAACCTTTTAATCAGTTTACTAGCCTAATATCAGTGTTACCTTTGATTGGTCATCTCACCCCATTGAAAATTTGCCGAGATAGACTGGAGAGAGAGCCTTCTCATACCCCGTAGGGCTAGCTACGAGGTGAAATGGTTTGATGTTGCCTTGAAGGTTTACCTTTCTCAGCCTAGGGTGAAATCTCAAGCGCTAACATAGTGGTGACCATACTGGGGAGAACAAACTTGTTTGTGGGTTGATGAGTTTGTTTCATAAGTCTTAGACGGAGCCTGAAGTTACGCCAGGTAGCCTTCGAAAACGCTCTTGTTTTACATCAGCGTAAGTAGATAAACGTTGCTTCAGTCAATCTCCGTGAGCTTGTGAACGTAGCGCTTCATTGACACTTTACCCCAGTACATGTATCAAGTTTAGATCTGATTGTTGATGGTGGACAATGATCAGACACTTAAAAGGCTGAAATCATTCACTTGGCGACTCTAAATCAGTTTTGAGATCAGATCCAAAGACTCCACTGGAAGATGATCCCGACCAACAAAAACATGAAAGGAGAATATGGCAAGATCAGGTATTCAAGTTGGAATTTCATCCAAGACATTTTGTTCTTTGTCATAAATTATTTCTTCTCTTTTCCCAAGAATGTCAAGAAGGCTTTGCAAAGTATATTATGCTTGAGAAAAGATCCTCGGCCTGCCGTTGATTCTTTCCCTTTGAAGATTGTGAATACCAAAGATTTGCATGCTTTTGAGCTTGATCAAGATCCTTTTTCCGAATTTTATGATGAACCTCAAGCGACCAAGTCTGATTCTATACCTGCTGTACATATCCCTACACCTTGTAAAATTCCAGATCGGTATAAACCTCTTGTCTTACCTTCTTTTCTTCATGCTTTCCCCAAAAATTATGATCTATACTTGCCGAGGTTTGATGGTGAATGTAAGAATGTCAACGCTGAACAACATGTGCAGAATTTTGAGAATTTTCTAGATCTTTTTGAAGTTGATGAAGAAGATGTTAGTATAAGGCTTTTTGCTCTTTCTTTGCAAGCCAAAGTGAAGAGTTGGTTCAAAGCCTTGCCTGATGCAAGCATCTCAGATTTCCAGCAGTTTGTCAAAGTTTTTCTCGACAGGTGGATGATCGGACAGAACCTTCTCTTGATTGTAGAAGAGTATAACCAGCTGAAAAGACTGCCAGGTGAGACAGTACAACAGTTTTCGGCCAGATTTAATCAAGTTTATTATTCGATGCCAGTTGATATAAGACCTTCTCCTAGATCTGCTCTCTTGCACTATCCGGGTGCCTTTGATCCGGAGATGGAGTTTCAGCTGAGAGAAAAGAATATTGCAACACTTCACGAGATGCAGAACAATGCAGTAGATGTAGAGGCTCATTTGCTGATCCGAAGGGCAAGGATGAAGGAAGAAGAGATGAAAAACATAGATCTGGCCGAATCAACATCTCTAGAGGTAAAGCTTGACATTTTGGTAAGTGCAGTGGAAAAGATGATGGACAAGATCAACTCAAGGAATGATTATGATGTTCATGGCGCGCTGATTGAAGAAGAACAAGTTGCTGATCCAAAACATTTTGTTTCTTACCCTAGTTGTCGTAGTGATTGTTTTATAGATCATTGTGAAGAAGAGAGAGCTGTTGATATGATGTGTATGTTTGATGATGATTTGCCTCATTATGATCAGTATGATGATGATTATGTTCTCCAAACAGAAGCTAATCTTACAGACAAATCAGCAGCTAGTTTGTGGGAGGAAGAAGTTCATTTTCAGCAGCTTGAATACAATGTTCAGCCATCACATAGCAACTATGACATCGATGAGGAAAGTGCAGAAAATTTCGAAGTAAGTGAAGGATCTTTACCTTTTTGTTTTGATTCATGTCAATTCATTAAAGACAACTTCCATGAAATTAGAAATCAGCTATCAACAAGTCTTGATCTAGACCGTCTTGAAGGCAATAAAAACCTTGTTCCAGACTTCTCATATTCAGATTTGCAGCCCCCAAATGCCATTGGTTGTCAAATTGCAGATGAAGGCATGGAAGTTGACATATTTGATCAAATGATACAAGAAGGTTCCCTACCTTTTTGTTTCGAATCATTTCAGTTTTTGAAGGGTAGGTTGTATAGTAAATCTTTAAATGGACAGCCTATAACAAATCAACAATCTTTCAGTGTAAATGTTGAGGATGAGACAGATGACAACATTCTTGAGCAGCCTGTAGCATCAGATTTGCAGCCACCAAATGAAATTGAAGGGCAGATTATAGACGAAGGTGTGGCAGATGAAATACATGATTTGATGATGCAGGAAGATTCTATACCCTTTTGTTTCGAAGCATTTCAGTTTATAAGGCAGAATTCTCGTAAAATCTCTCAAGAACAAGATGAGCAGCATGTAGGCAATCATGTAATCACAATGGAACCAATAGAAATGGGATTACAACAGTCTTTTCAAGTTTTTCATGATCCAATAGCTGATGTTTTGGATGAAGTGTGCAGTCAAAGTCTTTCTCCATTGACCACATGTGAGCTTGAAACATGTGCTGATATGAATTTGATCCGGCAGCCAGTTTCTTTGTCATTTTTAGCAGAGGTCTCGTCACAAGACTCAGATCAAAGTTTGCATTCATGGTATGAGGAAACGAGAAGTAATCCATTGGATAAGCTAAGTTCCAGTGTGCTTGAATTTCATGATCCTTATGCAGTGTTTTTGGAGGCAGATAGAGGATTCATATCATTCAAAGGATCTGTTTCTAAGTTGTCATGGGAGTTGCCTTTCAGTAGTTCTCTCTTGTTGGTCATAAGTGAGCACTTGCGGAGATTTCGAACAGCAGATGAGATACTTACTTGGTTGCATTGGTTGTTTCATTTCACTTGATCAGGTGATGAATGAAACTGTTAGAGTAGGTTGTGATGAATAAGCTCCACTTTGAGCATCATTTTCAGTTGGTCGATTGTATTTAAGTATTGAGTCAGTTTTTAGTTGAGTCATGAGTCCTTTGTTAGTCCATTTTCAGTCTTGTTGTTAAATTAGTTTGAGTCGGTTTTCAGTCATGCATTTCAGCTTGAGTTTTTGACTCCATAGCCCAATAGATTGAAAGGCACTGGTCTGCTCTCCCAGAGGTCTAAGGTTCTTGGCACCTCCAAGGAGCTACCATCCCCATTGGAGCCAATGTTAGTGTCGGTCATGATGCCCTCCATCGGTGATCAAAAGCTCTTTGCATTATGCATAGGTAGGTGTCTCATCAATGTCAGTTTTGCATTCTGTTAGGCATGCCATAAAACTGATGGAGGAGCTGGTCCTTGTTCCCTTCTTGGCTTTGCTGGATCAGGTCATATCAGTTAATGAACTTGTGTCACGCTTGTTTTGTTTTGTCTTGAAGTCCAAAGTCTTAGGTCTAGGGTTTCAGTCAAATGTCATTGCAAGATCATGAGTCAGAGGTCCATGGGTCCCCAGGAAGCCGGAAGGAGGTATGTAAATATGTTTCATTGATATTTTCATCAGGTACAACTCATTTATACCTTGGATTTAAAAACCATGTTTTTAAAGCCAAGGTCATGTCAATTTTGTAAAAAATAAGGAAATTTCAAAAAATTCTTCACAATGCCGGCAATAACCCTGGTCTCCTCGCCAGAGTCCATCAAATGATCTACCTGCAAAAAGAACGGAGTTAAAGCACTCAAAAAGTCAAATTCAGGACAAAAGTAAACTCAAAATAGTGTTAAAAGAAAGTGCCAAAACAAAACATTAGAAAGTGGGTTTGGTAAGTAAATTTTTCAAATTGGGCTTATAAAGAGTCAAATTCCCTCTAAAACACCCTCATTGTGCATCTAAGAGCTCACAAAGAAGAGTGAGAGGGTGAAGAAGGCGAAAGGAGGCAAAGGGCAGCAAATTTGAACCATTTTCAGGTGCACGACCTGTCAGAGGGCGTGCGCGACCTGTTGGGCAGTGCGCGACCTATCAGGCGTCCCTCCGCAGTGCAAAAACTCAACGGGCGCGACCAGTCGGCTGTGCGCGACCTGTCCAAACCTGTGCGCGACCAGTCAACCTGTCACTCACAGAACCACTTCAAATTTTCTCAAATCGACCTCTTGCTTGCTAAATTGATCGAGAGGCTGTTAGAGAAGGCAAACGAGGACAAGAGGTTGCTACGGAACATGAAGAATCACTATTGGGCGAGGATGCATGTTTGCAAGGCGAAAATGAAGATGTTCCAAAGGAGGTTGTCCGAGGCCCGTAAGAGGAAGAAGAAGACCAACCCACTCCGTATCTTGGCTGAGGCCTCTCTCACTCACCATGATACTCATTAGCATCCTCCTAGCAGCAAACCCAAGAAATTTTGAGAGTTTTGAAGCATTTTTGGCATTTTTGGGAATTTTACAGGTTTTGGCCATTTGACTGGTCTCACCCCGCGCGCGACCATACATGGGGGCAACTCAGAACGGGGAAAACTTTGCATTTTTGGAATTGTCATGCAAAAATACACTTGCCTATGGATGGGTTTCAGATTTTATGGAGATTTGGGCTTCCAAAAGCTCAAAATACATGCAAATTTTGACTTTCTGCCCCTATTTTGAGTTGCAGAAAGCTGTCTTGGGAGAAATGACTTTTGAGGGGTCAAATCAACTCCAAATTCAAAAATTCTGGTGGGGTTGGAAAGTATGCTCTCAGACCTTTCCAAGGAGCTATCTTGCACCTGATTTGGACACCGGGAAGGCCCTCAAACAGAGCTGTGAATGTGCGCGACCTGTCAGAGTGATGTGCGCGACCTGTCAGGGAAATTTTCCTGTTTTGACCAGTTCGGCCAGCAAAACACTGTTTTCATCTTGGTTGACTTTTGAGGCATGTAAATGATGGATTTTTGTGTAATTTTCATGGCACTTAGATACTTTTACTCTCCTTCATCACTTCTAGAAGATTCTTTGATGTAAATGGTAAATATTTAATGCATGGATAGGTTTCCTAAGTTTTAGAGGCAAGTTGTTTTGACTGCCTATTATCTAGTGCTCAGTTTAGAATTAGTTGAAACAGCTCCTAGGAAGCTGAGCTCGACCCCTAGAGGTGGGGAAAGGAGTTAGGTCATCTATATTATGCCTTCTCTTGCTCATTTTCATGGTTGGACTCTTGAGGGAGAAGCTCCTATTGTATATTTTACTTGTATCTCTGCAATTTGAGGAAAAGGAAGACCAGGGTTTTGCAGACATCATTGGGATTCTTGTGGACTTTTGTGTTGATGGTGTGTTCTATTATTCTAATTGTAAGTGTGTTTATGTGTTCCATCTCTTTCTTTACTGCAGCTTATTAAACAAATGAAGTGATAAAGTTTGAATTCATGCTTGCCATGCTCAACTTTCAAATTTGTTTAATGTTTATGTTTTCCACTGTCTAGAGAGGATTCAAAGTCATTGTTTGCCCTCTTAGCTTCTCTTTTTCTTCCTTGATCATCCATCTCAGCTAAAGGCATCAGCACAAACTCCTACCTTTCCCCAAAGACCCACCTGCAGAAACTGTGTCAAATCCCCGCACCCTAAAATTGCAGATCCTCAATTTGCCACCAAAAAACCCCAAAAACCCCCAAATCAACCTTTTAATCAGTTTACTAGCCTAATATCAGTGTTACCTTTGATTGGTCATCTCGCCCCATTGAAAATTTGCCGAGATAGACCGGAGAGAGAGCCTTCTCATACCCCGTAGGGCTAGCTACGAGGTGAAATGGTTTGATGTTGCCTTGAAGGTTTACCTTTCTCAGCCTAGGGTGAAATCTCAAGCGCTAACAGAGGGCATGCAAATGTTGCTCTGAAGCTAAGACCAATTTTTTAGAAGAGTTTGGTAACGAACTTGAGAAAGATATTCATGTCTTAAATGTTTGAGTTCAGTGTTACAATTTTCAAGATCAAAATAATTTTCTTGAGAAGCTTTTACAGTTGAATCCGGGGTTTGATTCAAACAACACATATGAGTAGTGTCATCATGGCAAATGAATTCTAGAAATTATTGATGATCAAGAAACGAAATATGTTTTCTTTGATCCCGTGGTTGAGTATATGAAAGGATTTTTCGGCTTAAATCCATAACCATGTTTTCACTGTAAAAACAGAGATATCATTAGATGCATTTGCCATTACAGATTCCAATTTTCACCTTTGTGAAGCACAGTCAGGTAGCCATATCAGCTGAGCAACTACTTGACTGGTTATATTGGAATTTTAGTGTTATTTAATTGAGCAATTGATTTCATCCATTAAGTAGGAAATGGTGTGAAATAAGCTTGCTTGGTAGGCATTTCTTTCAACAAGTGTGTTTCAGATTATAGTTTAATATCTTTCTCCTGCAATGTGTAGATGTAATTCTCAAAACATATAGTGTTTTTGTGTCTCAACATCAGTTTGCAGGTGTGGGTGGCTGCCATCAGAAATTGAAGCCTAGAATGAAGACCCCGAGTTTATAATAAGTTGATGCTATATGTAATAGAGTTTTAGCTAGTCAAGCCATTTTAGCAGATTAAGAATCAAGTAAGCGCCCAATGGATAAGGCTACTAGTCTACGTTGTTCTTGATACCTCACAGGGAGGATGTCATCCCTATTGGAGCCACAGTTAGGGTCCTATAAATAGGTAATCAAAGTCTGTCTGTCCAATTATATTTTTTGGGAATCTTCTTGTAAATTTTAGCCTATAAATTCACTAGGTATTATAGTCTAAATTGTCCTTGTACATAAAAATGTCAAAGATGGTAAAAAACATTGTAAATATGTGTATCACAAAGAGTCTTGCAACTTTTAAGATCCCTATGAGGATGTGGTTTATTAATTTTAAATCATGGATATAATGAGTCATTATGAAAAATCAAGGGGGTCATGTCATAGGGAAATTGGTCATCATAGGTCAGTTTGGGTGTCATTCATTAGGATTAGTTATAGTCATGTCGATCAGTTGTAAAGGACATTATCTTGTTATATGACATCAGAAAATCTATAACGATCAGTTCTAAATTTGGAAAGATCCTCTTTGTTGCGCTAAAGCATGTAATGATCCCAAAAGTACCATCATTGCTTAGCAAGGAGAGGGTTTCTTTGTAAACTCATCACAATTTGCATACATTTTATCCTTTACCTTCAGAATCTATGGCCATTTCCATCTGCAGGAGCTTGTGAGAAAGGTTTGCAGGTGCTAAACACAAACTGCTGAGGACGCTGCACTTCAACTTAAAGAATGAAATTTCCTTCAACAAATTGTCATTCTAGGTGTGTACATCAATCTAGAAGATTTCATCTATAAAAATTGAAGAGCTCACATCAATTGGCTATCTTAAACTGAGTTTTCAAGCCCAACGATTCCTGTGAGAAAGGTGTTGTGCACACTGGTGTTGCGTTCATACACAATATTGCATCTATTGGCCTCTTTGCTTGATCAAACAACCTCAGAAGCTTGGTTTTTCTACCTTAAAGATACTGCATAGAATCATAAAAAGTTATTGTGTCTTGTCAAAGTCGAGTTAGTTACTCCTCTTCTCCTTTGTTCTTCATTCCCTTAGTGTTGTGCTCATGAGGTGTTGTTCTTAAAAACAAACTTCTTTTCCATTTTCTTACCTATCCAAAAGTCTTTAAATTCAAGGTGTTTGAGCCTCCATTTCAGTCAATTTGAAAATACACATGGTCAGAAAAGGTTGTTATGGTCTTATGTTGTGTTTGGAAACTTGAAATTGTCTTCCCTGTATTGCTACACTTGAGGTGCTATGCACAGACTAAAACCGAGTTTTTGTCCTTTCATCTACAATCAACAATTGTGAAATTTTGTTCATGATTTAGTCACTCTAAGGCTCAAAGAAATATCTTTAGCTCAAGTATTGAGGTCTAAATTTTTGTGTTATGAAACCAGCTCACAAAAAGATAGAAAAGATAGGTCAACGCCTTAGAATTCAGCCTCTTCGAGGGGGAAACCTCCTTTACATTACACAAATGAATGATTCTTCGATGATACAAATGACAAGACCTCCTTTCTATATATAGGAGTCTAAGGGGTCATAATATAATCAGAGCCGACATAACAATAATAATGTAAGGGCACAATAATAACAATAGTGGGCTTCTATGGGGCACAATAGTAACAATATGGGGACTACATGGGTACAACAATATAATAAGGGGGTTGTACTAATAACAATAAGGGGTTACACTAGTAGTATAGGGGGCTAACATGCCCCTCTCTTTCAAAAAGTGTTGTCCTCAACGCTTGAGTAGTTCTTGATGCTTCTGTATAAAATTCTTGTCCTCCCATGTGGAATCTTCAGTAGATAAGTTCTTCCACTTAATGAGATACTCTGAAATTGATCGATTTCGTAGCTTCTGAGTTCTTGTTTCTATGACTGCTCCAGGTTCCAATATGATTTTTCCTTCCTCTTCAGGTTTTGGAAATATTGTTTGATTTGGGATCTTTTGCAAATTTTGAATGAGTGGCCACACTTCTTCATCCTTTTTCCATTCATACATTGTTTCGTGTATCCAATCTGGTTGGATAATAGAAATAGCACAAAACAATGCTTCCACATCCTCATTCTTTCTTGAGAGTGCACCTGCACCAACAATTTTCTTCCCTTTTTTGTAGATGATGTCAAAGTCATAACCCAACATATTTGTCATCCATTTTTTCTGTTCTTCTAAAGATAATATTTGTCCTAAAAAGTATTTAAGACTATCATGATCCATTTTTACCTTGAAGTGTCTTCCCATTGGGTAAGGTCGCCATTTCTTAAGTGCATGTAGTATTGCCAACATTTCCTTCTCATAAATAGCTTGCTTGAGATGTAGCTGTAAAAATACCCAATCACCTACATGAAAACTTTTTTCACTACGATGTTGATCTACCTGTTGTTTCATTTGATTTTGCACCAAAGTGGCGTCATCCTTTAAAAGTTGGAGAACTTGTTGTTGATGCTCGATGTGATCTTTCACTGTTTGAACCTTTTTATTGTTGATATGTCCTTCTATCTTAAGAGTTTGAGGAGTGGTAATTTCTTCCAATGCTTTACAAGATATGGTCGGATTCATTTCTTGATTCTTGATGTGATCTTTCACTTCTTGAACATTTTTCTTCTGGATATGTCCTTCTATATTAATAGTTTGAGGAGTGGTAATTCCAACCAATGCATTACAATATATGGTTGGATTCATTTCTTCTTTCTCGATATGATCTTTCACTTATTGAACCTTTTTCTTCTTGATATGTCCTTCTATATTGAGAGTTTGAGGAGTGGTAATTCTTGTCAATGCTTTACAAGATATGGTCGGATTCATTTCTTCTTTCTCTGGGGTTTGTTCCTGGAATATATCCTCTTATTTTGATGTTTCTTTATCCTTTTCTTCCTCATCTTCATACTCTATGTAAAATAATTTCTTCTCAGCACACTTATGACTTTTAGTGGATTTGCTATCACAATTGTAACAAAGCCCCTTTTCTCCTTTTTCTTCCAATTGTTGTGGTGTAATCCTTGTAGGTTGTGGAAGGCTAGGAGAAGAAACAATTTCATAATTATAGTCATGAGTGGTGGGATTCCTTGTTTCCATAATTTCACTTTCAATTTTTCTTGCCCACCTGAATGCCTTCTCCAATGAATCAGGTTCCCAAAGATGAACCTCATGTTGAATGTTATCCTTTAAAGTACCTATGAAGAAATCAATCCTTTGCTTCTCTCGAATATCATTTACCCTTATATTCAATTTTTGAAAGTCCTCAATGTGCTTTGCCATTGAATACTTTTGTTTGAGATTTATCAATTGGATAAATAATGTGTTTCTCTTTGTATCCTCATAATGTGCTATCATTTCCTCCGTGAAAATTGACCACGTAACCAGTTGTTTACGAGAACAAAGCCCTTTATACCATAAAAATTGATCCGGTTCTAAATATGAAGATGCAATACATATCTTTTGTAATATTGGTACACCATGTAGATCAAAATATTGCTCCATCTAAAGTATCCAATTTACTGGATCCTTGCCATCAAACTTCCTCATATCGCCTTTTCTTGATTTTAGGAGCTCGATCTTGAAATGACTAAAACTCTGTAATTTCAGCTCTTCCAGTTCTGAAATTGTGACTTGTAGTAGCCCTCTGCGTCCTCTTTCCAATGCCACCAGTTTGATCCAATGGATTCTCCAAGGAAGAGTTATGCACAATCTCCCAAGATGACCTGATTATATACCTTTCCAGAAGAGAAAACTTGTATGAAGTGCCATGTGTCACTATTTCGACCTTTGGCTCTAAAAAAATATATACAAGAAACTACAGTCTGTCCTCTTTCTATAAATTCTTACAAAATTTCAATCTGATGCTCTGAGAGAAAGTTATGACGATTTTCCCTAGGTCACCTGTTTGGAATGTAATTCAGGAGTCTGCAAAAAGACCAACTTCCTCAGAACATATCTCAACAAATATAGCACAAAAATATCTGAAATTCGAACCCGAGGTTTATTACGATTTCGTCTCAAATGGGTTTTTTTTTTTGCTTCTGAAACGTCACATAAAAAAAGTTATAGTAAAAATTCCACGATGACCTATTTTGAAGCAGTGAAACCCTAGAATCCAAAGCTCTGACACCAAATGTTATGAAACCAGCTCACAAAAAGATAGAAAAGATAGATCAACACCTTAGAATTCAGCCTCTTCGAGGGGACAACCTCCTTTACATTACATAAATGAATGATTCTTTGATGATACAAATGACAAGACCTCCTTTCTATATATAGGAGTCTAAGGGGTCATAATATAATCAGAGCCGACATAACAATAATAATGTAAGGGAACAATAATAACATTAGTGGGGTTCTATGGGGCACAATAATAACAATATGGTGACTACATGGGTACAACAATATAATAAGGGGGTTGTACTAATAACAATAAAGGGTTACACTAGTAGTATAGGGGCCTAACATTTTGATAAAGTATTAAAACCCTAGCTTAAAAGGTTTACTACCAGAAATTTTTTTAATGATGGGGAAGTTAAAAGGAGGAGAAATTGTAATAATTGAGCTACAAGACCTCTCACTCATCAACTCAGACCCTACCATCAGGGTAGCCATTGAAAAAACATGTTGTCTTAAGTTCTATGAAAAGATACAAGGGTACCATGTGGAGGTGATTAAAGAGTTTGCCATGAATTTTGATGGTGATAAAGGTTGGTAAACTGAAATTTGTTGTGACAAATTCCACTATAGAATCAACCACAAAATACATTTGGAGGGGGATAAATGGTTAAAAGGGATGCCTTTAGAGTTGGAAAATTATAAAGTTTTCATGAAGCCAGAGTACAAGAGTAAGGAGTTTGGTGCTATAGTACCTAGTGACTATTTATTGGAGACCTTCAAAAAACTTCTCAAAGTCATTCAAAACTATTTCACCTGTGAGGGAAGATACACCAGGGTTTATCAATACCACTTCAGGCTTCTCATGCATTTCACTGGTAAAAAGACCCTAAATTTTCCCTTTTTCCTTTTTAGAAGTTTGGGTAGGATGGATGAGGGAGTAAGAAATAAAAAGGGTATGGTTGATTCAAGTTTGTTTCATTTCTCATTGATAAAATTGTTGATAGTAGAGGAGCTGTAGAAAAAGAAACAATTATGGCTAGATTTCCTAATCTCATCCAAGTTCACATTGCCATCTGCTAGAAGTCCATCAGGTCACAAAGGTACTCCATCCACTACTAAGACTACCTCTTCACCTTTGAAGAGTCTCAACAAGGAAAATATGCTAGCTTCAGTTGAGTTATCACCAAAGAAAAAGGGCAGAAAATTACAATTTTCACAAGAAGTAGTAGAGATTCTAGTTCCAAGAAGACCACTCACAAAGGCAGTTGCTAAAAGGTTGCCATTGGATAAATTAGGTGAAGAGTTTGTTGAGTCTCAGGGAATTAAAAAACATACAGGTTCTACTAATGAGATTGATAAGCCAATAAAAGAGTCAGAAGTAGTTAAAGGAAGCTCAAATGGTCAAAACAAAACTACAACAGGAGAATAGACATTTGAAGAAGACTATCCTAGAAAACACAGTTCAAATTAATGAAAGCTTACTTGTGGCTGAAGCTACACCAGTTGTTGATAAAATGAAGGGAAAAAGAAAGGTAAGTAAGGAAGAGGTCAATAAAGCAGAAATACCTATATCTAGGGTCACAAGATCATCATCCACAAAGTTGCAAACTCAAGAAGGAAAGACAATGCAAGGATAAAAGGTTGATGAAGGGAAGTTTACTTTCATGAGGATGAAGAAGAAGTTGAAGGAGGCCAAAGATGAAATTTCCAGGCTTAAGCAGAGTGATGAAAGAGACCAAAAAATCAAATAATTAAAGGATCAACTGGATAAAACACAGGTGACCATAACTTATTTGCAGAAGGAGAACAAACAAATCAGACCTATAGTGCCCCAAGAAACAATAATATTTGATATCAAAGGAAGGGGTAAAGTAATTATTGAAATTGAGGAGATGAAAGAGCCCATTTTGTTTTCAAGGAGATCTAAGACTAGGTCTATTTCTAGGGTACAAGAACAAGAGAAGGAGACTGTGCAACCTGTGGTTTTTGATGAGCATACAAAATTTGGGGAGTTACTGGAGCATATTGAAAGGATACAATATCAAGTAGATAAAATTGAAGAGAGAGACTCTAAGGAAAAGTTGGCTTTGTTTGGACATATCGAGGCTATTATTCCCACCCTTGATAAGGCTAAATACAAACTGAAATGGACCTTTCCTATGCATAGGCAAGCCAAGAACCTATATGTGCAAAACCTAGTCTTAAAGAGAAGGCTTAGGTTTATGAAGAGAAAATTTGCTGAAGTCAAAGAAGAAAGGAAAATGAAGAAGAAAATCAAGCTAGACTTGCTGATGGAGGTAGCTGGGGAGGATAAAGCCAGTGAAAAAGCAAATTGACAGTGCTACCCACAGGTGCTGCGCATAACATAAGCAACATAATTAGTATCTCTACAAGGTCACATTTTTGTGAAAGTTTTGATATCTACAGGGCATGTGTGTTCTTATACTAGGCCAAAGGACATCTACAAAGGTTTTACATCACATTGCATCCATTTTTGAAAGTTGAAAAATTAGTAGGACATGCGCTACGCAAAAGATGCTACGGTAAAAAATAGTGAAAGCTTTGACCATATTTTTCATCTTAGCATGGAAAATCAAGGCAGTAATCATGTAATTAATGATGTTATATTGTTGTAAAGAGCCTCATCCATGTTGTATCACAAAAAAATTCGATGTATTATGACTATAGTTAAGTTTTAGATAAAAGTCAAAGATGTTGCCCTATTTTACAAAATATGGTTTTGTCTTGCCTATTTTCATGAGATTAGTTTAATCCAAATGGGGAATAGGTTGGTTTCAACCTCCTTAGACTCAAGAATCATATTTTGTATATAGTTTATGATTTTTAATGAATAAGGGGTTGATTGTGAATAAAAGAAGACTTTTTCTTTGATTGTAAGTTGTGGAGCTCAAACATAAGTAATCAATTCAGTAATACAGAGGTAGTTTTGTTTCAAGATTCTTGTGTCAAACATATGGTGATGTTTTCCTCTTTGTAAATTTGCTTTTCTTCCAAGTTTCACATGGATTCTTCTTCCTAATTTTTTTACAAGAAGATGATGAGTATAATTTACTTGTAGTACTCTGCTCTGGCTTGTTATTAAATCTTAATGTTTTCTTTTTGAGTTTTAAGTGTAGAATTCATCTCTGTATGCTCTATATTTGAATTGATCCTAAATCTGATTCATCTCATCTACCCCCAATAGATCTATAAGATCCAGGGGTTTTCCTACCTCACCCTGATTGAAGCTTTCCTTTGTCTATCCGTGATTGATTACTAAAAACCCTTATGAATCCATGCCCAATGGACTCTTCCTTCATTTTTGAAACCACAATTTTAAAGCCAATTCCTTGATATTTATACCAATCGTAAATCCCTAGACTGTGATTGAATTAAATATATCGAGAGAGAAGAGTCCTCTCTAGGATTGGAAAGGCTAGTTTCTAATCCTGCAAGTGGTTTGTGGTTACCTCTACAATTTTCCTCCTCTTCCTAGGAAAAATACGGAGTGCTAGCACTGAGTACAACATAAGTAGAGTATATCATAGGCAATGTTGCAAGTCAAGAAGTAGTGTGGCTTCAAGTTGTGCTGAACAACAACCCCCCCCCATTTCTTAATTTTTTACCCAAAAACTTTAATTAGAAATGGGCCCCTTTTTAATAATCTTAGTAAATTAATGATTCAATAAAATCGCTTGCATGGCATTAACCATATAACACATGAAAGCCCTTATCAAAAGGCCTGATACAATAGAACTCCTATCTAAAAAACTTTTGATAAAATGTGAAATATCCTTTTGAAAAGGCATCATAAGAAACTCTCCGATGCAATAAAGTGATTGAAGATCGCATATCGCAATGAAAAACAGATGCACTCAAAAAGGTATTCATTAAAACCTCTGATCTGATAACATAATTTCAATCGGTAGCCAGAGGTATCACATAACACATAACGAGAAGGACTTAAAATCCCCCGATTGTGATATTATAAAGAAAGGAGCTCATTTCAAAGAAACCTCGTTAAAAGGTATTGTTTGCAAATATAGATTTTAAAAGCAATGAATCAAATTATTCGCTGAACATATCTTGCCTTATTATACTTTCCTTTATCGCGATTGGAGCTATTAGTCTGAAGCGCTAAACCCGACCCATTGAATCTTCCGATTGCGATTTGCGATTTATCACTGATTGCTGATCGGGGAAATCTAAAGACATGCTTGAAAGGATCATTAAGCATATGGTCGATGCGACGGGTAATGATAACATTTATTTACTATGATTGGCCAATATGATGGTTATTAATTTCACAGTTAAGGGTGAATCCTTCGAGGATTTCACCCGTGGTGATTCTTAAATACATTGGGTTTATCATATGCGAATTGCCTTAACTGTTTTCATTCCATTTTAGCTTTCAGCACAAATATTTCTCTGTTACATTTTCCATTGTCTGTGCAGAGCTACTCTAAGCTTATGAATCCAGAAAAGATGGGAAAGAAGGTGAAGAAAGCCAAGGCCCCTATCGTTGTTAAAGAACCAAGCCAACCAGAGCCGAATAAGAAAGGATTGATATCAGATACAACTTGCCTTGGTTTAGGAAAAGCAAGCTAGGAGAGCGTCTATAATTTACTAGAAGCGGAAGAACCTGAAGAACTCGAGGAAGAAGCTACTGCAGATTCTACAAGCAAATCAAAAAATACATTGAAAGAATTGGCCTGCTCATTCCTACACAGGATAGCAGTGCGTGCCAAGGTTTTTCCATATAATGACATGGTCAGATGGATTGTTGAAAGCATTGCAACTATAGATAGGACATTTAGTACAGCCGAAGGAAAAGTGTTCGGGTTGTTTAGAGCGGAGGATCTCAGACAAATGTATCATTTACCCAAGCTAGAGAAGTATTATAATAAAGCATTCTTAGAAGCTTTTGCGAAGGAAAACGACATTGAATCAGGCCTCATCAAGCAATGGAGACACTTCCCGAGAAAACATAAGCACGAGACATCGGGTATATACTTTGTAGATTCATTAGCCTCTCCTTATTGTTATGCTGGTGCATTAATGTGTAGACTATTTGGATTCCATAATTCTGCTAAGTTATCTATAGATATGGTTCCTTTAATGGAAGCTACAGTCCATGGTTATATTATGGACTGGGCAAACATTCTGTCCGACAAAATCGCTACTGAGATACTTGAATATAGAAGAAAGAGGTTTGTGGTTTCACGGGTGATACCTCCTTTTTACTTCAGTGCCTATATTATGGACACCATCTATCTTATTGGATGGAAATGGACTCCCTAGGATCCCAATCCCATTCACATCTATCACAAAGAGCTATGGAAGGCGCATTATAAGAACCATTTGTATATAATTTGTAATGGTTTTATTCTTCTTGTACATTACTCCTTATTCAATAAGCCTGCCCCTAGGATATCCAAGGAAGCAACAATTGACCTAACAGCAGTGGGTAGTTGGTTTGGAGAAGAGAAATTCACCTATATAAGGCTTTTCGGTAGTCTCACTGATCCTCATGTTCTTCCTTTGTACATACCCGATAAACTATTGGCACGGGCCTTAGCATAAAAGATAACAGTTGTAGGAATGTCAAAGACCCTTAGGGATTCCAAGAAAAACATGTGGACTACATTTCCCCTTCGGTGTGGTGCCTTTACCCTGCATGATTATAAACATGTAGAGAAAGAGGCCGAGAAAATCAAGTTTTTAAATCTTGCAACTATTCCAAAAAGGTAGTATGACCCTAAAAACATTTCCTATAATGTTACCTCATAGGCTAAAATCGCCAGATTTCATCATGAAGATGATAGCTTTCACGACTTGTTTTCTTCAGCAGAACTATTTTTCTAGGTCAAAGGATTGGCTAAGACTAAACTGGGAACATGAGGATTAGAAAAATTCAATAGACTCAGGGCCCAGATATTGGAAACCCTGCCTTTAGATTTATTAGCTACAACCTCAACGGTTCAACCACAAGGCCATAGTGAACAAAAAATCACTAAGAATGCTCCTGAAATGGAGAAGGTTCCTGAGAAGAAGAAGACACCAGAATAGGAGCAGAAGTAGGTAACAGTTAGTGAACCCCTTGATACACACATTAAGGTTGACCCTAAGTTGATCAAGGAATGGGAACAATTCGATTCTATCATCAGTAATCCAGAGAATACCCAAGGGTTCACTACACCAGAGGTGTCTACAACACAGAAAACAATAGTTGACACAGTTCCGATTGCAAGAACAAGCGACCCACCCAAGTTACATAAAGAAATTGAGATCATCTCTGAAAACCCCACTGATGAAATTGTTTTTCATGTAGAAGAGATACCACCACTAGATGTCTTCTATAGCCCTAAGCATAGGGCTGTAGTTAAAAGACAGAGGAAAAGGAGGAAAATTGATCACTCTCCTCTTTTGACTCCTCAGATGGAAATGATGAATGTGGTATGGAGGGAGGAAGTAAATCCCTCCAAAGATTTAACCAAACTTTCTCAGTATGCTAGAGCATATACAGCGGCAACAATAGATAAGGTTTCAGAGGTTAATTATTTATTGAGGGAAAAAGATCAGGCGATCACTCAGCTAGAGGCACAATCGGTAGAGCGGCAACAAAAAATAGAGCAGCTTGAACAATAGTTGGCAGAACATGGACAACTTAATGAGCAGCTGAATGAGCAGTTAATTAATGAAAAGCAGAGAATTGATGAATAGGCCCTCCTTAAGCAGCAAGAGTTATCCCAAGAATTGAGAAAAATATAGCTATTGAACGAGCAAGTGAATAAATCAAAAGAAGAGAAAATCACTCAAATGAAGGATCAAATAGAGCAATTCAAAGGATATCCCAAGGTAGAAGAATTTAGAACTGAAGCCTTGGAGATGACCAAGGCTCTATCTTGGCAGTTGGACCTTCTGTGTTATAATATCTCGTTGGTTGTTCCTTTATGTGATATCTCAGCAGCTATGATCGATAAATCAGTAGATGCAAGGCTTGAGCTAGAAAAGGCAGATGAAAGCCTAACTAAGTTTTTATCTTGGCAAGATTCAAATGAATGAAAAGCTGCCAATCTGCCAAAGATACATGAGTCACATAAAGAAATTCTATTTTCTGAATGGGAGTCTTAGTTCATGAAAGTTGAGAGAGCTACATCGAGATGCAGATCAACGACAAATAATTTGATTGAATTAATCAACAACAGTCTGTATTTATGTAATCTAATAACAGAATGCTCTCAAGGAAAACTCCCACAGGTGAAAGCATTAGAACAACAGTGGAAACATGAGCTAATGCATAGAGAAAAGATGATCGGAGGCATTCACAGCTTAACATGGGAAACGTTTTGGTTTTCCTTGTAAAACCACATAGTCAGTGAATGGCGATGAAGTGTATCATAGATGCGATCAATCACATGATCCCTGAACTTGCCGATGCCACATTTGTAGCTCAGTTACACTCTCGTATGAGTCAGCCACCAGAGGTCCAACCAATGATTACCATTTTTCAACTCCGATCACAAGAAGATAAGCCGATTCAATGAATCATTTCAATCAATTGTAGCACTACTATTTCAAGATGAACTCCACTTTTTTATGTTTTGGTTATACCAACGCATATCATATTTCTTTCATAGTTTGTTATTTTTGTAGTATTTATATACCCTTTCATGTTTTTAGAAAGGGTCCTCATTTTTTGTATTAAGACTTAAGTCAGGATTTGCACTACTGTGCTTCCAATGTATTTATTTTTATAAAAGACTGGACCTGAATTTCGAATTTTGACAAAGAAAGCTTTCTATGAGATATGCACTTTTGCTTCCTATGAAAGTATTCTCAAATTAGAAGACATAATTTAAATGTGATTCACATCGGAGGAGATACAAATGCATACGGTACTACTATCTATGTTTTCGCTTTATGTTTCTGTGTGAATTAAACATTTATAAACTTTGCTCTTATTGATGTGTATATGTTTCTACAACAATTCTTTAACCTTTCACTATTGAATGTTTCTGAATTGTCATCTTTCATATATATATGTCAGCGATATATTATGGTTAGTGCGATAATGTTTTAATTATTACTTTGTTCAATTAATTGAACAAAGTAATTATCATATGAATGCATATTTTTATTTATGAGTATGTCATCTTCACGTTTACTTGTCAACAAGAACAATCAAGAATCACACTAAGAGAAAGAATTCCTGGGATAGATTAATTATCTTTTTTCACATTTTAGAATAAAGAACTTATCATTCCCGTTATATATTACCAACCAATCACCCATCGAATGGATTCTACCATAGAGGCCAACAATAGACAATAACTCCCCCCCGAACACAGCTCACAACTTTCATCGTACTGTGCTCTCCAAAGAGCAACTCTTCCAAACAAGTGCTGAGTTGAAATCCCATTTTAGGGATTCTTGTAGTTCTGGGCTATCACTGGGAAACTGGTCCCATTACATCCAGTTGGAGCCACCACACCAAATGGAAAAGGAGCTACTTTAAGGTCCGGTTTTCCTCGATGTTGATGTAGCGATTTTAGAGGCATCAACATTTTTGGTGCTAGAAGGAGGGCCTGAGCTGTGAATGGCGAGAAAATCCAATTCTATAGCCCATTTTGAGAGTAAATCTCCCTCCACCTCACCTCCGACTTCTCCCTCGCATTCTCAATCTCCAATTTCTAAGTGATAAGAGGAGAAAACAACAACCACTGCTGAACCCAAAAACATCTCAGATAAATCCACTCTTGAACCTCCTGAAATTTAGTCTTTGATTCATAAACTTCAAGGATTTTCAATATCACCATAGAAATCTGAGTTATCTCAAGGCAGTGTGACTTCGCAATACATTCCTTCCCATCCTCTTACCAGACTACAGAGTGAAAAGCTTGGTATTGAACCTAAAGAATTCCCTCTGCTTAAAAGGAAAAGAGCAAGGAAGACACTTGAAGGGTCTGATAGTGAGACTCTTTCATCATCATCATCCATTTCATCTTCTCCATTGCAAAGTTAACAATGCACTCCTCCACTCCATATTGTTGTTCAATAGGGTACTGGAACTTCAAAATCTTCTTTTCAACCACTAGGAACTTAATCTGCGCTTTCCTCTGTTAGTAGCTCAACAATGGCTCAAAGACCATGGAAAAATCCAAGGGCAATCACAATGCCTGCACCCTTGAGTCAGTTGCCAGCTCATCCCAAAAAATGGCTGCCAAAGTTTAACCCAGAAACAGGCATACTAGCAGAAGAACATATAAACAACTTTATGTTTTCAGTAAACTTAAAAGGAGTAACAGAAGAAGATGCGGTTGTTAGGCTTTTCCCATATACTTTCCAAGGAGCAGTTTAGCCTTGGTATTTTTCATTACCATCAACGTCCATTAGTAGTTGGAACATTTTCAATAGAAGTTCTTGACTAAATTTGGAGATGATAGGTCAACAACGACATTAATCAACGATCTCTCAAATCTCAAAACTGAGCAAAGAGAACCAGTCAAAGATTTTAACTCATGGTTTAATAAGCTCTTAAATAAGATTCCTACTACATCTAAACCTAGTGAAGAGGTTCGAAGTGAATGGTACATATCGACTTACCTTCAAGCATAGAAATCTTTGTTGACAGAGCTGCAAAGCCCACTTTAGCAGAGAATATGAAAGAAGCAATCGCTGTCGAAAAACGTATCATTGCCTTAGAGAAGAAAACTGCCCTTGAAGAGCGAAAGTCCAAAAAAGTTACTTTTAAAGATGATTCAAAGAAGAAAATGGCTAAATATCCATATGATATGGAAGGTCTACAAAAGGTTTTAAAGACTATGTCAAATGAGATGGTAGAAATTAAAAAACAAGTAGCCGAGACCTCCACTAAGAAGCCATTTAGAAACTTCAAAAAACCTGAATCAAAACCACCTAATGTTATATCTAATGCAGAATCAGATCCAGAGAATGATGAAGAGGAAGATACAATCTTATCATCTGAGGAAACTGAGGAAGAAGAGGTTGTAGAATGTCATGGTATGTGGGACTTCATCTTGCTCAATTCAGATACTAAAAATGAACAGGAAGCTTTCCCAGTAAGTACCAGGAGTAAAGGAACTGCTGAACCTGTTCAACCAACTCAAAAGAAGAATAATATGGGTCCTACTACCAAAGATAAGGTTTCCACAAAGAAGTCTACATCAGTACCTACTCAAAATCAGCCATCATCTTCCAATCCACCTTCATCATCTAAGACATTAGTAGTTGCTGACTCTATGGATTACAACATCATTGAAGACATGAATAAAAATAGAGCAAATATCTCTATATTTGAGCTTAGCAAGCTCAAACATCAACAGAAATTGCTACTCAAAGAATTAAATGCAGTATCTTCTTCTCCTCTTCCAAATGCTATACTGTCCAAGGAAACTAATGGAACAGGTAAGCCACCATCCGATAGAGTAGAAGCTACTAATGCTGTGTTGATTTGAGATAGATCTAATTCTCATACCCCTCCTTTTCTCTTGACCTATGAAATCTACAATAGAAACTTGCATAATTGCTTGATAGATTCAGGGGCTTCATTGAATATAATGCTAGCTTCAGTCTGTTCAAAATTGAATATTGAGTCTCAAAAATCTGTAGTGCATATTGTTCAGTTGGATAGAATTAAGGTCCAAGTATTGGGGGAAATCAATTCAGTTACCATTAGGTTATTAGCTGATCCAAGAGTAGTTCAGAGAATTGATATATTGATCGCTGACATCCCTGAGTTTTATGGTTTAATCCTAAGCAGGGATTGGTCTGAGAAACTCCATGGTTACATTTCTACCAATTGGTCTCATATGTGGCTTGCCTACAAAGGGAAGCCAAATCAGATCAAGATTGATCGGGAAAAGCACATGGCTCATACTGTAACAGAATTTGAGAAAGAAAACCAACCCATAGCATTCAACAATAACATCCTTGGTAACTACTCATCTGACTCATTCATTGGTAATTTCAATGCTCAACCATCACCATTCTCAATTTATAGTTTCACATCTCAAATAGAAAATTTTTCCCATACAGACACATCAAGGTGTGTTAATATTGCTTAGGAAATTGTAAATAAAACTGTAGATAAACCTATATTTTGGTCTTTATATTTTGATGGGTCAAAATCTAATGACGGTGCAGGAGCAGGATGTATTTTAGTTAGTCTTGAAGGAGAAAAAACTATGTTATCCTGTAGACTAGAATTTGAGTGTACAAATAATACTGCTGAATATGAGGTGTTGATTCAAGGACTTTATAAAGCAATAGGCCTGAAAGTGCAATATCTTAAAGTATTTGGTGACTCTAAAATTGTTATTAAACAAGTAAGAAATACTATACATTGCCTTTCTAGTCATCTTAAACATTATCAGTCCTTGGTTCAAGACCTTATATCTCATTTTCTAGCATTTAATATTTCTCCCATGCCTAGATCTTAGAGTGCAGCAGTTGATTTACTAGCCAATGTTGCTTCTAAGCTCCTACCATCTGAGGATTACAACCATGATAGACCCTGATAGATTTTCAGTAGAATTAATTTTCAGACCATCGGTTCCAGACAATGTCACTAACTGGAGGGTATTCAATCATGACGACGGCATTTTAAATTTCTTAACTTCTAATAAATCCTATGATGACCAAATTATTGATGAGAGTGAGCATGATCTTCAAATGAAGTAAAGACTTGAGGAAAATTATATACCTAAATCAGTAGTCAAGCTTGAGGATCTATATGATATCAAGGATAGGTTTAAACAAGTTACTAATTCAAAACTTCAAAGTTCTACTTTGAGATTTGAATTAATAAATCTTGGCATTGAAGCCAAACCAAAAAATATCAATCTGGGATTAGGACTTACTTCAGAAGAAAGACTTGCTTTTATAAGACTTTTGAGTAGATACAAAAATGTTTTCGCTTGGAATTATGATGACTTAAAAACATATGATACTTCTATCATACAACATACAATTCCGATGATATTCGAAGAGAAACTAGTACAAGAAAAATTGAGGAAAATTCATCCAAACCTAGAAAGTTAGATTAAAACAGAGTTAAACAAACTCTTGAAGGCTAAGATAATTTTTCTTGTTAGACATTCAAAGTGGATTTCTAACTTAGTGCCTGCTAGGAAGAAGAATGGTGACATTAGAATTTGCATTGATTTCAGAAATCTTAATAAAGCTTGTGAAAATGATAACTTTCCACTACCAACAATGGAACAAACTCTTCATTCAGTAGCTGGTTCTGAATTAATGTCTTTCTTAGACGGTTTTTCTGGATATAACCAAATATTGGTGCATCCAGATGACAGACTCAAGACTACTTTCAGGACTAAGTGGGGAACATATGCCTACCAAAAAATGCCTTTTAGATTGATTAATGCTGGGGCTACATTCCAGAGAGCAATGGATATAGCATTCAAAGGTTTAATTAATAAGTCGGTTGTTGTATATTTATATGACATTACTGTCTTCTCCAAGAAAAGAGCAAATCATTTACATGATTTGAAACAAATCTTTGAATGCTGTAAAAGGTATGGAATTTCATTGAATCCCAAGAAATCATTTTTTGCTCTTGACCAAGGTAAACTCTTGGGGTTTATTGTTTCAAAAGACAGTATTTATATCAATCCAGAAAGGATCAAAGAGATTTCTAATATTCCACTTCCACATAATAAAAAATCGATGCAATCATTTTTAGGTCAAATAAATTTTGTAAAAAGGTTTGTTCCAGATTTTTCACAGATTGTTTTACCATTACAGACCATGATCAAGAAAAACTCAGTGTTCAAATGGGGGCATAAAGAAAAGGAAGCTTTTGATTCAATCAAACAGGCAATCATAAATGCTCCTGCATTAAACACTCCCAATTTTTCCAATCATTTCATTTTATACACTTTGGCATCCGATACTTCCTATGCAGTTGTGTTGACACAAATCAATGATCAAAACATGGAAGCACCCATATCATTTTTTAGTTCAAATCTTCAAGGTGCTAAGCTTAATTACTCCAAAGTAGAAAAGAAAGCCTTCGCTATGTTCAAATCCATTAAACACTTTAGGTCCTTCCTCTTAAAGACTCATACAAAAGTAATAGTCCCTTTTTCAGTGGTGAGACAATTGCTAGTCCAAAGGGAATTGAGAGAGAAGAGGGCAAACTAGGTCACGACATTACAAGAATATGATTTGGACATTAAACTAGCAAAGATTGTCAAAGGTCAAGGTTTTTGTAGGTTGTTAGCAGGAGCTTCTAATATTCAGGAACATGAAGGTTCTAACAATATTGAAGAGATCAATGAGATAAGTACCATCAATCCTGAATCTCAATATGCAGATTTGATATTTTATTTGAAAAATGGATATGCTCCTTCTAATATTTCTTATAAAAATAAACGTGCAATAAGAATGAAAGCTAAAAACTTCTATATTATTGATGATGTGTTGTTTAGAAGGAATTATGATTCGGTTTTGTTAAGATGCCTTGAAAAAACTAAGGCACAAAAGGTCTTGCAGGAATTACATGATGGTCCAGCAGGAGGACATTTTGGAGGTGATACAATAACTCACAAAATTATACATGCTAGTTAGTATTGGCTCACGTTGTTTAAAGATTCTCATGAATATGTAAGGAAATGTAGAATGTGTCAAACTGCTAGTGGAAGACAAAGGAAGCCAACCTTTCCTTTGCAACCAGTCAACATCGAACAACCTTTTGAACAATGGGGACTGTGTTAGCGCTTGAGATTTCACCCTAGGCTGAGGAAGGTAAACCTTCAAGGCAACATCAAACCATTACACCTCGTAGCTAGCCCTACGAGGAAGGAGAAGGCTCTCTCCGGTCAGACTCAAGGTTTTTTTCTCAATGGGGTGAGCTGACCAATTAGAATCAAAGATATTAGGCTAGTAAATTGATGAGGAGGATTGATTTAAAGTTTTTGGGGTTTTTAATGACGGGGTTTTTCTGGGCTGCATGGGCAAAATCACAGCTTCAAACAGGAAATATAATGAACAACACAGGTTGACGACTGAGGCAAGGTAGGCAAGGAATTTAGCATCAAATCTAGATTTTTAAATGGGATGGCAAGACTGGTGAGGAGCTAAGGAGGGCAAATAATACTTTGAATCCTCCTTAAACAGAAGAAAACATTGAAAGTGAACAAACTTATAGGAGGAGCATATAATACTATGAATTCCTACCTAAACATTTCATTTGTTCAGCTGGAAATGGTCATGGAATGAAATGGAACACAACAAATTACATATGAAACACAAGAAACACTTATGCTAAATTAACATACCACAGGAATCTTAGAAGAGCTGTGAAATTTCATTAAAAATATCTGTCATAGACTGTACAATGAAGCTCAGTTTCTCCTCCAGCTCTCAGCACTCAGAAAACTCTCCCCTCTCTCTCCCTTTACAATTTTTTTTTTTTATATAATAAATACATGCTGCTAATGGAGAAAACAAATCGACCCCAAAAAACCTCTGCGCTGTTCAACTACAATTACAAAAAATTAGAAAATAGCGTTCCATCTATGCTAAACATAGAACAACGTTTCCCTAAAATCCTCCGATGACTGACACATGGAATTACCGCTAGAGCGCAGCTACCTTTAAATCACTAACTGAAGTCATAGATAGGAATACGAATCCTATTCTTCTGGTGACAGATGTCTTTGCTTATTTTTGCTTTGCGGTCTTTGACTGCCGTGTTACAGTTGTCATTTTAAATGAAACTGATTTTAATAAAAATAGCCTTTACACTAAAATTCTGCCCATTCCAGCTCATGATGACAACTGTGCCTCGGAGAGGGTTACATGGTTGCAATTAGTTGGACAGTTTTCTTTTCCGAAGAAACACTTTTTAACTGAGAAGAAAGCATGTCTGCGTCCTCAATTTCGTAGGTAGATGCATTGCTTGTTCTTTTACCATCGTTTTCTTCTACCCAGCAGCAAAATTGCAGGATTCTTTATGATTGCCCTTGCTATTGCAATGCATTGCTTCTGCCTTTTTCTATCCAACTCGGTCAAATATGATAGTATTGAACGGATTCAGTTTGAAGATTAGCAGAGGGAGTAGTTTAGCTTTGGTTGGGCAGAGTGGATCAGCGAAGTCGACAGTGATAGCACTGATTGAATGATTCTACGATCCATTTCAAGGGATGATCACAATCGATGGACTGAATGTAAAGACATTAAGATTGAGATGTATAAGGGAGTTTATAAACGTCTTATATGGAAAACCTAATGCAACATAATCTGAGATTATAGAGACTGCCAAGGCTGCCAATGCTCACACCTTCATATCGTATTTGAAAGATGGGTATGACACATATTGTGGGGAGAGAGGAGCGCAACTGTCTGGAGGGCAGACCCCTTGGATTTTCAGTGGCTTTATTTGCTCTGGATCATCTGGATTCATTTTGGTGACCCTGTCAAGTATTCTGAACACAGCTTTTAAGGCAGATGAACCTTTAGCTAAGTCTGAAGTCATACTTCCTGCCTCGGCTATCACTCTCCCAGTGCTTACAAGAATGACAAAGGTCTTAAATACACTACCTGAACTGATCAGTCCCTTTTCCACAAG
The DNA here is from genome assembly GCA_031772625.1 of Pinus tabuliformis. Classification (NCBI taxonomy): domain Eukaryota; kingdom Viridiplantae; phylum Streptophyta; class Pinopsida; order Pinales; family Pinaceae; genus Pinus; species Pinus tabuliformis. The sequence goes on along the minus strand of CM062820.1, from coordinate 408,910,286 downwards.
CTTTTCACCGTACCAAAAATCCAAAGCCCAAGTCAAGAATGTCAGGCTTTGAGCGCTTGCTATTCCAAAACCAACTTACCATGACTGTCTCAGACCCTCCATAAGAATCCCCCATTGGGTAACTGCGAATAGTCCTAAGACCATGTTTTTGGAACACAATGCTGTGATTGTTCTGTGGTTTGCCACTGCTTCAGCTGCCATTTGGCTGCCCCGATTTTGGGCCTTTCCAGATTTGCTGGACATGCTTGTCAACAGAACTTTTCAGGTGTAAAAAACAAAGAATTGTAAGGGGCTGCACAACTATCACCAGGATTGCGAGTCGCCATGTTACTATTAATCCCAATGTCATTGCCAGGATTACCGCTGAGAGGGTTTAGATGTCAAGAGATATACGATCAGACACCAAAGATTTAACCACATTAGATTCGTTGGCAAGCTTGGCACAAATTGCCCCACTGGAATTATCTTCTTGGTCAAACCATCCAGCCTCAAATGTCAAGACCTTGGCAAGCATTTGCTTGCGTATCCTTTTAGTAAGTGATTCTGCCATAACTGCAAAGTTGTAGTGCTGTAGGGGATTTAAAATGAATGAAACACCAAAGCATATGACCTTATCTTTGATTTCATTTCTTTGTGATCATTGAAAAAAAAAGACAGAGATCATGCTTCCCAAGACAAATGCATAAACAGGTTGCACTGCCCCGAATATAATAGCGCATGTACTGCCAACCATGGCTTCTTTCCACTCAGGAGCATTCAATGCCAACAATCTACAAAACGAGCCCTGCAGCTCATGGGTGAGTTAGTTGTAGTAGTGTTTTCACCGTCTTCAATCCTCACTGACAAAGAATGAAAAAAAAAAGCAGCCAGAGGCCACAACTAAATCCTCGAGTGTCATTTTTACTTCCACGGCAGAAAATCCATTACCCACGAGGGACTTTCTTTCCACAAATGTGCAGATTCTGGAATGCACCTTTTCCAGGAAGCCTTGCAATCTTTTTAGTATCAACTGACCATGGATATGAAGGCCAAAGTTCATCAAAATTTACAATTATCTCCCCACTCCCGATTCGACACCTTTTAGATGGATGATGCACTACCAGAATTTGCAAAAAGCTTATGAAAGGGAGTCGAGAATCAGAATTGAATCTCTTCTTGTTCAAGAATATATCAAAAATATGTGCTGTCGCTTCCTCAATATCATAGATGGATCGAGCAACCTCGGCTGGACCAGAAGCATTTGTTGGTAATTCTTCATTTTCAAATTTCTCATCATCCATTAGCATCTGATCTTCTTGAAGAAAACCGTAGAACCACTTTCTTAATGATTGTCTCCAAGCCTCAAAGACATATTATTCACAGTGTCACCACTAACAGGCACAAAATCACCTCGGATCACATTCCGTTGGTCAATAAACAACAGGGCATTCCCAGCGCTAACACAATCATTTAATTCAATAGCTGTGACAATGAAGTTTTTTCGGGATTTCCAGTGAGAGTTCTCCAAATAGCTTTTTGCCTCTGATTGCTGATGATGTTTTGAATTGTACTTGTGCAGGGATAGGAGCTTGAAGTCACTGCTGCCTTTTGAAGAGCTAGAGAATAAATTACATAATCTAGAGCTGGAGAATAAATTACATAATTTAAAACAACACATTAATGATTTCTTCTTCAAAACCCTGTTTTGAAGAAGAATCAATCTCTGACATGAGACGGAGTCTAACATCGGCTCCATTTGGGATGGCAGCTGCAGCTTCCTGGAGGTGCCAAGAACCGCAGAACTTTGGGAGAGCAGACAGTGCCTCCACCCATTGGGCAATGGAGTCATCATCGACACAACTGAAACTGAACTCAAACTGATTTGATCTCAAGACTGGAATGACTGAAAAAACAACTTAACAATCTTCAAGCCAACTAAAACAAGATGCTGCCCTTATGGCTGTTTATTTATTTACAAAACCTACTCTAATCTGCTGTACAAATAATAGATCAGGTAATGCTAAAATGCCATATTAACCATTCAAGTAAACCTGATAATGAAGCCGCTTGAGAATGTTGCCACCAGGACACAGATGCAAATGTTGGCAGCCCTTCATGCACGTGGTGACCCTGGTCACGGAAAAGACAGCCTGATCTGTCAATCAACCTGAAAAATGTGTCCATGTATGCTGCAATAGGATCACGGACACCGGACTCTGTTGGCTGCCCCAACTCTGCAACACATGCTTCCAGCTGCACACTGTCAATGTATACCTCTATAGGGAAGTCTGTTATTGCTTGTTGTGAAGGAAGGAGGATTTCCAAGAACTTTTTAGGGTCTTGGAAATCATAAGACTGGATCTGCTCATCTAAATCTTGAATCTCTTTCTCGATTCTTTCAACAAGTAACTCACAGACGCTAAGATGATAATTCAGAGATTTCAAACATTGAAGGAAAAAACATAGAACTTCTTCATTAATTTCAATATCCACTAAGCATTCTCTAAATTCGTTTAGAGCTTCACACAGTGCAGGGTTTGCCACATACCCTACCATTGCATGAACATATCAACAGGCACTGGAATGTCTGGATCGAGTTGGAGTCGCCAGGTGAATGATTCAGCCTGCATATGTATCTGACTGCTGTCCACCATCAGCATCAGATCTGAAATTTGATTGCATGTACCGGGACAAAACAATCAACAAGTTGAATGTTCTCCCCAGTATGGTCGCCACTATGTTAGCGCTTGAGATTTCACCCTAGGCTGAGGAAGGTAAACCTTCAAGGCAACATCAAACCATTACACCTCGTAGCTAGCCCTACGAGGAAGGAGAAGGCTCTCTCCGGTCAGACTCAAGGTTTTTTTCTCAATGGGGTGAGCTGACCAATTAGGATCAAAGATATTAGGCTAGTAAACTGATGAGGAGGATTGATTTAAAGTTTTTGGGGTTTTTAATGACGGGGTTTTTCTGGGCTGCATGGGCAAAATCACAGCTTCAAACAGAGAAATATAATGAACAACACAGGTTGACGACTGAGGCAAGGTAGGCAAGGAATTTAGCATCAAATCTAGATTTTTAAATGGGATGGCAAGACTGGTGAGGAGCTAAGGAGGGCAAATAATACTTTGAATCCTCCTTAAACAGAAGAAAACATTGAAAGTGAACAAACTTATAGGAGGAGCATATAATACTATGAATTCCTACCTAAACACTTCATTTGTTCAGCTGGAAATGGTCATGGAATGAAATGGAACACAACAGATTACATATGAAACACAAGAAACACTTATGCTAAATTAACATACCACAAGAATCTCAGAAGAGCTGTGAAATTTCATTAAAAATCTCTGTCATAGACTGTACAATGAAGCTTAGTTTCTCCTCCAGCTCTCAGCACTCAGAAAACTCTCCCCTCTCTCTCCCTTTACAATTTTTTTTTTTATATAATAAATACATGCTGCTAATGGAGAAAACAAATCGACCCCAAAAAACCTCTGCGCTGTTCAACTACAATTACAAAAAATTAGAAAATAGCGTTCCATCTATGCTAAACATAGAACAGCGTTTCCCTAAAATCCTCCGATGACTGACACATGGAATTACCGCTAGAGCGCAACTACCTTTAAATCACTAACTGAAGTCATAGATAGGAATACGAATCCTATTCTTCTGGTGACAGATGTCTTTGCTTATTTTTGCTTTGCGGTCTTTGACTGCCGTGTTACAATTGTCATTTTAAATGAAACTGATTTTAATAAAAATAGCCTTTACACTAAAATTCTGCCCATTCCAGCTCATGATGACAACTGTGCCTCGGAGAGGGTTACATGGTTGCAATTAGTTGGACAGTTTTCTTTTCCGAAGAAACACTTTTCAACTGAGAAGAAAGCATGTCTGCGTCCTCAATTTCGTAGGTAGATGCATTGCTTGTTCTTTTACCATCGTTTTCTTCTACCCAGCAGCAAAATTGCAGGATTCTTTATGATTGCCCTTGCTATTGCAATGCGTTGCTTCTGCCTTTTTCTATCCAACTCGGTCAAATATGATAGTATTGAACGGATTCAGTTTGAAGATTAGCAGAGGGAGTAGTTTAGCTTTGGTTGGGCAGAGTGGATCAGCGAAGTCGAAAGTGATAGCACTGATTGAATGATTCTACGATCCATTTCAAGGGATGATCACAATCGATGGACTGGATGTAAAGACATTAAGATTGAGATGTATAAGGGAGTTTATAAATGTCTTATATGGAAAACCTAATGCAACATAATCTGAGATTATAGAGATTGCCAAGGCTGCCAATGCTCACACCTTCATATCGTATTTGAAAGATGGGTATGACACATATTGTGGGGAGAGAGGAGCACAACTGTCTGGAGGGCAGACCCCTTGGATTTTCAGTGGCTTTATTTGCTCTGGATCATCTGGATTCATTTTGGTGACCCTGTCAAGTATTCTGAACACAACTTTTAAGGTAGATGAACCTTTAGCTAAGTCTGAAGTCATACTTCCTGCCTCGGCTATCACTCTCCCAGTGCTTACAAGAATGACAAAGGTCTTAAATACACTACCTGAACTGATCAGTCCCTTTTCCACAAGCTTTTCACCGTACCAAAAATCCGAATCCCAAGTCAAGAATGTCAGGCTTTGAGCGCTTGCTATTCCAAAACCAGCTTACCATGACTGTCTCAGACCCTCCATAAGAATCCCCCATTAGGTAACTGCGAATAGTGCTAAGACCATGTTTTTGGAACACAATGCTGTGATTGTTCTGTGGTTTGCCACTGCTTCAGCTGCCATTTGGCTGCCCCGATTTTGGGCCTTTCCAGATTTGCTGGACATGCTTGTCAACAGAACTTTTCAGGTGTAAAAAACAAAGAATTGTAAGGGGCTGCACAGCTATCACCAGGATTGCGAGTCGCCATGTTACTATTAATCCCAATGTCATTGCCAGGATTACCGCTGAGAGGGTTTGGATGTCAAGAGATATACGATCAGACACCAAAGATTTAACCACATTGGATTCATTGGCAAGCTTGGCACAAATTGCCCCACTGGAATTATCTTCTTGGTCAAACCATCCAGCCTCAAATGTCAAGACCTTGGCAAGCATTTGCTTGCGTATCCTTTTAGTAAGTGATTCTGCCATAACTGCAAAGTTGTAGTGCTGTAGGGGATTTAAAATGAATGAAACACCAAAGCATATGACCTTATCTTTGATTTCATTTCTTTGTGATCATTGACAAAAAAAGACAGAGATCATGCTTCCCAAGACAAATGCATAAACAGGTTGCACTGCCCCGAATATAATAGCGCATGTACTGCTAACCATGGCTTCTTTCCACTCAGGAGCATTCAATGCCAACAATCTACAAAACGAGCCCTGCAGCTCATGGGTGAGTTAGTTGTAGTCGTGTTTTCACCGTCTTCAATCCTCACTAACAAAGAATGAAAAAAAAAGCAGCCAGAGGCCACAACTAAATCCTCGAGTGTCATTTTTACTTCCACGGCAGAAAATCCATTACCCACGAGGGACTTTCTTTCCACAGATGTGCAGATTCTGGAATGCACCTTTTCCAGGAAGCCTTGCAGTCTTTTTAGTATCAACTGACCATGGATATGAAGGCCAAATTTCATCAAAATTTATGATTATCTCCCCACTCCCGATTCGACACCTTTTAGATGGATGATGCACTACCAGAATTAGCAAAAAGCTTATGAAAGGGAGTCGAGAATCAGAATTGAATCTCTTCTTGTTCAAGAATATATCAAAAATATGTGCTGTCGATTCCTCAATATCATAGATGGATCGAGCAACCTCGGCTGGACCAGAAGCATTTGTTGGTAATTCTTCATTTTCAATTTTCTCATCATCCATTAGCATCTGATCTTCTTGAAGAAAACCGTAGAACCACTTTCTTAATTCACAGTGTCACCAAGCCTCAAAGACATATTATTCACAGTGTCACCACTAACAGGCACAAAATCACCTCGGATCACATTCCGTTGGTCAATAAATAGCAGGGCATTCCCAGCGCTAACACAATCATTTAATTCAATAGCTGTGACAATGAAGTTTTTTCGGGATTTCCAGTGAGAGTTCTCCAAATAGCTTTTTGCCTCTGATTGCTGATGATGTTTTGAATTGTACTTGTGCAGGGATAGGAGCTTGAAGTCGCTGCTGCCTTTTGAAGAGCTAGAGAATAAATTACATAATCTAGAGCTGGAGAATAAATTACATAATTTAAAACAACACATTAATGATTTCTTCTTCAAAACCCTGTTTTGAAGAAGTATCAATCTCTGACATGAGACGGAGTTTTATTAATTCTCCTTGGTATGCTGATATAGTGTATGTACTTCAGAATGCGTCCGCGCCTCCTGGAATGTCGAAAAACAAAGCAAGGACTTTGAAATTAAAGGCTGCTAAATTTTGCATTATGAAATCAGCATTGTATTGGAAAGATCCCGGGGGCATCTTGCTAAATTGTTTGGTTGAAGAGGAAGCAAAAGCGACGGTAGAAGACTTCCATAAAGGTGACTGTGGAGGTCATTTATTTTGGAAAACTACAGCCAACAAGATTTTGCGAGCTGGTTTTTATTGGCCTTCTCTTTTTTCTGATGTGTACAAAGCGGTAAAGAGCTGCCATGAGTGCCAAATATTTCAAGGAAAACAAAAGTTGCAGCCATTGCCTCTCAAACCGGTGGAGATTAGTGCGCCATTTCAGCAGTGGGGCCTTGATTTCATTGGTGAAATCCACCCAGCTTCGTCCGGGCAGCATAGATGGATCTTGACTGCCACTGATTACTTCACAAAGTGGATAGAGGCAATTCCTACTCGGCAGGCCACAGATTCGGTAATTATCTCTTTTCTTGAAACTAATATCTTGTCACGTTTCGGCTGTCCATTCAAAATAATCACAGATAATGCAGCTGCCTTTAAGTCCAATAAGATGGTTGATTTCTGCTATAAGTACAACATCAGCTTGGGTCACTCCACCGCTTATCATCCGCAAGGTAATGGGCTGGCCGAATCATCAAATAAGTCACTAGTGAACATTATCAAGAAGATGCTGGAAATTAACAAGAAAAGTTGGCACAAGAAGTTGGTCAATGCATTATGGGCTGATCGGGTGAGCCAAAAGAAGTCCATTGGAATGTCGCCATTTGAGATTGTATACGGAGTTGATGCAGTCTTTCCAACATCACTTAGTGTACCGGTCGCGAAATTACTTCAAGAAACGGGAGAAGATATGGATCCAATGCAACGGAGAATCAATCAAATGGTCCACTTACAACAAACAAGGGAAGAAGTTCTCCAAAACTCTTTAAAGCTGCAAGAACGTATCAGGAAAATCTATGATAAGAAGGCAAAGTTGGAAAATTTTCAGCTAGAGGATGTTGTTTTGAGATGGGATGCTCGAAACGAGGACAAAGGTAAGCACAGTAAATTTGATAATTTATGGAAAGGTCCTTATAAGATTGCTGCATATCGTGGTCCTAATGCTTTCATTCTCAAAGAGTTGAATGGTGATGAATGTCCCGGTGGGTCGGTGAATGGCCGGCTTCTCAAGAGATATCATGCTTGAGCAATGCTGCTCTAAGTCATCTTCATTGTATATATCATTTTACTTTACTACAACAAGTGTGAACTGATCTCTCAGCCTTGGTTTGGGGCCCGCAGTGAAGGCTATAATTCCGAGGATGAAGATTGGTTGGTGTGAGGTTTTCAGTTTGTTTATTTTCTGTAAAAATCAGTTTGTTTGAGTCATAGTCCTTTGAAAGTTTTCAGTTTATAATCCAAGTCAAATAAAGTCTGTTCGAGTATGGTTATATTTGTACTAGTTGACTCCATTTCCCAATGGATAAGGCACTGGTCTGCTCTCCCAAGAGGTCTGAGGTTCTTGGCACCTCCAAGGAGCTGCCATCCCCATTGGAGCAAATGTTAGTGTCGGTCTTGAGCCCTCCATCAGTGATCAATAGCTCTTTGCATATGCATAGGTAGGTGTCTCATTAGTGTTAGTTTTGCATCCCGCTAGGCATGCCATAAAACTGAATGGAGGGCTGGTCTTTGTTCCCTTCTTGGCTTTGCTGGATCAGGTCATACCACAATGAAATTGAGTCATGTTTGTTTTTATTTTTGTCTTGAGGTCCCAGGTCTTAGGTCTAGGGTTTTGAGTCAAAATCACTGCCAGGTCATGAGTTCAAATTCAGTGAGTGCCCAGCAAGCCAGAAGGAGGTATGTACATATGTTTCATTGTTATTTTCATCAACTACAGGTCATTTAATGCCTTGGATTTAAAAACCCTGTTTTTAAGTTCAAGGCCATGAGAAATTTGTAAAAATAAAGAAATTTTCAAAAGTTTTCAAAAGTGCCGGCAACAACCCTGGTTCCTTCGCCACAGCCCATCAGATGGTCAACCTGCAAAAAGAACGAAGTCAAATGCCTCAAAGAGCTAATTTCAGGACAAAATGAACTCCAAAACAGTGTTAAAAGAGAATGCAAAATGAAAACATTATAAAGTGGGTTTCTAAAGTCAAAATTTTTTAAAACGACCCTATAAAGGTAAATTCCCTCCTTGCAAAGTTTCATTGTGCATTTGAGAGCGAAAAATTACAAGCAAGAGGCAAAGAGGGCGAATTTGGGCGATTTCCAGCAAATTCCAGGCTTTGGAGGGTGCGCAACCACTCCACAGGGGTGCGCGACCACCTGGGTGGTGCGCGACCACTCCATCCAATTTTCGCAGTGTATTTTTGGTCGCGCGCGACCACTCCAAGGGTGCGCGACCACTCCAAGGAGGGGCGCGACCACTCGTTCCGCCTTCACAAAAACTCACCCAAACTTCAATTTTCTCTCAAATTCGCTCGTGGATTCTACAAGGTATGCCTCCTTTATCAAGTTTTGAATTGTGTCATGGATCCAAAGGAGGGTTATGGTCATAAATATCATGCAAGAAATTAATGAAAAATAGGTTAAGTGACTTGATGTCTTTGCAAGCTTATGTTAGGTTGTATTGTTTGTTTTTCAAGGTAATTTTTCCTTTATTCCCTTCCATTATTTTCCCATTATAAATTCACATGTGTTAGAGTGTCATTTTCATTAATCTCATTTGCAAAGAAGCGCTAAAACCCTACCCCAAATTCCATGAAACCCTGACCCCTCCTAAACCCTATTTCAAACCCTAGTTTTCTACCATGCATCATGCTCAAACCCTACACTATTACACACAACAAATTATATATGTAAATTGCACAGCAAAAGAATGAAAACAAATATAGTAAAAAGAAAAGAAAATGATGACAAGGCATGCTTATAATCACACAAAAACAGAGTAAAAAATATAACTGGCATATCCTTATAAAAAACAAAAGAAAAATGTCATCTTGCTGTAAATATCAAAGGTTAGAAGCTGTGTGAAAATCATGACAAAGTTTATCAAATGTACCAGCTGCTAGCTATCAAAAAGGAGCAGTTTTGCTGTGCTAGGGTTTGTGCATTAACATGGTATCATCTCCCTTTCCCTAGACTCTGTTTTCCTACCTATTCCCCTCATGAAAAACCCAATTCAATTGCCTATCCCTTCTTCAAAGTCCCTATGCAATTGAATCTCCTTCCCTATTGTCAAAACATGCAATGAAACCTTAATTCACTCATGACAAATGCAATTATGAAGCTGCCAGCACTATTGAAAGACCGCTGTTGTGAAAATTGGTTGGCAGACTTTGTTAATAGGTTTCATTACTCCCTAACCCTAATTCCCTATATCCCCTCATTCCCATAATTCCCTTGATACAATCCCTCTCCCTTCCATTGCAAAATAATCACAGCAACCCTTCTCTTCCCCTTGTAATCAAATACCCAAAACCCCTGTTTTCCATTAGCATCAAATGGCCATTTTTACATGTGAAAAAACAGAGTATGCTTATGAAAGGCATTAAAAGACAAAATAAGCAAAGGAGCAGCCTGTTACTTGTACATCATTGATGCTACCCTATTCCCCTGTGCCCATGCCATTATTTCCTCCATGATGGAGATTTTTATTGTCCTTTCCCTTGGTGCTCAAAATACAAATTTTCCCTAATAAAGTATTAATTTGCAAATGATGAGAGATAGAATGACATGTTTAACATTGTGTGATTGTTTCCTTCAAAATTCCCTGTTGTTTATATATATATTTTCCCTTTCCTTATGTAAATTCCCTCCCCTAACATTTCCCTCATGATTTTTCCCCTTGAAAACAGCATACTTCACAGCATTTTACAGGCGGGGCAGCAGTCATCTTGACTTATTTATTCCACCTTGCTCAATAACACCATGTCAACCACTGAGACTAATGAGCAAGGTGATGACCGATCTTCATCCACTGAGATTGAGACACAGCGGAGGCCTCGCAAAGGAGGTAAGGGTGGTCATCACAAGAGGGAAGAGCCCACATCATTGGCAGAGTTGCAGGCTTGCCCATTGGCAGTGGCTTGTTTTCAGCACATGGCTTGCTATCAGTTTTTCGAGAGGCTGTCACAGATTCAGCATCATAGAGAGCTGGCCCGGCTATTTGTCCTACACCTTCATGACGGGTAGGTCACCCTTGCAGGGGTGAATTTTGTGCTTTCTCCAGAGGCCATCTCACAGGCTACCGGGATACCCAATGTGGGTGAGGTGTGGCCAAAGTGCAAGTGGCTGGATTTTGTTTACTTTGAGACATATGTCAGGCCAACATACATACACAACTTGTCAGGGAACTTTCCTTTCAGATTCCTCCGAGAGGAGTATGCTCCTATCATGCGGCTTATCATGCACTATTTCACATGCGAGGGGAGATTCTCACGAGTACTTGCTTGTCACATCCGCATGCTGATGCACTTCACCAGGGTGAGGATGATGAACATCCCGGCTTATCTCTTTCATGACATTCAGAGGATGGTCTCTATGTTTCAGAGGCAGTCCCCAGCTCAGCAGCTCAGGAGCTTGTGTCATCATGGTCTCATCCAGCTGGTTGTTTCCCATCAGCTGAGTCAGCAGGGTATTTCTTGGGCAGATTTTATCTCCCGTGAGTTCTTCACACAGCCAGAGCCAGAGCCAGAGCCAGAGGTCATTCATGAGGTGGGAGGTCCATCACACCAGCCCGAGATTATTGTTCCGAGACATGTGGCTTCTTCACCTCAGGTCACCTATCAGAGAGGTCCTAGGACCTTATTTGCAGCAGCTCGACGAGTATTTTCTCCACAGCAGGTGGAAGGGGTCTCGTCATCTTCTTCAGTTTAGCGAGTGTTATCTCCAGACCAGGTGGAAGGGGCCTCGCATTCTTCATCAGCAGAGGCAGTACGGGAGGGCAAGTAGCCCATGATTGAGGATGAGAGAGCTGGTGATACACATGATGATTTCATTGGTCGTGATGCCCGCTCTCCTTCTTCAGATTTTTATGAGATTATCAGGCAGAGAGAGGAGGAGAACCTCGTGTTGCAGCAAAAGCTCCAAATGGCTCAATGGACCATCACTTATCTAGAACAACGCACCAAACAATTAGAAGAATAAAAAGAACTTGATGAGCTATGGAGGATCCACAATGATCGAACTTTGAATCGTAGGAGGCCCGGTGACCCATTGCCTGCTGACCGGGAGTCCATGCTTATCCGTGTGAATGCACACTTGGAGAGATTGTTGGAGAAGGCAAATCATGACAAAGAGCTGCTACGCAACATGAAAACACACTATTGGGCAAGATTGCATTTTTGCAAGGCTAAAATGAAAATTCTCCAAAGGAAGCTGTCAGAGGCCCAGAAGAAGAAGAAAAGGACAAACCCACTCCGTATCTTGGCTGAGGCATCCCTCACTCACCATGGTACTCATTAGCCTTCATCCAGCAGCAAAATCAAAAAATTTTGAGAGTTTTGGGGCATTTTGGAATTTTTTTGGAAATTTACAGGTTTTTGCCTGTGGAGTGGTCTCACCCCCCGCCGACCACTCGTGAGGATTGCTCGGAATTGCAAAAAATTTGACATTTTTGGAAAGGGTATGAAAAGACTAAAATTACCTATACTTGGGAGAAGCCTGATTTTGAGATTTGAGCCTCCAAAAGCTCAAAATACATCAAAATAATGACTTTCTGCCCACTTTTTGAGTTGCAGAAAGTGACCTTGGGAGAATTGACTTTTGAGGGGTCAAATCAACTCCAAATCCAGAAATTCCACTTGGGATGGAAAGTAGACAGACCAAGCTTTCCAATGAGCCATCTTGTACCTAATTTGGACCAGTGGAACCCACTCAAAAGTTGCTGCAAAGGGGCGCGACCACTCGAGCAGGGGGCGCGACCACTCGAGCTGAATTTGGCAGTTTTGACTTTTCAGGCCAGAAAACACTGTTTTCACCTTGGTTGATGATTTTTACTTGTAGATGATGGATGAATGTATAATTTTCATGGCACATTGATAGATTTTATCTCTCTTTACCCTTCTAGAAGCTTCCTTGATGTAAAAAGTGAATAATTAATGCATGGATGAGTTAGCTAAGTAATAGAGGCAAGTTGTTTGACTACCTATTATCTAGTGCTTAGTTTAGAATCAGTTCAAACTGCTCCTAGGAAGCTGAGCTCGACCCCTAGAGGTGGGGAAAGGAGTTAGATGGTCTATATTATGCCTTCTCTTGCTCATTTTCATGGTTGGTCTCTTGTGGGAGAAGCATTATTGTATATTGTACATCTATTACTGCAATTTAAGGAAAAGGAAGGCCAGGGTTTTGCAGACATCATTGTGGATTCTTGTGGATTGTTGTGTTGATGGTGTGTTCTCTACATGTTATTGTAAGTGTGTTTATGTGTTCCATCTCTTTCTTTGCTGCTAATTGAACAGATGAAGTGATAAAGTTTGAATTCATGCATGCCATGCTCAGCTTTTAATTTTGTTCAATATCTATGTTTTCCACTGTCTAAAGAGGATTCAAAGTTGTTATTTGCCCTCTTTAACTCCTCCTCTATCATTCCTGATCATCCATCTCAGATTAAGGCATCAGCACTCACTCCTACCTTGCCCCAAAGATTCCCCTGCAAAAACTGAGCCCAATCCCCGCACCCTGAATTGCACTCCCTCCAATTGCCACCAAAAACCCCAAAAATCTTTAAATCAACCTCCCTTATCAATTTACTAGCCTAAAATCTTTATTCCTAATTGGTCAGCTTATCATATTGAAAGATCTACCGAATCTGACCCGAGAGAGCCTTCTCATACCTCGTAGGGCTAGCTACGAGGTGAAATGGTTTGATGTAGCCTTGAGAGTTTGTCTATCTCAGCCTAGGTGAATTCCAAGCGCTAACAGACTGGATATCATAGGAGAAATTATACCACATTCATCCAAACAACACAGATATATCCTTACAACCACGGATTACTTTACATAGTGGGTAGAAACAATTCCTTTGAAGGTAGCCAATTCTGAGGCAATTATCAACTTCATAGATCAGTTCATCATTACCAGGTTTGGCATACCTAATGCCCTCATTTTTGATAATGCATCTTATTTCTCTGGAAATACCATACTTGAATTTGCTATTAAAAGAGGGTTTAAATTGAAATACTTTGCAAACTACTGCTTTCAGGGAAATGGTTTAGTAGAATCAACCAATAAAAATCTTATCAAAATCATTAAGAGAACTGTTGATCAGAATCAAAAGAATTGGCACAAGTCTTTAGTATTTGCACTATGGGAAGATCACATAACGCAGAAGGCCTCAATAGGCACTTCTCCATTCAATTTAGTGTATGGAAAGGAAGCTGTCATACCAGCCAACTTAGCACTCCCATCACTAGCCTTAGTGCAGTTTATTGAAGAAAATCCCTCATCTTCTATTCAATTGAGACATAATCAAATCCTTAAATTGGAAGAAGAAAGGGAAAAAGCCAAAATTACACATGCAAAGCATCAATAGGTTATTAAGTCCTCTTTTGATACAACTTCCACCGGCCCAAAATTTTTACAGATTGGTGATCTTGTTTTGAAATGGGACAAAGCCCACGAAGATAAAGGTAAACACACTAAATTTCAGAAAATGTGGCTAGGACCGTTTCAAATCATCGAGAAGATAGGCCCATCAACATTTATATTGCAAGATCTATCAGGAAAGAGAGATTCTCTTCCTGTCAATGGGCTTATCTTGAAGAAATTCTTTACTTAAGAAGGTAATCCCTTCTTATTTGTAAATATTCAATTTGTGTGAATTTGTGTGAATTTGTGTGGATTTGCAGTTTTGTTTGTTTGCTAGAAAATAAGGTTGGAAATAGCCTTCTATTGGCCTTTACTGTTTTGAAAGTTGCTTAAAGGAAATAGTGTTAATATTTACTTTTGATAAATGGAAGCCTTAAAGGAAAAGAAGGAAGTACTAGGGAATTAGATAAAATTAAACTCTGAAAACCTCTTTTATTTTTGTAAGATCTTTTCAAATCTTAAAAATACTGTAAATCATTCCAAGTTGTAAAGCTCGAATGAGGTTATCTATAAAAAGAAAAGGCCTATCCAAATTTAGCATCTTCAACTCTTACATTGTCATCCATATTCTCTTAAGGAGTAAATCATTCACCCCATCCACAAAGATTGTAATTTTTCAGAGTGTAATTCTAAAATATGTTTGATATAAAAGATAAGGGGTCTCATTACGAGCCTGCTTACCATGATTATAGGGAACTAATTAAACTGACATTACCAATATTGCATATCAAAACAAGGTAATGGCTTATAATTATAAGACAAGGGGTCTCATCACGAGCCAGCTTGTTTAGTTCAATTACAACCAGTGAATGGCATTGTCAATAGCTGGCCACCAAACCAGGACAATGGATTTTTATCTTTTAAAATAAAAATAAAGAAGATGGAAAATGGAATAAAGAAAATATGTGGAAACATATCTTTTTGGATTTACTCTTAGAAATTATACTTTGAAATGGATGGGACAATGAATGATTGAATGGTTAAAAGGTAACCCTGTCGAGACTATAAACATTTGCTGGCAGCAACGACTCTACCTATGACAACGGAGTCATTATATAAACTGAGTTGGAGAAATCTTCTTGTTTTATATTTATCAACCAATCAAGGCTTAAATAAACTTAGAAAGTTTTTATTTTCAAGATCAGAAAGAGATTGCAGAAACATTTTTCATTATATTCAGAGTTCATGATTATCTAGTTGTCCTTAGATTTTCTCTTTACTCAAAGGTTTTCAAATAAAGAAAGTTAGAATATTGCATTACTTTCTCAGAGATAACTGTTTCTTCTAGTGAATCGCCAATTGTTGTGTTGTACAACAACCCCCCATTTCTTAATTTTTTTACCCAAAAACTTTAATTAGAAATGGGTCCCTTTTTAATAAACTTAGTAAATTAGTGATTCAATAAAATCGCTTGCATGGCATTAACCATATAACACATGAAAGCCCTTATCAAAAGGCTCGATACAATAGAACTCTTATCTAATTTTTTTTGATAAAATGTGAAATATCCTTTTGAAAAGGCACCATAAGAAACTCTCCGATGCGATAAAGCGATTGAAGATCGCATATCACAATGACAAACGGATGCACTCAAAAAGGTCCTCATTAAAACCTCCAATCCAATAACGTAATCGCAATCGACAGTCGGAGGTATCACATAACACATAGCGAGAAGGACTTAAAATCCCCCGATTGCAATATTATAAAGAAAGGCACTCATTTCAAAGAAACCTCGTTAAAAGGTATTGTTTGCAAATATAAATTTTAAAAGCAATGAATCAAATTATTTGCTGAACATATCCCACCTTATTATATTTTCCTTTGTTGCGATCAGAGCTATTAGTCTGAAGCGCTAAACTCAACCCATTGAATCTCCCGATTACAATTTGCGATTTATCGCTAATCGTTGATCAGGGAAATCTAAAGACATGCTTGAAAGGATCATTAAGCATATGGCTGATGCAACGGGTAATTATGACATTTATTTACTACGATTGGCCGATATGATGGTTATTAATTTCACAGTTAAGGGTGAATCCTTCGAGGATTTCACCTGTGGTGATTCTTAAATACATTGGGTTTATCATATGCGAATTGCCTTAACTGTTTCATTCCGTTTTAGCTTTTAGCACAAATACTTCTCCGTTATGTTTTCCATTGTCTGTGCAGAGCTACTCTAAGCTTATGAATCTGGAAAAGATGGGAAAGAAGGTGAAGAAAGCTAAGGCCCCTGTCGTTGTTAAAGAACCAAGCCAACCAGAGTTGAATAAGTAAGGATTGATATTAGATACGACTTGCCTTGGTTTAAGAAAAGCAAGCTGGGAGAGCGTCTATAATTTACTAGAAGCGGAAGAACATGAAGAACTCGAGGAAGAAGCTACTGCAGATTCTACAAGAAAATTAGAAAATACATTGAAAGAATTGGCCTGCTCATTCTTACAAAGGATAGTAGCGCATGCCAAGGTTCTTCCATATAATGACATGGTCAGATGGATTGTTGAAAGCATTGCAACTACAAATAGGACGTTTAGTATAACCGAAGGAAAAGTGTTCGGGTCGTTTAGAGTGGAGGATCTCAGACAAATGTCTCATTTACCCAAGCCAGAGAAGTATTATATTAAAGCATTCTTAGAAGCTTTTGCGAAGGAAAACGACATTGAATCAAACCCCATAAGGCAATGGAGACACTTCCCAAGCAAACACAAGCACGAGACATCGGGTATGTACTTTGTAGATTCATTAACCTCTCCTTATTGTTATTCTGACGCAGTAATGTGCAGACTCTTCGGAGTCCATAATTCTGCTAAGTTCTCTATAGATATGGTTCCTTTAATGGAAGTTGCAGTTCATGGCTATATTATGGACTGGGCAAACATTCTGTCCGACAAAATGGCCACCGAGATACTTGAATATAGAAGAAAGAGGTCTGTGGTTTCCCGGGTGATACCTCCTTTTTACTTCAGTGCCTATATTATGGACACCATCTATTTTAATTCCGAATACCCCATTCTCGGATGGAAATGGACTCCCCAGGATCCCAATCCCATTCACATCTATCACAAAGAGCTATGGAAGGCCCATTATAAGAACCATTTGTATAGAATTTGTAATGGTTTTATTCTTCCTATACATTACTCCTTATTCAATAAGCCTGCCCCTAGGATATCCGAGGAAGCAGCAATTGACCTAACAGTAGTGGGTAGTTGGTTTGGAGAAGAGAAATTCACCTATATAAGGCTTTTCGACAGTCTCATTGATCCTCATGTTCTTCCTCTGTACATCCCCGATAAACTATTGGCCCGGGAATTAGCATATCAGATAATAGTTGCAGGAATGTCAAAGACCCTTAGGGATTCCAAGAAACACATGTGGCCTACATTTCCCCTTCGGTGTGGCACCTTTACCCTGCATGATTATAAACATGCAGAGAAAGAGGCCGAGAAAATCAAGTTGTTAAATCTTGCAACTATTCCAAAAAGGCAGTATGACCCTAAAAAGGTTGCCTATAATGTTACCTCACAGGCTAAAATTGCCAGATTTGATCATGAAGAGGATAGCTTTGACGACTTGTTTTCTTCAGCAGAACTATTTTTCCAGGTCAAAGGATTGGCTAAGACTAAATTGGGAACAGGAGGATTAGAAAAATTCAATAGGCTCAGGGCCTAGAGATTGGAAACCCTGCCTTTAGATTTATTAGCTACAACCTCAACGGTTCAACCACAAGGCCACAGTGAATAGAAAATCACTAAGAATGCTCCCGAAATGGAGAAGGTTCCTGAGAAGAAGAAGACACTAGAACAGGAGCAGAAGCAGGTAACAGTTAGTGAACCCCTTGATACACACATTAATGTTGACCCTAAGTTGATCAAGGAATGGGAACAATTTGATTCTATCATCAGTAATCCAGAGAATACCCAAGGGTTCACTACACCAGAGGTGTCTACAACACAGAAAACAGTAGTCGACATAGTTCTGATTGCAGGAACAAGTGGCCCACCCAAGTTCCATAAAGAAATTGAGATCATCCCTGAAAACCCCACTGATGAAATTGTTTTTCATGTAGAAGAGATACCACCACTAGATGTCTTCTACAGCCCTAAGCATAAGGTTGTAGTTAAAAGACAGAGGAAAAGGATGAAAATTGATCTCTTTTGACTCCTCATATGGAAATGATGAATATGGTATGGAGGGAGGAAGTAAATCCCTCCGAAGATTTAACCAAACTTTCTCAGTATGCTGGAGCATATACAGTGGCAACAATAGATAAGGTTTTAGAGGTTAATCATTTATTGAAGGAAAAATATCAAGCGATCACTCAGCTAGAGGCATAATTGGTAGAGTGGCAACAAAAAATAGAGTAGCTTGAACAACAGTTGGCGGAACAAAGACAACTTAGTGAACAGTTAATTAATGAAAAGCAGAGAGTTGATGAACAGGCCATCCTTAAGCAACAAGAGTTATCCCAAGCATTGAGCAAACTACAACTATTGAACGAGCAAGTGAATAAATCAAAATAAGGGCAAATAGCTCAAATGAAGGATCAAATAGAACAATTCAAAGGATATCCCAAGGTAGAAGAATTTAGAATTGAAGCCCTGGAGATGACCAAGGCTCTATCTCGGCAGTTGGACCTTCTGTGTTATAATATCTTGTTGGTTGTTCCTTTATGTGATATCTCAGTAGCTATGATTGATAAATAAATAGATGCAAGGCTTGAGCTAGAAAAGGTAGATGAAAGCCTAACTAAGTTGTTATCTTGGCAAGATTCAAACGAAGGAAAAACTGCCAATTTGCCAAAGATATAGGAGTCACATAAATAAATTCTATTTTCCGAATGGGAGTCTCAGTTAATGAAAGCTGAGAGAGCTACATCCAGATGCAGATCAGTGACAAATAATTTGGTTGAATTAATCAACAACAGTCTGTATTTATGTAATCTAATAACAGAATTCTCTCAAGGCAAACTCCCACAGGTGAAAGAATTAGAACAACAGTGGAAACATGAGCTAATGCATAGAGAAAAACTGATCGGAGGCATTCACAGCTTAACATGGGAAACATTTTGGTTTTTTGTTGGGTCCCTATAATACTAGTGATTACCCCATTACTATTATAGTTATACCCTTTATTAATATTGTTGTGCCCCTATTATCCCCATATTGTTATTACTGTGCCCCCATAGAATCCCTCTATTGTTATTTTTGTGGCTTTATATTATTATTGTTAGGTCGGCTGGATTATATTGTGACTCCTTAGACTCCTATATATAGAAATGAGGTTTTGTCATTTGAATCATCCAAGAATTGTTCATTTATGTAATGTAAAGGAGGTTGACCCCTCGAAGAGGTTGAACTCTAAGGCGTTGATCTATCTTTTCTATCTTTTCTTGAGCTGGTTTCATAACATTTGGTATCAGAGCTTTGGATTCTAGGGTTTCGCTGCTCCAAACAGGTCTTCGTGGCATTTTCACTATAACTTTTTTCTGTGATGTTTCAGAAGTTCCAAAAAAAATCATTTGAGAAGAAATCGCGTTGAACCTTGGGTTTGAATTTTTAGAGCTTTTCACGCTATATTTGCGGAGATATGATCTGAGGAAGTTGGTCTTTTTGCAGACTCCTGAATTACATTCCAAACAGGTGACCTGGGGAAAATCGTCATAACTTTCTCTCTGGGGATCAGATTGAAATTTCATAAGAAGGTACAGAAAGAGGACGGACTGTAGTTTCTTGTATGCATTTTTCAGATCCAAAGGTCAAAACAGTGACTCGTGGCACGTCATACAAGTTCGCTCTACTGAACTAGTCTATAATCAAGTCACTGTGGGAGATTTCGCATAACTCTTCCTTGGAGAATCCAATTTGGGTCAGACTTGTGGCATTGGAAAGAGGACACAAATGGCTACTGCAGGTCACAAATTCAGAACTAGATGATCAGAAAGTACAAAGATACATCAGAGGCAATATCGAGCTCCTACAAAGTGAAAAAAAGGTGTGTAGTTTTTTAAAATTTTTGCATAAGATTGGTTTGAAAAATTAGTTTGAAGGAATTCAAAGGGCATAGTAAAGAATTATTATTGGTAATTGATGCCCCGAGGAAAGAAAATGCAAACACCTAGTAGGCAACCTGAAAGCTCTAGCATGACCCATGAAGAAGAGGAAGAAATGCAACATGATATATCAAAATTACGAGACCAAGTGCAAAAATTGTCACTTGCACAAAAAGGAATAGAATCTAAGATGGATGGTTTAAAGAAAGATGTAGAAGCTAAGATGGATGGTTTAAAGAAAGGCGTAGAAGCTAAGATGGACGATTTGAAGATAGATCTGGAGATAGACATGGACGAATTGAAGATAAATATGAATAAGTTGCTACAAGAAATGGTCACTAAGGGTGAAAGGGTACTAAAGGAAACTCATGATGAGAAAAAAGAAATGTTAATCATGATTCCATAGACTCTAATGTTGGATCGAAGACTCACCATATTCCAAAAATCGATATGAGGAAGTTTGATGGCAAGGATCCCGCCACATGGATATTACAGATGGAGCAATTCTTCGATCTCAATAATGTGCAAAACACACAAAAGGTACGTATGGCAACTTTATATTTGGAACCAAATCAGTTTGTATGGTATCAATGGCTTTGCTCTCGTAAACAATTTATCACTTGGGCAATTTTTACGGAAGAATTGATAGCACATTATGAGGATACAAAAAGCAACACTTTTTTTAGCCAATTGATAAGTCTCAAACAAAAGGGTTCAATAATGGAGCACATTGAGGAGTTCCAAAAATTGAACATAAGGGTAAAATATATTCCAGAGGAGCATAGGATTGATGTGTTCATAGGGTCTTTAAAGGATAATATCCAACATGATGTTCGCCTTTGGGAACCTGATTCATTAGAGAAGGCATTCAGGTTAGCAAGAAAAATGGAAAGCAAAATTATGGCAACCAGGAAGCATACCACTCACAACTATAAAGACGGAAGTGTTGTTGCCCCTAGTCTTCCACAACCTATAAGGTTGACACCACAACAATTGGAAGAAAAAAGAGCAAAAGGGCTTTGTTACAGTTGTGATAGCAAATACACTAAAGGTCATAAGTGTGCTGAGAAGAAATTATTCTACATAGATTGTGAAGAGGAAGAAGAAAAGGAGCAAGAAAGGTCAAAAGAAGAGGATATACTCCAGGAACAAAGCCTAGATGAAGAACAAATAAATCCGACCATATCTTGTAATGCATTGGCGGGAATTACCACTCCTCAAACCATCAAGATAGAAGGACAAATCAAGAAGAAAAAGGTAATAGTGTTGATTGATTCAGGAAGCACCCACAATTTTATTCATTGTAAGGTAGCAAAAGAATTGAATTGCTTCCTATATCCAGCACCAGAGTGTAAAGTGATGATTGCAAATGGAGGAACAATAAATTCTCTGGAAAGTGCCATAATATCAAGCTATCCATGGGAGAATATGTATTGACTAGCCCAATGCTTTCCATTCCAATGGGAGGTGCTGATGTTGTACTAGGAGTCCAATGGCTACAATCCTTGGGTACAATAGCTTTTAATTTTCAAGAACTTTTCATCAAATTTTCTACGGAAGGAAAGGAAGTTGAATTAAGGGGTATTGCAGGGAAACCAGGAAAGATAATCAGCTCTAATGGTATGACAAAGCTTCTAAAAAAGGAGCAAAGAGGTGTAATTGCACAATTATGTTCGCTAGATGTTTCCACATCGGAATCATCTATTTCTCCAGATCTCCAAAAAGTCCTGGACAATCATTCCAAGGTATTTGAGACTCCCAAAGGTCTCCCACCTATGTGTGATCATGATCATGCTATTCATCTGATTCCAGGAAGTGTTCCTCCAAACATCAGGCCGTACAGATATCCCTATGTCCAAAAGAGTGAAATTGAACGTATGGTTGCAGAAATGCTAGAGGCTGGTATAATTCAACCGAGTCAAAGTTCTTTCTCTGCTCTAGTAGTATTGGTGCACAAGAAGGATGGATCATGGCGCATGTGTCCGGATTATAGGGAGCTCAACAAGCTCACTATTAAAGATAAGTTCCCCATTCCTGTCATTGATGAATTACTGGATGAATTGCATGGATCAATTTACTTCACCAAGTTGGATCTTCGTTCAGGATATCATCAAATCAGAATGAAGACTGAAGACATTCCGAAAACAACATTTAGAACTCATGAGGGTCATTATGAATTTTTGGTCATGCCTTTTGGCCTTACCAATGCACCTTCAACATTTCAAGGTTTGATGAATTCAATTTTCAAACCATTCCTTAGAAAATTTGTGTTAGTATTTTTTGATGATATACTAATCTACAGCAAGTCTTGGAAGGATCATGTTGAACATGTTGACAGGGTGCTACAACTATTGGAGGAGAAACAATTATATGCAAAAAGATCCAAATGTTTCTTTGGAGTCCAGGAGGTGGAATATCTGGGTCATATTGTATCTCATGAAGGAGTTAAGGTAGACCCTAGCAAAATTAAAGCCATTAAGGAATGGAAAATCCCCACATCCATAAAGCATCTGCGAGGATTTCTCGGGTTGACAGGGTATTATCGCAAGTTTGTTAAGAATTATGGGAGAATAGTAGCACCTCTAACAACATTATTGAAGAAAGATGCATTTTCATGGACTTCGGAAGCAACAAAGGCCTTTGAACATCTTAAAGAGGCAATGTGCCAAGCACCGGTCTTAGCTACACCGGACTTCACAAAAACCTTTATTGTGGAATGTGATGCTTCAGGAAATGGAATTGGTGCTGTTCTAATGCAAGATGAAAGACCCATTGCTTTTGAAAGTCGTCCAATCAAGGGAAAGTTTTTAAGAAAAGCTATTTATGAGAAGGAAATGTTGGCAATACTCCATGCACTTAAGAAATGGCGACCCTACCTAATGGGAAGACACTTCAAGGTAAAAACGAATCATGATAGCCTTAAATACTTTTTAGAACAAAGATTATCCTCTGAAGAGCAACAAAAGTGGGTCACAAAGATGTTGGGTTATGACTTTGAAATCATCTACAAAAAAGGGAAGCAAAATGTGGTGGCAGATGCACTCTCAAGAAAGGATGAGGATGTGGAAGCATTGTTGTGCGCCATTTCTATTATCCAACCAGATTGGATAAACGAAGCAAGGGAGGAATGGAAGAATGACGAAGAAGTGTGGGCACTTATTCGAAAGTTACAACAAGATTCCAGTACGTCTGATACATTTAGCTGGCAAAATGATTCGTTATGGTACAAAGATCGCTTATACCTCTGTAAGAATTCCCAGCTAAAACAAAAGATTCTTATGGAATTGCACACTTCTCCCTTAGGAGGGCACTCAGGATTTTTAAAAACTTACCACAGGGTTAAGAAGGAATTTTTTTGGGATGGCCTTAAATCAGATATTCAAAAGTTTGTGGCAGAATGTTTGGTTTGCCAACAAAATAAAGTTGAAACAATTAAGACATCGGGTCTATTACAACCTTTATCCATTCCAAGCCAACGTTGGGAGGAGGTTTCAAGGTTTACCCAAGTTTGAGGGAAAGAGTGTCATCATGGTGGTAGTTGACAGACTTACCAAGTATGCACACTTTTGTGCATTATCACATCCATTTAAAGCCAGTACAGTTTCTATTGCATTTATGGAAACAATTCAAAAGCTACATGGAAACCCAAAGATTATTGTAAGTGACAGAGATCCCATTTTCACTGGAAATTTTTGGACAGAATTATTTTCTTGTCTTGGTACTCAGTTAGCTCATAGCTCATCTTATCATCCTCAATCTGATGGGCAAACTGAGATAGTAAACAAATGTTTGGAAGGATATCTTCGTTGCTTTGTATCTGATAAACAAACACAATGGGTCAAATGGTTGCCTCTGGCTGAATGGTGGTATAACACTTCCTTCCATACAACAACAAAAATGACCCCATTTATGGCACTTTATGGGTATCAACCACCATCCATCACATCATATTTAAGAGAAAATTCTAAGGTTCAGGTAGTGGAACATCACATCGAACATCAACAACAAGTCCTCCAACTCTTAAAGGATAACCTCGTGTTGGCACAGAATAGAATGAAACAACAGGCAGATCAACATCGCAGTGAAAGAAGTTTTGATGTAGGTGATTGGGTATTCCTACGGCTACAACCATATAAGCAAATGTCCCTCAAGCAAGCTAAGAAGGATAATAAATTATCACCAAAGTATTATGGTCCGTACAAGGTGTTGCAAAAGATTGGTACTATGGCATACAAATTGGAGCTTCCTGCAGCTTCTCGATTGCACCCAGTTTTCCATGTTTCATGTTTAAAGAAGGTTATAGGCGACAAGCTCCCAGTTCAAACAATATTGCCAGAACTTGACGAGGAAGGAAAAATTATATTGGAACCGGAAGCAGTCACAGAAACAAGAACTCGATAGCTATGAAATCGATCAATTTCAGAGTATCTTATCAAGTGGAAGAACTTATCCACTGAAGATTCCACATGGGAGGATGAGAATTTTATGCAGAAGTATCCAGAACTACTCAAGCGTTGAGGAAAACACTTTTTTGAAGGAGAGGGGCTTGTTGGGTCCCTATAATACTAGTGATTACCCCATTACTATTATAGTTATACCCCTTATTAATATTGTTGTGCCCCTATTGCTCCCATATTGTTATTATTGTGCCGCATAGAATCCCTCTATTGTTATTTTTGTGGCTTTATATTATTATTGTTAGGTCGGCTGGATTATATTGTGACTCCTTAGACTCCTATATATAGAAAGGAGGTTTTGTCATTTGAATCATCCAAGAATTGTTCATTTATGTAATGTAAAGGAGGTTGCCCCATCGAAGAGGCTGAATTCTAAGGCGTTGATCTATCTTTTCTATCTTTTCTTGAGCTGGTTTCATAACATTTTTCCTTGTAAAACCACATAGTCAGTGAATGGCGATGAAGTGTCTCACAGATGCGATCAATCACATGATCCCCGAACTTGCCGATGCCACATTTGCAGCTCAGTTACACTCTCATATGAGTCAGCCACCAGAGGTCCAACCAATGCTTGCCATTTGTCAACTCCGATCACAAGAAGATAAGTTGATTCAATGAATCCTTTCAACCGACTGCAGCACTGCTATTTCAAGATGAACTCCACATTTTTATGTTTTGGTTATACCAGCGCATAGCATATTTCTTTCATAGTTTGTTATTTTTGTAGTATTTATAGACCCTTTCATGTTTTTAGAAAGGGTCCTCATTTTTTGTATTAAGACTTAAGTCGAGAGTTGCACTACTGTGCTTCTGATATATTTATTTTTATAAAAGACTGGACCTGAATTCTGAATTTTGACAAAGAAGGCTTTCTATGAGATATGCACTTTTTCTTCTTATGAAAGTATTCTCAAATTAGAAGACAGAATTTGAATGTGATTCACATTGGAGGAGATCCAAATGCATACAGTACTACTATCTATGTTTTTGCTTTATGTTTCTGTGTGAATTAAACATTTATCAACTTTTCTATTATTGATGTGTATATGTTTCTACAACAATTCTTTAACCTTTCACTATTGAATGTTTCTGAATTGTCATCTTTCATATATATATGTCAGTGATATATTATGGTTAGTGCGATAATGTTTTAATTATTACTTTGTTCAATTAATTGAACAAAGTAATTATCATATGAATGCATATTTTTATTTATGAGTATGTCATCTTCATGTTTACTTGTCAATAAGAACAATCAAGAATCGCACTAAGAGAAAGAATTCCCGGATAATTCGTTATCTTTGATTTTTGAATTTTAGAATAGATAACTTATCATTCCCATTATATATTACCAACCAATCACCCATCCACCCATATATCACTGGGAATCTGGTCCCATTACATCCAGTCGGAGCCACCACACCAAATGGAAAAGGAGCTGCTTTAAGGTCTGGACCGGGTGGTTTTCCTCAATGTTGATGCAACGATTTTAGAGGCATCAACACTTCAGGAGTTTCTTGCAGTACTATGTGATGAGGCGCTAGAGACAACAAGTCAAGCACATTGATATAGAATATCACTTAAGATGAGACATGGTGCAAAAGGGAGTAATGAAGTTCTAGTACATATCCACAGACAAGAAAATTGAAGGCATTCTCAAGAAGCCTATATCTAGGGGGGACATTTGTATGCTTCAGATACATGCTTGGTGTGATGAAAAATGTCTCCGTTGCTGAGAAGGAGTGTTGATGTTTTTGTAACATTGGGAGGACATTCTCCCACAAGGTCGTGCCGATTTGACTAGCGGGGGAATGATATATTCACCTATGGGGCCATGTTGATTTTGCTAGGGGTGAATGGCCTAGGGGTAGACATTCTCCCATGGGGTCATGCTGATTTGACTAAGGGGGACTAATAAATTCATCCATGAGGCCATGCTAATTTGGCTAGGGGTGAATGGACCACGATACTCACAATGTGCTCCAGGATGGAGTGATCTATTTTTTATAGAGCAGGTTTGAATTGTTTATATTGAGGTTTTTCACCCAATAGAGGGGTAAAAAATTCTAGTCTAATGTTGAGTTTTGATGTAGAAGCCATTGGTGAAGGGGTTTCTTAGGATGATAAGCCACCTTTATGGGTATCTACTTAACATTAGAGCTCTATATAAATAGGCAAACACATGAGAGGAAAATTATCAACATAGAAAGTTCATTGAATCTTTTGTAGTGGAGGAGAAATTCGTCCAAGGAGAAATATGTTGTTAGAGATCATATTTATCATTTCTATCTCTCTCTTATTTTGGTCACACATGTGAAAGTGGATTGGGTTTGACCATCCTTTGACAGTTGCATGTGTGGAGGATTGACTGAGTTTCTTTGATAGAGTTTGACTAAGGATTGACTGAGCTATTTGACCAAACTTTGATTGAGTTGTTTAACCACACATGCGAGTTGGGCATAGGTTGATCACAGTCCGCCCATGTGAATTTGATTGCAGGACTGTTGACCATTAATCACAAGGCCAAATTTGACCAGGACAAAGTTTGATTACAAGGTTTTTTAACGAGGACATTGACTAGAGTTGACTTCTGATTTTTGACTGGTTTGAGTAGTAGTTGTTTGACTAGGTTTGACTTTTATTTGACTTGGATTATTGGAACATATTTCTAAATATAATTTCTGATTTGTAAAGCTTCTTGAAAAGACAATTTCTCCTCAAAAAGAATTGTTGGGTTTTCTCCCAAGGTTAGGTTTCCTAGGTGAAATTTTTCTATGTCTATTGTGCATGTCTATATTTCTACGATCTTTACTATTTTCATTGCACTTACTGTTGCAATTTTCTGAGAATAATTATTCAATGATAACAATGGCATAAAAAAATTGTTTGAAAATCATTAGGGAGTAGTTATTAGGTAGAAAATTGTATTTCGTAGAATTTCAACAAAATAGACATCTAACTATTACAATCAATGATTCAACTTTATTATATTAATTTCTGTAACATCTCTTTTTATACCCTCTTGTAAATGTCCTTATGAATTGTAATTCATGAAATATAATGGAAAATTTAAGATATGGATGATTTGGATGAGTGGACACAGATTCAAAGACTAAGGAGGAGGATTTGCTTTTGTAGAGTCTAAACCCAAAACCAAACCACTTCATTTAATTACCTTCCCATGGGCCCTGGAAAAATAAATGGTCTGCTGGTGTAGGCATTGAAGTGTGTATGGGAAGTTTGTAGCAAAGGAAATGCCCATATTGTCCCTAAACTTGTGGGGCATGTTGAGGAAGTTGACGCGTGAGGAAAGGATGTGAAGAAGGGATGGGGTAGCAGGAAACAAGAGATATGATTTTTTAGTTTTACACACTACGATGACGTGAGAGAGAGAGTGGAGGCATCACAATAAAAGAGGAGTGGAGCCTATGCACTGGAGAAAGAGCGTTTAAAAGGAGTGAATTGCAGGAAAACCTTGCAGTGAGAGTGGAACACCACTCCCTCTATTCAGGTGATATCTTGTCTTCCTATTGGTGCTAATTCAATCAAGGGAGCACATGGGAAAATTGAATCACTCAATTCTTTCCTTAGGGTTGAGAAGACAAAATTTAGAGTGATATCAAGTCCTTGGACTGAGAGAACCATCCCTAAATTCTTGGTTGAGTTCTTGTGATTTTTTTCTTCCTGAGAAATAAAGTGAGCAATTGTCGTGCTTACTGCTTGGGAGCAGTTGAAAACCTACTTGAAAAGTGGACTCCTCTTGGCTATGTTTGATTGAAATATGGTGTGAATACCCTTGAGCACTTAACTCCTAAGAATATGATTTTGGCTTGGAGGTGGTTAGATGTAAGAAATATTGCAGTGCAACTGGCCTACGGTTGGGTGGAGAATGGAAGTCCCTCCTCTAGTTGCCAACCATTTCAAATTAATCAGATAAGTGTTATTCTTGTATATATTTGTATGATGGATGACTAATGAGTATTTTTTTGATATTTAAGTAAGAATGTTTGATTTATCATATAGCCATGGTTGATTAATTATCTAGTGTATTTATGGTGAGTATGAGTTGTTTGATATATATGAATGTAACCTTGTTAACTCAATGCAGGAGGTATGATGTATTCACTCTTGGTGGTATGAAAGCAACAAAAAATTCTCGTATTATCGTATACACTTCTAGTCATCTTATGTTGTTATAATTTGGGAAACTAGATATACATTAGGGGAATTTTGAGGTAAAAAATGGGTCTCCTAAAGAAAATAATAGTTAACATAATAAAATAAGACTTAAGAAGTAAAAAAAGGAAACTACTTTTTGTTTATTTGTTTTTTTATTGAATTGTTGGCTTATCTCCTTGTAGATTCACTCATATGTCAAGAGTAGACACTTATTTGACGCATAATTAAATTCCACATCCAAAAAGTACCCACTCTGCATATTTTTGAGTAAGTCCACATTGAAAAAAATGAAAATACATGAAAAAAGTGTGTTAAAAAAATACAATTAAAAAACATAGTTTTCTTCTTTTCCCTCTAATATATTTTCCCTTGGGGATGGCATCATCATCTTGAATCCTATCGGTTCTTTTAAATTTAATTTTTTTAGTAGATTTTTTGTTTTGAGGCCCATTTTTACCTTAAAGTTTCCCTAATGATAATTGTATTGTGGGTTGCTGCTTGAGTAGCCTAGTTCGTATGTTGTATGAGTGTACTTGCTCCAACTATGAAAGAACTATTGATATTTTTGTATGACCATGATGAATGTCTACTACTATGTTATCATGGTTAGGTGGGGTTCATGGATCCCTATTTTTGTTGTTAGTTGCATGAGGTATAGAGTTATTCACATGAATATGCATGGTTGTTCAATATGTTTCATCTAATCTACTCTACAATGTTAATGAATGAATGTGTATTCCTCTATGTGTTGCAATGAGACGTGTTACATGATTTTACTCAAGAATGAGGGACTTATAGACCCCCATAATTGTAAATATGCTCTTGGTTGTTTGCATGATTTCCGATAACTAATTGAATGTTCAGTTGATATGCTATGGTGTGTGTGAAATTCTATGGTTTAACTGCTACATCTATTTTCAAGCTCTGTGTTTAAGAACTTAAGATTTTTTCTATTAAAAGTGTTGTATGTGGCCTGTTATGAATTCATAAGGAATTATAATGTGCTAAACTGAATTTTCCTCTCTTCACTTGTATGGTGACAGAAGAAGCAAAGTGTTATATATGTGTGTGTGTGTGTGTGAGGAATTATAGTATGGTTGCGACTAAGGGCACAGGGGATTACAACCATGGATTGGTTGGGTATAAGGTATGTTTATAGTTTAAATTTCACCTAGGTGAGTGTGTTCCATAAATAGTTGGAACTCAAGCTATTGTGCTCAAATTAGGGATATATATATATATATATATATATATATATATATATATATTCCTACGATTGGGTGTGGTTCAACAAAACCAAGCTGTCAAGGGAAGCTTGGTTGAATCCCTGAAGTAGTCAAAGAAAATCCTAGAAGCTCGTTATGGGCTTTAAGGTGGAAAATGCCTTTGGAGTTTGGACTCAAACTGGTTCAGACAAGTCTAGGAGTTTGGGCATTTGGGCAAGAGGACAAGTGTCATGTTGCTGTGGCGTCAGATCCTGCATGGGCTAAACATATTTAATGCAAAGTTAAATGCTAAACATATTAAATAAACCATGTTTTGCATGGGGCCCTTCGGGGTTAGTTCATTGTCATGTTCGGGGCCAAACACAATAGAAAAGAAGCAAAGGTTGATGGTGGGGCCAAGCCAGACTGGAGGTACAAGTGCCTAAGACCTTTATAATTGAGCGCACTAAGGTTGGATGAGAAATAGTCAGGACAAGTCCAAGAGTCCGAGACATCCAGAGTGAGCACAAGGGAGTAGATTTAAAGGGCTTGGATGTGGGTCAGGCTCGAATGTGCATGCGATTAGGAGTTTAGCCTAGAGGTATGGGGGTTTGGAGCTTTGGTTAAGTGAAATTGCCAAGAAGAGATGGATATAATGTGAAGGTTGCATATTTCACATTGTGGGCCAAGGGGTTTAGTGACATGGTAGTTGTTATGTGGATGTAGCTATGGATATATTGGTGCCTTGAGACAACGTGGAACCACCTGGGTGAGGTGGAGTTGCCAGGTGGGTGTCACATGGAGGCCATGTGGGAGCCACATGGAAGGTCCTTACCTATGTAGTAGGGTTTAAGTGATGAAGATTCAAATTGACATATCTTTTTATTCATGTATTCGATCGGCGATAAAATTTATATTGTCGGAAAGCTCTCAATAAGTTAATTGCGATGGTATTACCCAAAGTTACTTTCATTGACTTTGGGAGTGGATAAATTTTGTAACCCCATTTCCATAATTAGATCATGGGAATTGGTTTAGAGAAAATAACACCTCCCATTTGGCCTAGAAGGAGCTAGGGGTTGGGAGGGATCATTATAGAGTGGTATTAGAGTAGAAGGTTCAATACTGTACCTCTAGAGACAAGGTTGGGACTCTGATGCAATATGATAATGTGTTAGAGCTATGTTATAGGGTAATATTAGAGCATGGTTCAAAATTTGACCTAAATGGTCTCATAAATAATTGGAAGTTCTGTTACAGTGTGGCAATAGAACAACCAAGTTCAACACTTGGGCTGGATGGGTCTAAAAGTATTTTTCGTGTAGTCTATTACAGAGTGTAGTAATTAATAATGATTGTTTGTTGTGTGATATTTGTAGCATTTTGGTTATGAATTGCATGCAAATAATTAAAATTCACTTTGATGAGTAACTTTTCATTCTTCTTATACTCTCTGTTATAAACGCCAACATATTATTTTAAAATTACAAACATCATGGGTGCTAATTTTTGTAAAATATTGATTTTAAATCTGCTGACTGGTGTGGGTATAAACATGTTGATATTATCTTTTAAATTTCATGGAATGTGTAATGACTATAAAATTTGACTAGTAACTATGAGTTGATATGAGAATTGTGAACTAATAGAATCGAAAATTTTGGTATGTTAGTTGTTTTCAAAATAACTTTTAAAGCTTGTAGTTGTTTGGCTACTAGTCTTGGCAAAAGGTTGAGTTAAAACATAGTGATGCTATGAATATAGACATACTACTATGCAATTTTGAATCTTAGAATATGTGGCTAACATGAGTCCTAAGATGTGAACAACAATAGGTCAACATGGTTAAGATCAGTATGTATGGTGTTAACATGGCAAGGTAACAAGCCAATTTGTTTATGTCAATATAAATAACAACTATGTGTGTGTCACAATACATAAGAAGATCCATTTGAAACAAGAAGTAAAAACATGGAAAACAATATGGTACAACACAAAATAGACAAAGTTTATCAACAGAAAGAAAATTAAAGTTCCCTTGATAGAGCATAAACCTTTAGGAGATTGAAATTTGAGCTGAAGAGTTGTAGGGCAGAAAATAAAAGGCTCATCAGAAAACAAAAGAAGCAAGAAAAGTTGAATACAATGTTGCTAAAAGACCTTTCATGCATACAAGGGTTGTTGCAACATGCATCAACCTTTTGAGATATATATGAACGTGATGCTGACAAAGCTAGAAAGATACCTTGTAAGGTTGAAGAGGAAAGAAACCCAATTTCATGTTTGTACTATGGAGAGGAACACCTGAAAAGACTCATAGTCTTGACAGACAATGAAGTAAGAGGAAGGGTGGCTCATGTGAATTCCAGGCACATTAGCCAATAATATGTAATACAAGGGGAGATGAGTGGGCATTCCTTCAATCTCTCTAAAATACTAAAAATTCCTTGAACTAATTAGAGGGATGTTGAAATTTTGAGGTTGCTATAAGCCTTGGAAAGGACTCTATGTAGCATGTTGTACATATATTGGTGGTGGACACACTGAATACCATAACTCAATGGAATGAGTTTGTTAGGAACTAATGAATAAGCTGGGAATGCTTTACATGTTTGATTATTATTGTTGGCTTCATATTTTCTTTTTTGTTTTGACAATTGACTTTGAGCATGGCCATGCTTCCATGTGTTGTTATCTTGTGTTGATATTGTGATATTTTTATTATTATTTGTTTCTTCTTGCTTTTTGCATTTTGTAGTTTGGTCTTTGTTAGTCTATTGGGTGTGAAAAGGGAAGAAAATGATCTCTAGAGAAGAGATAAAGTAAAACCCAACTAGAAGTGCAAGACCTTGGTTAAACCCTATGCGTAAGATAGATGAAATTGAGATGATAGAGGAAGATGAAAGAATAACTAGGTGAATTTGGTTGAATCCACTTGAACAAATAGATAACGATTCAACGACCATGAAAATGGCATGAAAAGGAAGTTCTCCTAAAATTTAATAATGATGAGAAAGTAAGATAAAGGCATAATGATGTTGTCTAATTTGACAGGTCATTAGCTGAAAATATCCATAGTAGCAAGATAAGTAATTAAGCTTTAAATAATATTATGACTGTGTAAATGGTATTAAAGTGGAATTCGTATTTACCATGTTTTGAGTAACACAATGAGGTTACTTAATGGATTCCATGTTGTATGGGACACAATTGGGAAGGTGGGTAGGAATTACCCATTCCTAATAATTATCATTATTAATATGTTATGATTATGATCCTGATATTTATTGTGAGCATACATGAATTTGATAGAGGATAAAAATTGACAACATATGCTTAACATGGATGAGGACATGATAGAAATAAATGAACTATTGAGTATTACAACAACAATATTGTAATAAACCAGCTGTACGCATAAACATGATTTAGCTGAAAGCGCTGGTAATGATAGCAAGGTAAAAGGGTAAAGTAAATGAATCAGGTGAGAATTCCTTTAACT
The DNA here is from genome assembly GCA_031772625.1 of Pinus tabuliformis. NCBI lineage: Eukaryota > Viridiplantae > Streptophyta > Pinopsida > Pinales > Pinaceae > Pinus > Pinus tabuliformis. The sequence continues at coordinate 408,876,943 of CM062820.1, read as the reverse complement.
AAATTTGAAAATTGTTGTCTCAAATTGATGCATTCTCTACATGGATCCAAGAATTTTCTTAACTTTAATACAGTTTGGCATATGTATGCACTATGTTTCATGAGTTTGTTAATGATGAAATGAATGTATATGATGTTATTTCATTTGACAAGTCATTGTTGAAAATCATCCTAGTGGAAGTATGATTGGTTAATGCTATTAAAAATCTGATGATTATATGAATGACATGTTTGAGATAACATGATGAGGTTATCCAATGAGATCTACTGTCATGTAAGGGTTCCATCGAGTAAGTGTGAACACTTGTTGTTAACTGTTACTATGCTCATGTGCTTATGATATTTATGTGCGATGTTTATATTATATTTATGACAAGAAAATGTTGATGTTGTATAAAAAAGTGTACTAAAAACTAAATGGATTCCTCAGTAAAACCATGAGGCACATATGCTATTGAGTGCTAGCTTTGGTTGAGAAACCACTCAATGCATATAATTAGGCTATTACCATCATCAAAGTGATAGCTAGCCACTTATATATTTTTTGAACAATAACACTTCCTTCGTTGGAGGTGTGATGACATGGGAGTTATGACGGTATGGGAGTTGTGGTGGTAAATGATATTCCTATTGATAGAATACTACCTAGATGGTAGTGCCCACACTAACTGGGAAGTGAGTGAGAGGGAAAGGGGGATGCTAATTGGACTTGTACGGAAAAACTGCATGGAGCAATCTATCTTCCACCCAGTGCTTCCCTTGGTGGTGAAATTACTCAGTGAGTTGGACTCAAGGATATACTTTTATGAAAGGACTATGTGGAGTGGTATATCCACCACTTAGTTCTTCCCTTGGTGGTGAAACTACTCATTGAGTTGGAATTAAAGACGAATTTGGCTAAAGAGTGCATGGAGCTATGGAACATATATGCCATTTAGTGCTTTCTTCAGCTGAAAAAACACCCAGTGAAGTTAGATGAAGACTGCATAGAGAAAAGTATCAATTATCAATTTAAAGATTTATTTTTAAGATCATGATCTAATTTGTCTTAAACTTATGATTTGGTATGACATGAGTTAAGTTTAATATGATAAGTTGTGATCTAAGTTTATTTAAAATTTCATGTTCAACCTCATAAATAAATTTGCTGACGAAAGTATGTTTTAAATTGATGAATCTTATATGACTCATGTGCCTATGATGTAGGGTGAACTATGAACTGTTTAGCTTCAATATATGAGGTTGAATATCGACAAAATCAACATGATAATATGAGAGAGTACAACAACGACATAATGGTGATGAATACCTCAAGAAGAAATCCATTGCAACAATGTTGGAAACTATGATATGTATTGATCACCATGAGAGATGACATGACTTAAATGTTGTGTTAGTAAAGCAAGGATGATGCCTTGGCTGTGAAGAATTTTCCTACGCGAGGAAGCCTTTCCAAGGGATGGATCACCCGAGGGATTGAGGAGGCAGGGAAGGGGATTCCTGAACTTGAAAGGTGACTAACTGCATGGAAGGGTGAAATAGATTACCCAAGGGACCGAGGAAGCAGAGAAGGGGATACTGAAACTTGTAGAGTAAATTGGTTTTAAAAGGGTGATGTGCATACTTAGTGGGATCAAACATACATTGGGGAATAAATGAGACAAGTATGTTCTTGAGAAAATATTGAGGATAGTGGACGGCATTGCTAGACATGGGAGGAAGATTGCGCTCCAGAATCAAGTGACCGAGCATGACAAGGTGCAATGGAAGCACTATGGACCAGATGAGGCAAATTGTAAATCATTGATCAGATGGGGTATCTTAACCATTTTTGTTGTTGTGTAAGAAAACATGAATGTAAATGTAAATGTAATAACCCTTTTTCTACCCACTTGTAAATGTCCTTATGAATTGTAATTCATGAAATAATGTGGAAAATGTAAGATATGGCCAAGCTGGAGGAGTGGACATGGATTCAAATAATGAGGAGGAGTTGCTTGTGTAGAGTCTAAACCCAAAACCAAACCAACTCATTTAATTACCAACCCATCTCCATGGAAAATTAAATGGCTTGTTGGTGCAAGCATCAAAGTGTGTATGGGCAACTTGCAACAAAGGAAATGCCTATATTATTCTTAACCTCATAGAACATGCTGAGGAAGTCAACATGCGAGGGAGGGAAATGAAGAAGGGATGAGGCAAAAGGAAATAGGGGAGAGAAAATAATTTTACACACCATGACAACATGAGAGAGAGAGCGAAGCCATCATATGAAAAGAGGAGTGGAGCTTATGTGCTGGAGTGAGAGCATTCATGAGTGAATTGTAGAAAACCCTTGCGGTGAGATTGGAACATAGCCTCTCTATTTGGGTGATATTTTGTTTTCCTATTGCTGCTAATTCGGTCAAGAGAGAACATGGAAAGTTTGAATCACTTGGTGTTTTCCTTGGGGTTGAGAAGACACCATTTTAGGTGAGATCAGGTTCCTACACTAAGAGAACCATCCTTGAATTCTCGTTTTAGTTCCTATGATTTACTTTCTGAGAGATAGAGTGGGCCATTGTAGTGCTTATTGCTTGGGAACAATTGAAAAAATCATTGAAAAATGAACCCCTCTTGGCTACATGTTTGATTGAAATAATGTGTGAATACCACTGAGTACTTAACTCCTAAGACTCTAAATCCGGCTTGGAGGTGGCTACCAACAAGAAATATTTCAGTGTAGCTACTCTATGATTGGGTGGAGAATGGAAGTCCCTCCTCTAGTTTCCAACCATTTAAATTTATCAGATATGAGTTAATATTGTATATATTTGTATCGTGGATGACTAAAGAGTATTTTTGTGATATTCAATTAAGAATTTCTGATTTATCATATAGCCATGGTTGACTATATGGTGTATTTATGTTGATGTTGTCGCTACGAAAAACAACCTCCAAAATTTGGTGTACACTTGAATTTTGGAGCCTACTATGGATCTTGCGATTGTTCATTCCATAATCACTTTATGGTTGATCGGTGTTTTGTCAAGTATTCTAGTCTTCTTCTCAGTTTGTAAGTGTCAAATTCACTTGCTCACACATGCTCAGTCCGAAACAAGGCATGGGCACACCCCTTTATGCAAGCCTAAACATGCATAACAAAATTCCATCAAGACAGTGCTTGTGCAATGTTCAACCTATGTCGATAGTCAGTGTACACTTTCATTGACAATCTCTCACTTTTGGTTGCGATTGTTCTTCTATTTTTAATGAGTTTTTCAAATTGTCGCTTTTGCGTACCTTCACTTTTGCAAGTGTCTCTTTCACTTGTTTTCACTTTAAAAGTGTCATTTTCATGTTATCTTCATTTTGGCATGTGTTGATTTCAATTTTGTTCATATTTCACAAGTGTCATTTACACATTCCTCTTGTTGTCACAAGTGTCATCTTTTGGGCATGGAAAGTGTTGCGCATCACATAAGTAGAGTTATGGTTTGTTGCAAAGTTTAACTTTGATGTTAATGAGTCATGATTATCATATACTCATGTATTATACTCATTCATAAAGTTTCAAGCACTGTCACACAAGTGTCATCAATGTTGTCGCAAAGTGTACCATTAGTGTCGCTCTTGGGGAAAACTGTCACATTGTCGTTGCATTCGGGGAATTATGTTGTTCATATGTTCTGAGTGATCAATGTTGTGTCTTCAATTTTTCTATGTTTGTGATCATGCTCAAGTTTTTTCATTTTTCACTTTGGCCTTACTGATCTCACACTTAGCCAAATCTTAAAAAGTGCCTTCCTAAGCAGCATGATCTCACTGAACCTTCTTGAACTGTGCAATGTGCAGTCTCAACTCTCAAGCTTAGACCTTTACTCTTGGAATTGCACAATGTACATATCTTTCCTTCCAAAACTGCGCATTGCGCAATCTCAATACTCAACCTTGACCCTTGAGCTCTAGAACTGCGTAGCCCTGCTTCCAATCACCTTATTCTGTGCACTACATAGTATCAAGCATCAAGCCTCCAACCTGACTCCTTGAACTTCACAACTACGCAAGCCTTCAACCTCTATCCCTCCAAAACTGCATAATGGGAAACCTCAAGCCTCAAGCCTCAAGTCTGCCTCCTTCAGTCCCTCAACTATCCAATTTGCTTGCCATGACCAACCTCAACAGTGCACTACACAGTCTCAAGGATCAGTCCTGGCCCTTGTCCTCCTGAGCTATGTAACCGTGTAATCCTTGAGCCAGTCTCTCACCCCAACACCTGGTTTCAACTTAGTCAGTGGTTTTCATGAAGCATGATTAAACTAGGGGTTTATTGGGCTAGTGTCGTCTTGTCATGAGTGGATATCAATGTAGGTATTATATCATGTTATGATATGATGATGATGAGGGGTATGAAGGATAATGATGAGGGATAACAATGAAGAAAAGACAAAGGGACACCAGATTGTGACAACAACTGGAGATCAAGATCATATTGGAGACTCCCTATCTTCAAGCCTCATGGAGGAGGAACAGGAAAATCATATACCATATTTCAAGAAGACACAAAGATAGAAACAACTAGAACGATTTGACATTGCCATATCATCACACAGTCCATGTCATCAATGTCATGTCATGTCTTTCCAAGGTGTCATGTCATCATTTTCCACATCATTTGTGGATTATGTAATTTCAATGCATGAGAAATGTAATGTAAAGTGGAAGTCCAAGAGTCATCCATAGAATGTGAAAAGCCATGAAGGAGTCAAAAGGTCATAAAGAAGTCAAATAGTCATGAGGGTAGTACAAGAGTCATAAGGGAGGTGAATGGTCACCCCATTTGTTATATATACACCTTCATAGCTCACACAAAGGACTTTTCACCTTGGCTCATCCTACCAGGAATTAGAGAGGAAGATAAATCTTTTGGAGGAGCAAGTGGTTTCTCTAATGCTCCACTATTGGAGCTATTGGTGTTCATTGTACTGATGTATCTTGGAAATTTTGCTTAATTTTGAAGCTCGTTAAGCCAACACACTTTCATGCGTATGTCGTAAATATTGTAAGACTATTCTTTGAATTTTTTCAATGTAGGTTGTTTTAATATGTACTAAGGAAAATTAACTATTTCGGTAGCTTTGGTACTTATCTTGTTGAAGGTGTGTTGTTTGTGTTTTAACAATCGTTGCTTCTATGTGAAATACTTCGCTAGTTGATTAATGATTTATTCATATGTATATACTCATGTGTCTTTTCTATATTAGTACTATTACTCTTCTTCTAAAGGCTCACTCTTGTTTCCCCTTCGATAGAAGAACCTTGATACAAAATCAAATGACCATTCCACAAGGCATACTCACTTGTTCATCCAAAAGTACATGTACATTACTCTCTTGCGCTGACCATTGTAACCAAGGAAAATCTCTAAGAACATATGGAAACCGAGCCTTATTTCCAAAAGGGCTCCCACACCAAATGGTGAGAAGTATTATTGGGATTTTTCATTGGGGAGACCCCATTGGTTGAAACAAATGGCACTATAATGAGAGATAGATGACAAGTTATTCCTATTGATTCTGTCTTGAATCTATTATCTCAAATGTCTCATCCCCAAGTCATACCTCCGGGCTGTTTTTCCAACAAATGGTAAAATTTTATCCCCGATGAACTTATTGATGACTTGTCTCAATTCAAGTTTGATGGTGAGGGGGATACATACATAGCCGAGCATACATCTCTCTTTTTTAAGTTTCGTGAATATTTTAGATCGAGTGTGAATATGTAGCTTGTGTGCTTTTCTTCCTCACACTTGAAGGTCGAGTTAACCAATGGTGTAACACCCTGCCGCTTTCTTCCATTTATTATTTTGAACACCTCATCAAGGAAATTCATTTAGAATTTGATAGGTATGATTACCAAGATGTCCTTAAAATAATTAATCAACTAAGAATGAAATATAATGAATCAATTGAGGATTTTTCTAATCAATTCCTTCACCTTTGTTATGAATTTCCTAAAGAAGACACAGATTGGGATTTCTTTAAACAAAAGTTTGAGCATTTGGTTCATATCTCTTTTCATGGTGAATCTGAACCCCCTAATGTTTCTTCTTCCCCAACTCTTGTAAATCATGAGACACCTCTAATTTCAGAGGAGGGACCTAATATTTATTTTGTTCCTTGTCCTCCTCCTTTTCATGTACCGATTGGGGTTCCTCTATTAATTAATGTTGAAGTTGGGAAATCTGTAAATCAGATTGTTGATTCGTCTCTTCAACCTTCAATGAACTCTCATTATTAAGATCTAGTGGAGGAAAACTTGGAAATTTTCATGGAGCCTAGGGTGAAGACTAATCCTTCCATTCCTCAATATGATACTAGCATTCTTAACCTCAATCTTGAATATGGTTCCACTGAAAGTATTACTTCTTCAAGGGAAATTTGTCACTCTCTATCATCTACATGCCACGACTCTTTGTACCATGATTTGCTTGATCAATCTGCTCCTCAAACTAGTTCTTCATACTCTTGATTTTCAATTTGTTGGTTCAAATTGTGATCAAGTACAAGATGGTCATATTACATAGGTAGAGGAGAATAAAAGTGAGGATTATTTCGATATTTCTTCTCTTTTTCAAAGTCCCCCATGCCAAGATGATGCTTTTACATTATTGGCTGATTTTGAATCTACTAATATCAGTAGCGAATAAAATGAAACCTGTTTGATTAATCAATACGAAGTCTTGAGAAACCGCCATTTTGATGATGACGACTCCATTGATGTATGTGATGATGGACTCCAAAGTGCACCAACTGATTTTTTAGTGTCTCATCTAGAATTCAATTCGGTCTAAGAATATGTTCTTATGGAAACTTCCTCTTCATCTCACTATCCCTTCTGCTCTACTGTTTGTAATGCATCAAACTGTGATGAAGATACTCCTTTCTCTTTAAGTTCTTCATATGATGAGTTAAATTCTCAATTGACACAAGGTAGTGAGGTTATCCATGATGAAAAAAGAAACAATCAAATCATTGAACATCCATTCTACCCCTTGTCATTTCTAGTTTTGCATGAGGATAATTATTTTGTCTAGACGTGCATTTAAGAGAATCTTTAGACTTGATTAATCTGGTTTTTGAATCTGGTCAAATTAGTGATAGAGATGGCTGCAATCTGGTTAGTAGTCGTCCTGTTGAAATTACTGGTAGTAGCTATCCACACCATGCATGATTTGATTCAATATTCAAAATGTGATTTTACAATCCTTGAAAGTTCCAAGACTTTTCTGGAAGTTGAGGCACTTCAACTTCTGTTGATGGTTATGTTAGGATCTCACGAATCTAGTAAGATCCCTGAACTAAGTTAGATTTGTTTTTATCGCAAAATTATTTTCTATGCATGGTTTCAATGGTTGTGAATTCCTGATTGAAAGAAGTTTGGTATTTCAGAATTAGTCTTTTTAACTTTCGAGATTCGGTTTTTGATCAGATTCAAGATCCTATTGCAATTGATTCATCTCCATGCAAGGCTCTTATACTTAACTCGAGTTTGGAGTGTGTATCTCTCATAGAAGCACACAACTATGAAGTTGATCATTTCAAATATTATATTTGGTTGAAGGAATCATTCCTATTAGATAATTTCAATAATAGTCAACTCCTAGTTTTGCTTGTGAATGTTGTACTGCCAATCATTTTCACACCAGAAAATCTTGAGTGTTACTGAATGCTTGAGTTATTTGGTGAATCAAGTTCCTCTTTTTCATCCACTACATACTAACTGGTTTCATGTATTTTCTGTACTGACATTCCATTTCAATTCTTTCGATGATTATGATATTAGTAAAAGTTATCACCAGCTATGAGGAAATTGTGTTAAATTGATCACGAGGAAGATGATTCTATTATTCAAAGCATTTGAAAAACTGTTCAAATTGAACTATCCTTATTGTCTTATAATCAAGAATATTATCATTTAATTAGTCCATCCGATCATAATTCTGGTCTTGATCACTGTCATTTGGCCTATCATTTTCTCACCAACATATCTGATGACAGTTGTTCTACATCCTTTGATCTTTATGGTTCATCATCTCCCTATTCAGATGCTTGTCAAGCAGTTGAGGCACTTCAACCCTCACTGATGGTTATGTCAGGTCCTCACTATCTTGGAAAGCCATCTGAACATGATCAAATTTACTTACCCTCACAAGATTCTCATCCTGATCCCATACCTTTAATTAAAAATTCATCTTTTCAAGGGTCTTAGGGTTCTCAAGAGGATTGTTTCTAATTTCATGATCCAATCGCTGAATGGTTGGAGAAATATTACCTGGCAAGCTCCTTCGCAAATAAAAAGCTTCAACCTTTTCTCATGCTTGCTAAGGAGGGAAGTAGAGGTGAAGATGCATTCACAAGAAGTTTCTGAGGTTTGTTTCATTATGGTTTTCTTCGAAAAGGTAAGATTGAAATTTGGTTAGAATTAGTGGCTATGACACATCTTTATGCTGATAGGAAAGACCTTCAATTTGTCGTGCAAGTTATTTAAGCTCTTATCTTTTCTATTGCAAATTGTTTTATATATGTTTTAATTGCTCGTATCTTTGTGTACGTAGGTTGGGAGCAGTCACAATGGCTACATTGAAAATTTCGTTATACTTGACCCTGACCTTCTAGCTAGTTAGGTTAGGAGTAGGTCTAGCTGCATACTAGTCTCCCCTTACACACTCACCCTACACACTCTCTCTCTAGTTTTCTTGTCTTTTCTTACTTTTGTCTCACACCTTGTTTTTGGTTTAGTCTCCATTTTTTTTCTCCTTTTGATCCTGTTTTCTTGTTGTGCCTTTTCTCTTCTTTTGTATTTTGTTTAATAAGACTTTGCATGAAGGATGTTCCCTTCGGATTTAAAGACAATGTGGCAAAATAGAAAATGGCCTTGTGACAACGAATAATGCTTGGCTAATTTTTTATCCTCTTCTCTATCTTGGGTTTATATCTTTTGGTCAATGATGTTTTAATGGAAAATATGATCCTAACGTAAAGAGAGTTTTGTGTGAAACCATGACACCCATATCTATTCTAGGAACCTCGTTTCTATGGCCGATTATTTATGTTTCAGAGTTTTTCATTCTAATCCAATCAAGTAGAAAAGGACACAGGGAAAATTTTAACGAGTAAACTCATATTAGAGGTTTTATATATGATTCTCCAAAGGAAAAACCTCTTCTTATCTCAATAAGTCAGGATCCCTCTTCTACCCCATGAAATAACTAAGTGTTGAAGCACAGTCCTATAAAATAAAATAAATAAAGGATGAAAGAAGAGAAAGGCTTCCTGCATAGGGAGGTGAATCAAGTAACTTCACCGGGGTATTGTCCAAGCTCACTGGCAGTGGAGCAATGCTTGTGTTCCTGTAGTGACTCCGCTGAGGTACTGTCCATGCCTGCTAGCAATGGAGCAACAACAAAGATGAAAACTCATACTATGAATGTCTTAAGCTTGTGAATTACATTACCCTTCTCCTAAATTAAAACATTGCTATATGGATGGTCTTGTGATGTATTCAACTAAGAAGGAGATCAAGGGGACTATGTCTATAACCGGGTTAAGTAGGGAATCCAGATTAATCAACACAAGGAATCAATAATTCTTACGAAACTAGACCATGTGCATAAAACTAGACCAGGGCAGAGAAACTAGAGTTCTACCAGTGTGTTGCCAAGTGTTGTCGTTGCGACAAACACCCTCCAAAATTTGGTCTACACTGGAATTTTTGAGCCTACGGTGGATCTTTTGATCGTTCATTCCATAATCACTTTATGGTCAATCGATGCTTTGTCAAGTATTCTAGTCTTCTTCTCAGTTTGTAAGTGTCAAATTCACCTACGCACACATGCTCAGTCCACAACAAGTTCATGAGCACACCATTTACGCAAGCTTGAACAGACATAGCAAAAATCCATCAAGACAATTCCTATGCAATGTTAAACCTATGTCGACAGTTAGTGCACACTTTCATTGATAGTCTCTCACTTTTGGTTGTGATTTTTCTTCTATTTTCGGTGAGTTTTTTCAAACTGTCGCTTTTGCGCACCTTCGCTTTCACAAGTGTCGCTTGCATGTTTACGACTTTCAATTTTGATTTTTTTCACTTTATTAAGTGTTCTTTTCATGTTATCTTCATTATATCATGTGTCGTTTTCAATTTCGTTTGCATTTCACAAGTGTCGTTTGTACTTTCCTCTTGTTGTCACAAGTGTCGCTTTTTGGGCATGGGAAGTGTCGTGCATCACATAAGAAAAGTTATGGTTTGTTTAAAAGGGTAACTTTGATGTTAATGAGTCTTGATGATCATATATACATGTATTATACTCATTCCCAAAGTTTCAAGCACTGTAGCACAAGTGTCGTCAATGTCGTCGCAAAGTGTACCTTAGTGTCACTATTGGGGAAAGATGTCACATTGTCGTCATATTAGGGGAATTATGTTGTTCATGTGTTATGAGTCATCAATGTTGTGTCATCAATTTTTCTAGGTGTGTCATCATGCTCATTTTTTGTCATTGTTCACTTTGGCCTTACTGATCCAACACTTAGCCAAATCTAGAAAAGTTCCTTCCCGAGCAACTTGATCTCACTCAGCCTTCCTGAAATGTGCACTGTGCAGTATCAATACTCAAGGTCAGATCTTTCCTCTTGGAACTATTCAATGCATAGATCCTGCCTTCAAGAACTACACACTATGCAGTCTCAGTGCTCAACCCTGACCCTTGAGCTCCAAAATTGTACAACCCTGCTTCTAGTCACCTTCTTCTACGCACTGTGCAGTCTCCAGCATCAAGCCTCCAGCTTGACTCCTTAAACTGCGCAACTACACAAGCCCTAAGCCTATGTACCTCTAGAACTATGTAGTGGCAAACCTTAAGCCTCAAGCCTCAAGCATGCATCCTTGAGCCCCTCAGCTACATAGTTTCCTTGCCCTGGTTTTCCTGAGCCTGAACTACGCACTACACAGTCTCAAGGCTTAGCTTTAGCCGTTATCCTCTTGAGTTGCGCAACTGCGCAATCCTTGAGCCAATCTCTCATTCCAAACACCCAGTTCCAACTCAATCAATGGTTGTCATGAAGCATGATTACACTAGGGTTTTATCAGACTAATGTTGTCTTGTCATGAGTGGATATCAGTGTAGGTATAATATCATGTTATGAAAGGATGATGATGACAATAAGACACCATTGTAGATGCAAAGGCAAGCTGATCAATGAAGAAAAGGCAAAGGGACACCAGATTTTGATAACAACTAGAGATCAAGATCATATTGGAGATTACCTATCTTCAAGACTTATAGAGGAGGAAGTAGAAGAACATGTACTATCTTTCAAGAAGACACAAATATAGCAGCAACAAGAATGAATTAACATTGTCGTATCATCACGCAATGCATGCATCAATGTCATTTCATGTCTTGTTAAGGTGTCATGTCATAATTTTCCACATCATTTGTGGATTATGTGATTTCAATGCATGAGAAATCTAATGTAAAGTGGAAGTCCAAGATTCATCCATAAAATGTGAAAAGTCATGAAGGAGTCAAAAGGTCATAGAGAAGTCAAACAGTCATGAGGGTAGTCCAAGAGTCACAAGGGAGGTGAATGGTCACCCCATTTGTTATATATACACCCTCATAGCTCATGCAAAGTACTTTTCACCTTGGATCCTCCTACCAGGAATTAGAGAGGAAGATAGTTCTTTTGGAGGAGCAAGTGGTTGCTCTAATGCTCCACTATTGGAGCTAGTGGTGTTCACTATACTAATGTATCTTGGAACTTTTTCTTAATTTCGAAGCTCATTGAGCCAACACACTTTCATGCATATGTCGTAAATATTGTAAGACTATTCTTTGAATGTTTGCGATGTATTTTTTTTTCATCTGTACTAGGGAAATCAAACTATTTCGGTGGCTTTGGTACTTATCTTTTTAATGACATGTTGTTTGTGTTTTAACAATCGTTGCTTCTATGTGAACTACTTCGCTAGTTGATCAATGATTCATTCATATGTATATGCTCGTGTGTCTTTATTAGATTAGTACTATTACTCTTCTTCTAAAGGCTCACTCTTGTTTACCCTCCGGTAGAAGAACCTTGATACATTCTGTGATTGAACATTCCACAAGGCATACTCACTTGTTCATCCGAAAGTACATGTACATTACTCTCTTGTGCTGACCATCGTAGTGTTCTAGCGGCTACAACCACCCTCCAAAATTTTGCCTTGCTTCGTTTTGGAGCCTCCCTACCGACCATCCTCAGCAGCATGTCTTGCACTGTCAAGAAAATCAGCTTCAGCTATTTCATAGAGTCTTGTCAGCCTGTGCATGCAAGTTTGTTCCACCCCCTTCACAGGCTGATTTCCGGACTTAGTGTTAGTTGTTGGTTAAGCAGCTCCCTCTGGGAATTGCATAATTCTGGAGGGGAACCAACCTTCCCTCTATAAATTGCGTAAACCCATCTGGGATCCAGAATTGTGCAATTCTTCTTGACAATCTTCCTCTCAAAAATTGTGCAATTCATCCCAAGACAGCTGCTCAGCCTAGAAATTGTGAAATTCTAGGCAGCAGTCACCTGCTGCTCCCAAAAATTGTGCAATCCCTCTGGGACAACCAACCCAGCAGCTAGCAGAAATTGTGCAATACAGTTAGAAAAACTTCCTTGAGAAAATTTCGAGGTCTGACCTAGGACAGCTGCTCAGCTCAGAAATTGCGAGATATAATCAGACAAGCTTCCTCGAGAAAATTACAAGGTCTGACTCAAGATAGCTGTTCAGCTCAGAAATTGCACAATACAGTGAGACATGCTTCCTTGAGAAAATTGCGACAGCTGCTCAGCCTAGAAATTGTGCAATCGTGGGAGACAGTCACCTGTTCCTCCCAAAAATTGTGCAATCCCTCTAGGACAACCATCTCTACTCAGCCTAGAAACTTCACAGATTTTCATCCCAGGCTCACAAATCGATGCACGTGACTTCAGGTTGACCATTTCCCTCTGGGACTGAGAAAAATTGATTTGCATGCATGGACAACTTCTCCCAAAGCAGCATGCAAAGGCATCCCTTGATTTAGGGATCTATGTTTAGCAGCTAGAGGTTACATGCAAGGATCATTTCAAAAACCTCCCACCAAGTGTCGCTTTTCCTAGATTTGTGGCATGCGCGTCACAACCTCAATTTTATCAAAACTCATCAACCGGACACTGCAGAGCTCATTCCTCACATCGACCTTGCAGCTCTAACATCCCACATTGCATCTAGGAGTCGTCGGCACATTCAACTCAGCTATTTCGAGGTAAGCCCGCTTTTCATGTCTCGCGCTACGTTTTTGTCGCTTTTTGTGTTTCACTTCATGTGAGTGTTGTTTGCTTGATTTCAGTGAGCGCTTGTTATCATTGATATATGTTAGCTTGTAGAAGCACTGTTTCAGTTTTCGTTCACATCTCACTGTTGTCGCATGCATGACACTTTTTTTCATGAACAGTCGCCATTGCAGCGACTCGCTTCACACACATGCATTCTTTCCCGTTTTTTGAATCCTGCACTTGTTGTTTGCATGTATGATCATTCACTCTTGTTTTCACTCATCTCATCATGCATTCAGAATTCTCATGTTTTCAGTGGCCCATCGGTCGACCAGGGCTGCTTTGGCCCAGACCGTAACTTGCCCGGCTAGAATTGCGCATTTCCAGAAGCGAAGGCTCTGCCTTCCCTCCAGAAATTGCCAAGTCAGGCCCAACACTGACCTCTAGGCTTGGATTGCACAATTCTTGGAGGCAATCTCTTGCTGGCCCCAGAAACTGCGCAATGTAGTTTGTTGGTTGTATGTCACTGCTGACAGAAATTGCACATTGCGTAGTTTCAGTCCTCTGCAGGCTAGGTTGGACTATGCATTATGCAGTTCTAGTAGTTAGTCAGCCTCATGACAGCCCTAACTGTGCTTTGCGCTATTTTGGCAGTCAGTCTCCCAGTGTCCCGTTGGAAATTGTGCAATCTTCACAGACAGTCACACTAGTATGTTGCATGTCAGTCCTTTAGTTTGTCTCGGTTTTCGACTGACAAATTGCTTGTCATGAGTGTTGCTATGTCTCCAGGTATCACAGGTGTTCTTCTACCTCTCAGCAACACAAGTACAATGGCTTTCCAAGAGATCAGAGTCGAAGACACCATTCAGAGCACACTTGGGGATGCAGTCGATCAAGTGTCTATGAACTTTCCTATCTATGAAAACATCGAGCTGTTCATGGACAAGGATATCAAGATGAAATGGCAACAATGTCACAGAGAGAAGCACCATCAGCAACAGCAAAAGGAAGCACCCTGCACGCAACGAATGCAAGAGGAAGGTTGTTGACAACATAGAGGTGGAACAAAGTTGCAAGCTCAAGCATATCCACTTGTGATGAAGGAAACTTTGGAGACTGAGGCTATGAGGTGACAACATGACACTCGCGTGAAGGTAGAGAGAGTAATAGAGAAGGAGTTGCATGTGCTGAAGCGACAACTCAAGGAAGAATAGGAGCTGCACAGACGAGAGAATGAGTTGTAGCAAGAACAAGTATAGCAGGGGGCACAACATGCACAGACGGATGAAACTGCACGCACACAAGTTATAGATCCATCCTAGCAGCTGGCAGGGAGCAGACAAGGTGAGCAGTGTTGTTGATCACATGCAAGGGAATTCAACAACATGCATGTCATTGTGCGCACACATGTAATCCCACCCATTTGTCAAACTCAAGGAGGCGAAGACAAGAAGCAAGTCTGATTGGAGCTGAACATGTACTTTGACAAGTTGATGTGCATGGTCACCAACACACACTTGGAGATCAACACAAACACTATGCATCAGTATGTTGCTGGTCTAGCCACACTCACAACGATGATGTGCATGCTATCAAACGATTTGGACAGAGGGGCCATATCAGTGTACTCGGATGCAACAAGGGCAAGAGTTTGCTTTCAGCAGGATGTCACCATTGAGCGCATGGACACCATCACAGATGACCAAGCTTGGCATTAGTTTACCACCATCGACCATCACAAGGATGTCAAAGAGGTGGTCTCACCACAATGGTCTGAGTGTTAGTGATGTCTTGCATGGCTTGTTCAAGCCATTTTGTCTCACATGGGTACATATGCAACATCTTACCAAGTGGAAGTTCAAGTGTCGATAGTTGAATGTAATAGTCATAGAGTAGTTGAAAAGTCATGAGGATAGATGAACGGTCATAAAGGGGAATGTCAAGGCTCACCCCACCCTTTGCTATAAATAGTCCCTCATAACACATTGTAGAGGCTTTTGGTCAGCCAAGCTTCCAATAGGAGTATCTTAGAGAGTTATAACGAGCCTTGGCTTCTCCACTGTGCAAAGCTAGTATATCTCTTTGGAGGAGCAGGCGGTTGTGATTGTAACGTTCCTCTATTGGAACTAGTGGTTGGACATGTATGTATTGTATGACCGGAACTTACACTTAATATAACAAAGCCATCATGTTTCATGCACATGTCATATTATATTCCATCTATCTTGTTTACTCTAAATGATATATGTATTTGTTTGCTTACGCATGCATGTATGGACTATTCTGTATAAGTATGTATGAATCTTACTGAAATGTGATGATTGGTTTAACCATCACTTTGGATTGCTCGCTAACTTGCTTTCCAGTTTGTGATGCATCTTCGCTCATGTGTTCCCTTCCAAGCCGCGTACTATTACAGGTTTCCAAGGGGTGCACTCACCCCACTTTCCATGTGTTAGAACCATTCATGCACCTTCCTTGACTTGTCGCAGTTGTCACACCCTTGCTACCAACAGGGACATATTAATTGCCTCTATGCGAAACCGCAATCAAGGCAATATCGTATGACCCACTGCTACGACTCCTACACCAAACAGTCTGAGGTCTAATTGGGACTTCTTACCAGGGAGATCCCCTGACATGTTGGCGGGTCCAACACGTCAACATTTCTAGTGCTAGAAGGAGGGCCAGATGACCAGCTATGTCCTCTCATCTAGTTTTGATCCTTTTCACATCTATCATGGATATTGTCACACTCACCCCTCAACGATGTTTTTTTTCATATGCCGAACCTCTTGACATCACGAGGGAGTTTTCCGATCCCTTGGTCAAATTCACGTATGATGGTGAAGGCGAAGTAGCCTGGCATAAGTTCTTAGAAGACTTCTATGCATTCCTTGCAGACGAGTTCTATGCAGAAGAGGCCAGCGTGCTGCTTGCATACACACTTCGCGAATCTCCACTACAGTGGTGCTGGAGTCTGCCACCCAACAGTGTGCACTCACTTGAGCAGTTATGTGATCTCATTGAATCTACTTTCCATCATTTTGATCCAGAACCTCTTGACAAAAAATTGTTAGAGCAACGGAAGGCTCCGCAAGAATCGCCTGATGATTTTTGGCAGCGCTTCCGTATTTTGCAGTTTCAAGCTCCAAAGAGTCAGATGAAATTTTAGTATCTCATTGATAGATACAAATATTGTCTTATCCAATCTGTCAGTCCCAAGAAGAAGTTCAATCTTAAGCCCCACTCAACATACTTCGGTGATGGAGCTGCGCAATCACAGATGGACATGGTCGCTGTCAGAAGTGACTATCCACCGTCCCCTCATCAAATAGTGCCACCATCGCAAAGTGATGTGGGAGAGCATGAACACACATCTGTTCAACCGTCACATCCTCTCGACATCGCTCCTTCTGATTTTCACGCAAGATTGGTTGTGAATCCATTGGGTTATCACATGTATTTTGTACCTCAACCTCTGTCTTTGTACTCGGATAATCCTCTAGATGACACTGTCTTGTGTTCTTCCATTCCTGACTCTACACTTGTTCTCAACAAGGATCAAGCCATCGATGGAGTTGGTGTTACACAACCAATATGCGCTGTCATTCATGAACAGCATGACTGGGAGCTTGAACATCCACCGGCAACAGAGGACCATCCCTGTCTGTCCGTACCTACTCCTTTTTTTCCTGACCTCCTTCGTGATCCTGCCATCCTGGATTTTTCATGTGTATCTCAGTCCACGGATGCACCCATTGTTGATGATTCACAGGACACACCGGATGTAAGTCCATCATCCGACAACGGAGAGGACCAATCATTCATTGAACATCCACTTGATTTTTCATCTATATTTTCCAGAAACACAGAGGATGAACATTCTTTCTTCTCATCTACCCCTCTGTGTGATTCGTCAAATCATGAGGATGTCGACCAACATCCTGAGTTTCTTGATCTTGGCTGTCATGATCTTTTTACCTCATCATCCGATCATGATGTTGACTCACTGGTTAATCTGTCTAAGCCACTATTCTACGATGATCCATCTGTCAACGAAGTCGAAACTCGACAGACTGTCGAGACACTTAAGCCCGAGCTAATGGTTATGTCAGGCCCTCGCTGTCCTGAGGTTGGTTTCACTTCTGATCAACAAATTGTTCAAACATGAAAGGCTCCTCATCACTCATCTGTATGCATTGAAGATCAATCTAACACTCAGATTACACTTCCTCCATTTGAACTACACGATCCCATCACTCATGCATTGGAGGAATCTTACATAACAAGCACACTCACACAACGTAAGTTGTCTACCTTTCTCACGTTTGCTTGCATGTCACAGTCAAGGGAATGCATATACTCAACATTTTCACATAGTGTAGCACAACATCATGGCAAGTCCACACAGTGCATGTCATACGCTTTCACTCATTTTTGTTCTGTGAACGCTTGTAAGCTCAGAGTGTGTCTGTCTTTGTTGTTGTATCTTTCACATTTGCTGGTTTGCATAGCTGTGTTGTTCACGAACCATGCCTTCACCGACATGGGTCAACCAATGCATCGGTGGCTGCATTGGAAGTATCACTTCACATGAGATGACCCATGCACTGTTAGCTTAGGAGTAGGAGTAGTGTTTGCTTTTTGAGTTGTTTGCTTGCATGCATGTTTGCTTCTTTCTTTGTATGTTTGTTTTCTTTCTTGTTTGTTTGCTTACTCGCTTTGCTTTTGCATTTGCTTCTACTTCTTGCCTTGATTTTTGGTTTGTTTGCTTGTTATTGTCCGTAGGTTAGTTTCACATGGACCGTACACGGCTCTTGAAACAAATTGGGTAAAGTACAAGTGGCCTTGTGCAACTATCACTACTTGGTTATCTGTCGTCATGCCTCTGTATGAAGAACTTGTTATCTTTTAGTCCATGATACATCAATGGAAAATAGATATTGTTCGAAGTGAGCCTTGGTGAAAACACAACGCTTTCACGCTAACTAGTATCACCTACCCTAGTCGGTTTTTTTTGGGTTAATCCTTGTAAGCTCAGTCAAGTAGAGTAAGGTGAGGGGGAAAACCTTAACAAGCACGTTAGAGGTATATATAAACTAATTCTCTGAAGGAACAACCTCTTCTGCTCTCAATAAGTCAGGATCCATCTTCCCCTTCTCAAATGAATAAGTGCTATGCATAGTTACAAAAGTGAAAAATTTTGAAAAAAATGAAAAATGAATAAGGCGAAAGAAGAGAAAGGATTCCTGTGCAGAGAGGTGATGTAAGTAACTTCGCTGGGGTACTAACCAGGATCGCTGGTGGCAGAGCGATGCTTGTGTTCCTGCATGACTCCGCCGGGGTACTGTCCAAGCTTGCTGGTAGCGGAGCAACACCAGAGATGAAACTAAAACTTTGATGACTATACTGCTTGTGCACTAATATACCCCTCATCCCCAATCGAAACAATTGTGTTGACTTGGCTTGGAATGTGTGTCGACTGACCAAGAGCTTGGAAGATGCTACATCTTACAATCAAGCAAGTGTGGAAACCAAGATGAACAGAGAATTGAACAATACTTCCAGAGGTGTTAGACTTGCTTTTCACGAACAAGGTCCATTCAAAGAGTTATTCTACCAGTGTGTTGCCAAGTGTTGTAGTGGCTACAACCACCCTCCAAAATTTTTCCTTAGCTCCTTTTTGGAGCCTCCCTACCGACCATCCTCATCATCATGTCTTTCACATCATCTTCAGCTGTTTCATAGAGTCCTGTCAACTTGTGCATGCAAGTTTGTTCCACCCCCTTCACAGGATGCTTTCTGGACTTAGTGTCAGTTACTGGTTGAGTAGCTCCCTCTCAGAATTGCACAATTCTAGAGGGGAACCAACCTTCCCTCCAGAAATTGTGCAAACCTAGCTGGGCTCTAGAATTGCACAATTCTTCATGACAATCTTCCTCTAAAAAATTGCGTAATTCATCCCAAGAGAGCTGCTCAGCCTAGAAATCGCTCAATTCTGGGTAGCAGTCACCTGCTGCTCCCAGAAATGATGCAATCCCTTTGGGACAGCCAACCCAACAGCTAGCAGAAATTGTGCAAATCCAGCCAGGCAACCTACTGGGCTCAGAAATTGTGCAATACAGTCAGACATGCTTCCTTGAGAAAATTGCGAGGTCTGACCCATGACAGCTGCTCAGCTAAGAAATTGCGAGATATAGTCAGACAAGCTTCCTTGAGAAAATTGCGAGGTCTGACCCAGGACAGCTGTTCAACTCAGAAATTGCATAATACAGTCAGACAAGATTCCTTGAGAAAATAGCGAGGTCTGACCTAGGACAGCCGTGGGAGACAGTCACATGTTCCTCCCAGAAATTGCGCAATCGTGGGCGATAGTCACATGTTCCTCCCAGAAATTGGCAATCTCTCTAGGACAACCATCTCTGCTTAGCCTAGAAATTGCGCAGATTTTCATCCTAGGCTCGCAGACCGATGCATGTGCCTTCAGGTTGACTGGTTCCCTCCAGGACTGAGAAAAACTGATTTGCATGCATGACTGCTTCTTCCAAGGCAACATGCAAAGGCATCCCTTGATTCAAGGATATATGTTTAACAGTTAGAGGTTACAAGCAAGGATCATTTCAGAAACCTCCCGCCAAGTGTCGCTTTCCTAGATTTGTGGCATGCACGTCACAACCTCGATTTTATCAAAACTCATCAACCGGACCCTGCAGAGCTCATTCCTCACATCATCCTTGTAGCTCTGACATCCTACATTGCATCTAGGAGTCTTCGGCACATTCAACTCAGCTGTTTCAGGGTAAGCCTGCTTTTCGTGTCTTGCGTTGCGTTTCTATCGCTTTTTGTGTTTCACTTTGTGTGAGTGCTGTCTTCTTGATTTCAGTGAGCGTTTGCTGTCATTTTGATGTATGTTAGCTTGTAGAAGCACCGTTTCAGTTTTTGTTTGCATCTCACTGTTATCACATGCATGACACTGTTTTTGCATGAACAGTTGCCGTTGCGGCGACTTGCTTCACACACATTCATGCTTTCCCGTTTTCTGAATCCTGCACTTGCTGTTTGCATGTATGATCGTTCACTCTATTTTCACTTATCTCATCATGCATTCAGACTTCTCATGTTCTCAGTTTCCCATTGGCCGACCTGGGCTACCTTGGCCCGAACTGTGCTTTGCCCAGCTAGCACTACGCATTTCCGGAAGTGAAGGCTCTGTCTTCCCTCCATAAAGTTTGCAAGTCTGGCCCAACACCGACCTTCAGGCTTGCATTGCACAATTCTTGGAGGCAGTGTCCTGCTAGCCCCATAAACTGCGCAATGCAATTTGCTGGTTGTATGTCATTGTTGACTGAAATTGCACATTGCGCAGTTTTAGTCCTCAGTAGGCCAGGTTGGACTGTGCATTGTGCAGTTCCAGCAGTCAGTCAGCCTCCTGACAACCCTAACTATGCCTTGCGCAGTTTTGGTAGTCAGTCTCCTAGCTTCTTGGTGGAAATTGTGCAATCTTCACAGGCAGTCACACCGGTATGTTGCATGTCAATCCTCTAGTTTGTATTGGTTTTCGACTAACAAATTTGTTGTCATGAGTGTTGCTGCGTCTCCAGGTATCACATGTGTTCGTCTGCCTCTCAGCAACGCAAGTACAATGGCTTTCCAGGAGAGCAGAGTCGAAGACACCGTTCATAGCACACTTGGGGATGCAATCGATCAAGTGTCTATGAACTTGCCTATCTATGAAGACATCGAGCTGGTCATGGATAAGGGTATCAAGATGAAATGGAAACAACGTTGCATCAAGAAGCACCATTAACAACAACAGAAGGAAGCACACCTGCATGCAACGAATGCAACAGGAAGGTTGTTGACAACACAAAGGTGAAACAAAGTTGCAAGATCAAGAAAATTCACTTGTGATGAAAGAAACTTTGTACACTGAGGCTATGAGGTGACGGTGCGACACGAAGATCGCGTGAAGGAAGAGAGAGAAACAGAGATGGAGTTGTATGTGCTAAAGCAGAAACTCAAGGAAGAACAGGAGCTGCACATACGAGAGAATGAGTTGCAACGTGAACATGTATAGCAAGGGGCGCAACATGCATAGACGGATGAAACTGCGCCCACACAAGTTATAGATCCATCCCAGCAGCTAGCACGAAGCAGACAAGGTGAGCAGTGTTGTTGATCGCATGCAAGGGAATTCAGCAGCATGCATGTCATTGTGTGCATGCATGCGATCCCACCCATTTGGCACACTCACCGAGGCGAAGACAAGAAGCAAGTCCGACTGGAGCTAAACATGTACTTCAACAAGTTGATGCACATGGTCACCCTCACACACTTGGAGATAAGCACAAACACTATGCATCAATACGTTGCTGGTCTAGCCACACTCAAGGCAATGATGCACATGCTATCAAACGAGTTGGACAGAGGGGCCATATCAATGTACCTAGATGCAATAGAGGCAAGAGTTTGCTTTCAACAGGATGTCACCATTGAGTGCACAGACACCATCATGGACGACCAAGCTTGGCATCAGTTCGCCACCATCGACCATCACAAGGATGTCAAAGATTTGGTCTCACCACAACGATCCGAGTGTTAGTGATGTCTTGCATGGCTTGCTCAAGCCATTTTGTCTCACATGGGTACATGTGCAGATTGTATGTAACATCTTGTCAAGTGGAAGTTCAAGTGTCGATAGTTGAATGTAACAGTCATAAAGTAGTTGAAGAGTCATGAGGATAGATGAACTGTCACAAAGGGGAATCTCAAGGGTCACCCCACCCTTTGCTATAAATAGTCATGGATAAGGGTATCAAGATGAAATGGAAACAACGTCACATCAGGAAGCACACCTGCACGCAACGAATGCAACAGGAAGGTTGTTGACAACACAAAGGTGAAACAAAATTTCAAGCTCAAGAAAATTCACTTGTGATGAAAGAAACTTTGGAGACTGAGGCTATGAGGTGACGGTGCGACACGAAAATCACGTGAAGGAAGAGAGAGAAACAGAGAAGGAGTTGCATGTGCTGAAGCAGAAACTCAAGGATGAACAGGAGCTACACATACGAGAGAATGAGTTGCAACGTGAACATGTATAGCAAGGGGCGCAACATGCACAGACGGATGAAACTGCACCCACACAAGTTATAGATCCATCCCAGCAGCTAGCACGAAGCAGACAAGGTGAGCAGTGTTGTTGATCGCATGCAAGGGAATTCAACAGCATGCATGTCATTGTGCGCACGCATGTGATCCCACCCATTTGGCACACTCATCGAGGCGAAGAAAAGAAGCATGTCCGACTGGAGCTGAACGTGTACTTCGACAAGTTGATGCACATGGTCACCCTCACACACTTGGAGATAAGCACAAAAACTATGCATCAATATGTTGCTGGTCCAGCCACACTCAAGGCAATGATGCACATGCTATCAAATGAGTTGGACAGAGGGGCCATATCAATGTACCTAGATGCAACAAAGGCAAGAGTTTGCTTTCAGCAGGATGTCACCATTGAGTGCACGGACACCATCATGGACGACCAAGCTTGGCATCAGTTCGCCACCATCGACCATCACAAGGATGTCAAAGATTCGGTTTCACCACAACGATCTGAGTGTTAGTGACGTCTTGCATGGCTTGCTCAAGCCATTTTGTCTCACATGGGTACATGTGAAGATTGTATGTAACGTCTTGTCAAGTGGAAGTTCAAGTGTTGATAGTTGAATGTAACAATCATAAAGTAGTTGAAGAGTCACGAGGATAGATGAACTGTCACAAAAGGGAATGTCAAGGGCCACCCCACCCTTTGCTATAAATAGTCCCTCATAACTCATTGTAGAGGCTTTTGGTCAGCCAAGCTTCCAATAGGAGTATCTTAGAGAAAGCTTGGATAGTATTGCAATGAGCCTTGACTTCTCCACTGTGGAGAGCTAGTATATCTCTTTGGAGGAGCAGGCAGTTGTGACTGTAACGTTCCATTATCAGAACTAATGGTTGGACATGGATGTATTGTGTGACCGGAACTTACACTTCTTAATATAACAAAGCCAACACGTTTCATGCATATGTCGTATTGTATTCCAACGATCTTGTTACTCTAAATGATATATGTATTTGTTTGCTTACGCATGCATGTATGGACTATTCTGTATAAGTATGTACGAATCTTATTGAAATGTGTTGATTAGTTTAGCCATCACTTTGGATTGCTTGCTAACTCACTGTCCAGTTTGTGATGCATCTTTGCTCGTGTGTTCCCTTCCAAGTCGCGTACTATTACAGGTTTCCAAGGGGCGCACTCACCCCACTTTTCGTGCGTTAGAACTGTTCATGCACCTTCCTTGACTTGCCGCAGCTGTCACACCCTTTCTACCAACAAGAACATCTTACTTGCCTTTGTGCAAAACCGCAGTCAAGGCGATACCGTACAACTCACTGCTGGGACTCCTACACCAAACGGTCTAAGGTCTAATTGGGACTTCTTACCAGGGAGATCCCCTAACATGTTGGCGGGTCCAACACCGTCAACACGTAGCCAAGGAAAATATCTAAGAACATATGGCAGCCAAGCCTTATTTCCGGAAGGGATCCCACACTTAACGATGTGAAGTCTGATTGGGAATTTTCATTGGGGAGACCCCCTTGGTTGACAGATTTCTAGCACCATCAACAATTGAGTATGAGTTGTTTGAGCTATGTGGATGTAGCCTTTTTAAGTCAATGCAATAGGTCTGATGTATCCATGCTTGGTGGTCTGAAAGCAACCAAAAATTCTCTTGTTATCTTATACACTTTTAGTCGCCTTTTGTTGTTATAAGTTCGGAAGCTAGCTTTTATAACTATGTTGTAGGTTGCCTCTTGAGTAGTCTAGTTCATATGTTGTATGAGTGGAATTTCTCCAACTCTAAAAGAACTATTGATATTTCTATATGACCATGATGAATGCTTGCTGCTATGTTCTCATGGTTATGTGGGGTTCATGGATTCCTATGCTTCCTGTTAGTTGCATGAGGTATAGAGTTATTCACATGAATATGCATGGTTGTTGAATATGTTTCATCTAATTTTCTCTACACTATTAATGAAGGAATGTGTATACATGTGTTTGTTGCAATGAGACATATTGCATGATTGTGCTCAGGATATGAGGGACTTGTAGATCCCTGCAATTGTAAATATGTTCTTCCTCGTTTGCATGATTTCTAATAACTGATTGAAAGTTTAGTTAATATGCTATGGTGTGTCTGAAATGTCATGGTTTAACTGCAACATCTATTTACAATATTTGTGTTTACGAACTTAAGGGTCTTGTTGTTAAAAGTGTTGTATGTGTCATGTTATGAATTCACAGGGAGCCATAAGGCGCTAGATTGACTTCTCCTTACTTTACTCGTATGGTGTCAAAAGGAGCAAAGTGTGACACACACACACACATACTTGTACAAGAATTATGGTCTGGGATGTGGCTAAGGTCATAGAGGATTACAACCATGGATTGGCTGGGTATAAGGTTTATCTACAACTAAAATTGCACCTTGGTGAGTGCGTTCCACTAATGGTCAACACTCGAGCTGCTGCACTTGACTTAAGGCATATATGTATTCTCGCAACTGGGTGTGGTTTGACAAAACCAGGTTCTCAAGGGAAGCTTGATTGAATCCCTAAAGCAGTTGAATAAAAACCCAAAAAGTAGTTTTGGGCTTTAACGCAGAAAACACGTTTTAGTAGTTCAGATTCGAGCTAGTATGAAAATTTCGGTAGTCTGGGCATTTGGACAAGAGGGTTAGCATCAAGTTGCTATGATGCTAGATCTCGGATGGGTCGAACATAGTTAAAACGAAGTTAAATGTGAAACATATTAAATAGAAAAGCATGGGTAAGCCCAAGACCAAGTCGGCTTAAGGAGAAAAATCAAGTCGGCCTAAGGAGAGAATCAAGTCGGCCTAAAGTGAGGGAATTCGACCCTTAAGAAAGGCTATATAAAGGAGTGAATATTGACTCATTTGGTCACTCATCTCAAACAAGTTCGATCTGCAATAACAAAGGTGAAGAAGATTAGTTGGGAGCACGAAGAAGAGGAGTAAAAGTCAAATTTTGTCAAAGAATCTCTTTCCTTGTCTTGGTAGGGTTTTTGAAGTTGCCAATTGTAAGAAGCCAGAATTATGAATCAGTTGCAGGAGGCCAAAATTTTGTTGCAGGGGCCGAAGTTGCAACATCAAAGAAGCAGTATCGAAGTTCTAGACGTTGCCTCAAGGAAGATATTGCTGGGGGCTGGCTTGGGCTTGGAGGGATTGTTGGCTTTGGTCTTTGGGTCTTGGAAGTCTCTTTTGTAAGCATATTCTAAAGAAGAAGAGAAGCATTTTCTAGGTTTTCCCCTTGGAGAGTTTTTTCCCTGGCTTGGAGTCTATATCTTGTGTACTTTGTCTCTTGTGATCTTCATTGTTGTTTTGGTATTTTCTTGATGAACAAAGAACTAATAAAGTAATAAAAGGCCAACATATATCACAAGTAATTATCAAGCTAAGGAAACCATCTAAATACCTAAGTCTCTTGATTTTCCAACATTAATAAGGCTTGATATCCACTTTCGCTTCCAAGTTAAATAAGGACTATGAAGGGGCAATGGCACTGGAACTAGGATGTTCTCTCTCAAGCTCTTTACTAGACTCCTTTTCTTGGTCTTCATTTTCTCTTGGTTTCTCTTTGATCCAATCTCCGAGTTAGAACCTCCAACCTCCCCAAATGGCTTGAGCTTGCTTGCTAAAGTTGCAATAAGGAGGGCCAGATTGTCAGTGAGGTCAACAACTTGCTCTCTCAACCTTGCAAATCTCTCTTTCGTTCTATCTCAAAGGTTGTTGTGAATATAGTCGTCCACCATGGCTAGGGTTTTGTGTCTTTTTTTTACCTAATTCCTAGATCCTACAATTTCCCACAAATACTTCAAAAGAAAATTGCTTTGATACTAATATTATCTATAAATTGCCATAAATAGTCCATTGGAACAATTTGTCACAACATATCTTATCATATTCTAAAAATTTTAGACTATGCAAACTAAATTTCCTTAGATCCTATATTAGTTAATCACTAACTTTGCTTGAATTTATAAAATAAATGAACTATGAAATAGAAAGAACAAGGACATGAACACACCATCAACATGAATGAACACAAGATTTATTTTGGAAAACCCAGTACAAGGGAAAACCCAACTAGAAGGTGATGCCTATTCGCTTTTCTCATAACTTTAGTTATAAAAGTGCACAAATGAATGAAAACTCACTATGGAGTTACCTTTTGACACTGTGGCCTAGATGGCTACTACAATCCCCATCTTCCACTGTTATGCTCTCAAAATACCATTCCTAGATGTTTTGACTTAGCAATGGAACAAGTATAATGATAAAGAATGGAACCCCTTCTCCTAGCAGCACAATATTTAACATAATCCAATATCCATCTAGAGTGAGAGGTTTTGAGTTCCTGAACCCTTAATTAGTGATAAGGTTTTGGGCCTTCTAGAATCTTCTTGAAATTCCACACATGGCTAGACCCACATGTGTGCAGAATGGGCATTGAAGTGGCATGCACTCATACCAGGGTGGTTAAGAAGGTAGGTCAACTTGCATGAGGCATACGTTTCACATACAAGCTTTGATTAAGGTGATCAACATTGAGTGTGTGGGCACAAGTTTTGAATGTTGAAACCTTAAAAATACCATTTGATACTTCAAAATGGCTTCACAAGGTTCTAGATCCCAATTTTCCAAATTAGGACTTACCACTAAATAGGTTCTACATGCCAAATCCTTAAAAGTTTCCACCCAAAATGTATCAAGATCGATGAAAAATTGTATGATGATCCAATCTGGATCACCTCTTTAAAAATCTTGTGCCATCCCCTTAGCATGGAGCATGCACTTGGCTATCTCAATAAGTGAAATAATCTTTCTTTCGACAACACCATTCTATTGAAGTATATATGATTGAGTGCACTTGTAGGAAATACTAGACTTGGTGTGAAAAGTCCTGAAAGATATTATTAACACACTCTCCACTATTATTAATATGAAGAGTTTAAAATATTGATCACATTGATTTTTAGCAGGTCCTAAACACAAATTTATATACAACAAGATTTTTTGGTTGCAAGGACAAAGTCCAAATATGCTTAGAAAACTATATATAAAGGTAAACTTGTATTTTGCACTTGAAAGGAAGGGCTCGTCCATCAGACCACACAAGTCATTGTGAACAATCTACAATTGAGTCATAAGATATCGTAATTTTTCCTTCCTAATTTCTCTATGTATTGCTTGTTAAGGACATGACCTTCACAAATACCATCCTTGGAGCAAATAGAGGACAAACAATGAACCATATTCAACCTGTACATATGATAGAAGCTTCCAAGGTGAAAGACACATTGTTGATAATAATATCATCTTGCCCAATATGAATTTGGGAACACTAGTTGAGCATCAAACCCTCTTGTTCAAAAAGAAATTAGTCAACTCTCTTTGTCTACATGCTTAGAGTACTCTAGTTGATCTTCGACACTCTTGCATTAATAACATCTTCATTGGATTACTCTTAACTTCATTATGTTCCTTGCTTAGAGCACTCTTGTTGATCTTCGACACTCCTACATCATTGACATCAATGTCTTTACCATTAGCAATGTTATTTCTAGAAGATGTTCTACAATATTTGACAAAGTTGAGGTATTAGACTCCCCAACCCTAGCCACATGCATAAGCTTGATTTTGGAAAACTTGTTTGTTTCATCAACCTTGAAGATGTTCCTATGAAGAGTTTTGTTTTTTTTTTGAAGCACTATTTTTAAGGACTTTATTTTGAGATCATCTTTGCACATCATTAAAAGTGAGGTCATTATCATCATTATTTATGATTGTATTCCAAGCCCCAAATAAATACATTAATGGAGGTTGTTCATTGTTATTGCAATGTTTATTTTGTCATTTTGACCACACATTTCCAAAGCGAATGTTAAGGGGGTGTTCGGATGTAATATAAACTTAGTCAAAGATCAAGTAATTATTTTCAACACCTTTAATAATCGACTTATGAGATCAAAGGGTGTATCATTGT